>JAEIFZ010000170.1:0-410000 GCA_018904035.1 Zaprionus ornatus
AAAAATATCGACTAGATAAGCTATGATGCAGAAATCGAACCGATATTGATATTGACCTTGAGTCAGCTAAAATGTTTTTAAGAAATGCAGGTCGTAAGCCACACTTATTTCAAATAACTTTTGAAGCACTGCAATATACACACGAACGTTGTTACAAAATTTGGTGGCTCTAGTTCACGTAGTTTCTGGAGATACTACGCGTTCATACAGACAGACAGACAGACAGATCCTGATTCAGAATATATATACAATAGTTTATGGGGTCGGAGATGCCTCCTTCTGCCTGATACGCACATTTTCGTTCCGACAAACACAGTAGCACAAAAGCACGAACGATGCGAGCGCGACCTGTTTTCTCAACTCTTCGTTTCCATGCAGATCTCCATTACCGAAAATACATGTGCATATATGCTAACACTCATACATACTTAATTTGTGTACACACATAAATATGTACATTTGTATACAACCAATGGGTAACGTGGTATTTCGATATGAATGTATGCAAGTATTTACCATACATGCATTTGTACATACTCATAATATTCATAATATGCGTACGTACACATACGAGTGTGTTCAAAAGTATCGCGAAAGGTTTGCTGACAGTTTTCTTCGATTGCAGGGGCGTGGTTCATCAGAGTTCTTACCATATGGTCGTACGGTCAATAAACAGTATTATCTTGAAGTTATGCGCCGTTTGCGAGAAGCAATACTAAGAAAACGTCCAGAATTGGGGAAAACCATTCATGGCTAATGCATCACGATAATGCCCCTGCTCTCATCTTTGCTTGTGCGCGAATTTTGGCCAAAAACAACACACTTATGATGCCGGAGCCACCGTATTCCTCAGAACTGGCCCCCTGTGAATTTTTCTTGTTCCCTAAACTGAAGAGGCCCATGAAAGGACGACGTTACGCTACGATTGACGATATAAAGACGGTATCGAAGGAGGAGCTCAAGGCTATACCGAAAAGTGCTTATGAGAAGTGCTTTGACGATTGAAAAAACCGTTGGCATAAGTGTATAATATATCATGGGGATTACTTTGATGGGGACAAAATAGTTCTGTTCAATAAGTACTCGATTGCATAATCTCATTTAGGTTTGGCATGGAGCCTTATATGGCGATCCTCGATTGCGGCGACAGCAGCGACAAATTCTTCATTGACTCCGAGTACTTTCGTAGCGACGAACCGACGATGTCGATATCCCGCTTAAGATTCTGGACTTTGCTCTTTGGTGGAGACTTGTGATCTGTTGGCGGACTGACATCCTTCTCCCGAATGCAGGACAAGACACGGGTTTGTGTGGCGTGGATAATTGTTGTTGTTTTGTTGAGCATCAACGTTGGCGTCTGTAGAAGTTATTCGGTGCGTGAAGAATACAAAGTGTCCGTAGACACATTCATAGAATCGTATTGTTTGACATCGAACGTTTTGTTAGCAATGACATAGCCAGACTGATTTTGACCCTCGCCTGTCACGCAATTGAAGCGACGTGGCCGCAGTTCATTTGTGATGATATGTGTGTGATTCGCATTCGTTCCTAACGTTGGAGTGGGCCAAGCAGCCAGATTGTCAGGCATAGCACTTGATGCACCCGGGTTGCCCTTGGTGTGAATTGTATTTTGTCACTCAAATTGAAGACATTGGAGCTTGGAGTGCTGGGACTGACGTTCTCCTTTGCAGTTGCGTGGCTGTGGCGAGATTTGGCATGTTTTCTTCTCAGACACATTACGTTCGCCCAGCGGTGCCACACGAGTTTCTGCTGCTCATGAGGGCAACACGCTGTGCCGGAACTGAGCCTAGAGGTGGTGAATATGGTATCCACAAACAGGGCTGTGTGTAGCGGAGTGTCTTAAAGCCAAGTACGCGGTGCATCTGATGGCTGTCAGCGAGCTTGGTTAATTCTTCAATCGAGGCGGATCATGAAACCTTTAGTACTCGTTGTACTTGTTGTGGAAGTAGGGAAGCCAGCGAATTCTAAGAACGTCTTCGGTTGTTCGCCCTCGTGAGAGAAATGTCATCTTCCGCAGTAGTGGAAAGGCAGTTTCGTTAGAGCCATAAGGTGTTGACGGTCTGCGGACCGTTTAATGATGCAGGCCTTCAAGACCTTCTATTTGTTGGACTTCGCAAGATTCATTAATACGTCGGTGAATTCCGACATGCTGTAAGGAAAGGTGATAATAACGCTTGTTGTCTGATTCGATTCGGTAACTATTAAATTGTGCCTTAACTTGCAGAAACAATAAATACACATTATGCGAAAATGACGGAAGCTTGCAGCTTTAGTTGTAGCATTGTTGTTTCTGTTGTTGTAGTTCTGTTGAATTTCACCAGAGTTTGGCGAATGACGTGCGTCTGCTGCCTGATGTCCTCCATCAATCCGAGTTTGTGCTTTAGTTTTCTGGGTGACCAATGTAGAGATCGACAGGTCGATTAAAATATGTGATAGCATTTATTATACCCTTCGACCAATGGAAATGGTCAAAAGCTAGGGACATCAAATTTTGCATGAAGAATCCTGTATACCACATGCAGATTAGGTTTATTTTCACGAATAACACGCCTACCGCCCCCCCGCAAACCTAATGCAGGTTAGTTAATCAAAATAAACTTTACTTTAAACACTTTACAACCAGACACCAATGAATCAACTTGTTAGCACAGCGACACAACACACTATTAAATCACAAATTGAAAGTCCAAAACACAAGAAATATAGCAAATCGCGTTAATTTAGAGTACAAAATTAGAGGAGTAAAAAAGCCAAACACAGCTGATCCCCAAGAAAGTTGATAAAGAAATAAATAAGATTCATATAATAATAACTAAAATGGAAAGAATGCATAGAAGCTGCACATGAGAATCGAACTCGCGCCACAACACACACACAACCCTACACAATTCCGTCGGCCACTCTAACCCCTCAGCCATTGACTCTTCCTTTGCTTGGACTTCAAGGTTGCATTTCTGTTACCACCGGCATAGCAAATACAAAGATTTATTGCTGTGTGTCTGAGTACTGTATATCCGTTCAAAATGAATTTAATTCTTATCATATCATACTTATTTATAGTCCGATTTAAATGAAATTCACAAAACGCTCACGGCAAAGTATTTTGTCATGTGGGAAATTCAACTTTGGTTGTTGAGCTAATATTGTTGCTTCTAAACAATTATTACTGATTTACAGAGGCGGGAAGCGGCTGTGTTGCAATTTCAAAAACATTTTAGCTGACTCCATCTCGGCACCACTAGAATTCCCAACGAGTTCTAGCAGTGCAGAGATGAAACTGTTTTCGATCACCAAGTTAGTCAGCGATGAATGCTGAGGATCGAAGTTGGCTACTTTGTGAAACAATTGTACATTCAAGCCCGCTCTTTGTCTTTTTGACAAGTGTTCTTGTTGTGTTTGGCAAAAATAAAAAAAATAAAAAATATCGACTAGATAAGCTATGATGCAGAAATCGAACCGATATCGATATTGACCTTGAGTCAGCTAAAATGTTTTTAAGAAATGCAGGTCGTAAGCCACACTTATTTCAAAAAACTTTTGAAACACTGCAATATACACACGAACGTTGTTACAAAATTTGGTGGCTCTAGCTCACGTAGTTTCTGAGATATACGTATTCATACAGACAGACAGACGGACAGACAGATCCTGATTCAGAATATATATACAATAGTTTATAGGGTCGGAGATGCCTCCTTCTGCCTGATACGCTACGCACATTTTCGTTCCGACAAACACAATAGTCCATGAATTTTTTAAAATCCATGGCCTAAAAAAGCACAAACGATGCGAGCGCGACCTGTTTCTCAACTCTTCGTTTCCATGCAGATCTCCATTACCGAAAATACATGTGCATATATGCTAACACTCATACATACTTAATTTGTGTACACACATAAATATGTACATTTGTATACAACCAATAGGTAACGTGGTATTTCGATATGAATGTATGCAAGTATTTACCATACATGCACTTGTACATACTCATAATATTCATAATATGCGTACGTACACATACGAGGTGTGTTCAAAAACTATCGCGAAAGGTTTGCTGACAGTTCATCAGGAGTTCTTACCATATGATCGTACGGTCAATAAACAGTATTATTTTGAAGTTATGCGCCGTTTGCGAGAAGCAATACTAAGAAAACGTACAGAATTGTGGAAAAACCATTCATGGCTTTTGCATCACGATAATGCCCCTGCTCTCATCTTTTCTTGTGCGCGAATTTTTGGCCAAAAAAAACACACTTATGATGCCGCAGCCACCGTATTCCTCAGAACTAGCCCCTGTGACTTTTTCTTATTCCCTAAACTGAAGAGGCCCATGAAAGGACGACGTTACGCTACGATTGACGATATAAAGACGGCATCGAAGGAGGAGCTCAAGGCTATACCGAAAAGTGCTTATGAGAAGTGCTTTGACGATTGAAAAAACCGTTGGCATAAGTGTATAATATATCATGGGGATTACTTTGATGGGGACAAAATAATTCTGTTTAATAGTACTCGATTGCATAATCTCATTTAGGTTTGGCATGGAGCCTTATATGGCGATCCTCGATTGCGGCGACAGCAGCGACAAATTCTTCATTGACTCCGAGTACTTTCGTAGCGGCGAACCGACGATGTCGATATCCCGCTTAAGATTCTGGACTTTGCTCTTTGGTGGAGACTTGTGATCTGTTGGCGGACTGACATCCTTCTCCCGAATGCAGGACAAGACACGGGTTTGTGTGGCGTGGATAATTGTTGTTGTTTTGTTGAGCATCAACGTTGGCGTCTGTAGAAGTTATTCGGTGCGTGAAGAATACAAAGTGTCCGTAGACACATCATAGAATCGTATTGTTTGACATCGAACGTTTTGTTAGCAATGACATAGCCAGACTGATTTTGACCCTCGCCTGTCACGCAATTGAAGCGACGTGGCGCAGTTCATTTGTGATGATATGTGTGTGATTCGCATTCGTTCCTAACGTTGGAGTGGGCCAAGCAGCCAGATTGTCAGGCATAGCACTTGATGCACCCGGGTTGCCCTTGGTGTGAATTGCATTTTGTCACTCAAATTGAAGACATTGGAGCTTGGAGTGCTGGGACTGCCGTTCTCCTTGCAGTTGCGTGGCTGTGGCGAGATTTGGCATGTTTTTCTTCTCAGACGCAGCGTGTTTATGTGTCTGTGCTGCAGCCAAGTACACATTACGTTCGCCCAGCGGTGCCACACGAGTTGCTGCTGCTCGTGAGGGCAACACGCTGTACCGGAACTGAGCCTAGAGGTGGTGAATATGGTATCCACAAACAGGGCTGTGTGTAGCGGAGTGTCTTAAAGCCAAGTACGCGGTGCATCTGATGGCTGTCAGCGAGCTTGGTTAATTCTTCAATCGAGGCGGATCGTGAAACCTTTAGTACTCGTTGTACTTGTTGTGGAAGTAGGGAAGCCAGCGAATTCTAAGAACGTCTTCGGTTGTTCGCCCTCGTGCGAGAAATGTCATCTTCCGCAGTAGTGGAAAGGCTGACTTACTTCCAAGTTCCAGTTTCGTTAGAGCCATAAGGTGTTGACGGTCTGCGGACCGTTTAATGATGCAGGCCTTCAAGACCTTCTATTTGTTGGACTTCGCAAGATTCATTAATACGTCGGTGAATTCCGACATGGGAAAGGTGTAAGGGAAAGGTGGATAATAACGCTTGTTGTCTGATTCGATTCGGTAACTATTAAATTGTGCCTTAACTTGCAGAAACAATAAATGCACATTATGCGAAAATGACGGAAGCTTGCAGCTTCAGTTGTAGCATTGTTGTTGCTGTTGTTGTAGTTCTGTTGAATTTCACCAGAGTTTGGCGAATGACGTGCGTCTGCTGCCTGATGTCCTCCATCAATCCGAGTTGGTGCTTTAGTTTTCTGGGTGACCAATGTAGAGATCGACAGGTCGATTAAAATATGTGATAGCATTTATTATACCCTTCGACCAATGGAAATGGTCAAAAGCTAGGGACATCAAATTTTGCATGAAGAATCCTGTATACCACATGCAGATTAGGTTTATTTTCACGAATAACACGCCTACCTCCCCCGCAAACCTAATGCAGGTTAGTTAATCAAAAATAAACTTTACTTTAAACACTTTACAACCAGACACCAATGAATCAACTTGTTAGCACAGCGACACAACACACTATTAAATCACAAATTGAAAGTCCAAAACACAAGAAATATAGCAAATATACAAAATAAGAGGAGTAAAAGCCAAACACAGCTGATCCCCAAGAAAGTTGATAAAAGAAATAAATAAGATTCATATAATAATAAATAAAATGGAAAGAATGCATAGAAGCTGCACATGAGAATCGAACTCGCGCCACAACACACACACAAGCCTACACAATTCCGTGGGCCACTCTAACCCCTCAGCCATTGACTCTTCCTTTGCTTGGACTTCAAGGTTGCATTTCTGTTACCACCGGCATAGCAAATACAAAGATTTATTGCTGTGTGTCTGAGTACTGTATATCCGTTCAAAATGAATTTAATTCTTATCATATCTTACTTATTTATAGTCCGATTTAAATGAAATTTTCACAAAACGCTCGCGGCAAAGTATTTTGTCATGTGGGAAATTCAACTTTGGTTGTTGAGTTAATATTGTTGCTTCTAAACAATTATTACTGATTTACAGAGGCGGGAAGCGGCGTGTTGCAATTTCAAAAAACATTTTAGCTGACTCCATCTCGGCACCACTAGAATTCCCAACGAGTTCTAGCAGTGCAGAGATGAAACTGTTTTCGATCACCAAGTTAGTCAGCGATGAATGCTGATGATCGAAGTTGGCTACTTCGTGAAACAATTGTACATTCAAGCCCGTTCTTTGTCTTTTTGACAAGTGTTCTTGTTGTGTTTGGCAAAAAATAAAAAAAATAAAAAATATCGACTAGATAAGCTATGATGCAGAAATCGAACCGATATCGATATTGACCTTGAGTCAGCTAAAATGTTTTTAAGAAATGCAGGTCGTAAGCCACACTTATTTCAAAAAACTTTTGAAACACTGCAATATACACACGAACGTTGTTACAAAATTTGGTGGCTCTAGCTCACGTAGTTTCTGAGATATACGCGTTCATACAGACAGACAGACAGACAGATCCTGATTCAGAATATATATACAATAGTTTATAGGGTCGGAGATGCCTCCTTCTGCCTGATACGCTACGCACATTTTCGTTCCGACAAACACAATAGTCCATGAATTTTTTAAAATCCATGGCCTAAAAAAGCACGAACGATGCGAGCGCGACCTGTTTCTCAACTCTTCGTTTCCATGCAGATCTCCATTACCGAAAATACATGTGCATATATGCTAACACTCATACATACTTAATTTGTGTACACACATAAATATGTACATTTGTATACAACCAATAGCTAACGTGGTATTTCGATATGAATGTATGCAAGTATTTACCATACATGCATTTGTACATACTCATAATATTCATAATATGCGTACGTACACATACGAGGTGTGTTCAAAAAGTATCGCGAAAGGTTTGCTGACAGTTTTCTTCGATTGCAGGGGCGTGGTTCATCAGGAGTTCTTACCATATGGTCGTACGGTCAATAAACAGTATTATCTTGAAGTTATGCGCCGTTTTCGAGAAGCAATACTAAGAAAACGTCCAGAATTGTGGAAAAAACATTCATGGCTTTTGCATCACGATAATGCCCCTGCTCTCATCTTTGCTTGTGCGCGAATTTTTGGCCAAAAACAACACACTTATGATGCCGCAGCCACCGTATTCCTCAGAACTGGCCCACTGTGACTTTTTCTTGTTCCGTAAACTGAAAGGACGACGTTACGCTACGATTGACGATATAAAGACGGCATCGAAGGAGGAGCTCAAGGCTATACCGAAAAGTGCTTATGAGAAGTGCTTTGACGATTGAAAAAACCGTTGGCATAAGTGTATAATATATCATGGGGATTAATTTGATGGGGACAAAATAATTCTGTTCAATAGTACGCGATTGCATAATCTCATTTAGGTTTGGCATGGAGCCTTGTATGGCGATCTTCGATTGCGGCGACAGCAGCGACAAATTCTTCATTGACTCCGAGTACTTTCGCAGCGGCGAACCGACGATGTCCCGCTTAAGATTCTGGACTTTGCTCTTTGGTGGAGACTTGTGATCTGTTGGCGGACTGACATCCTTCTCCCGAATGCAGGACAAGGCACGGGTTTGTGTGGCGTGGATAATTGTTGTTGTTTTGTTGAGCATCAACGTTGGCGTCTGTAGAAGTTATTCGGTGCGTGAAGAATACAAAGTGTCCGTAGACACATTCATAGAATCGAATTGTTTGACATCGAACGTTTTGTTAGCAATGACATAGCCAGACTGATCACGCAATTGAAGCGACGTGGCCGCAGTTCATTTGTGATGATATGTGTGTGATTCGCATTCGTTCCTAACGTTGGAGTGGGCCAAGCAGCCAGATTGTCAGGCATAGCACTTGATGCACCCGGGTTGCCTTGGTGTGAATTGCATTTTGTCAATCAAATTGAAGACATTGGAGTTAGGAGTGCTGGGACTGACGTTCTCCTTGCAGTTGCGTGGCTGTGGCGAGATTTGGCATGTTTTCTTCTCAGACGCAGCTTGTTTATGTGTCTGTGCTGCAGCCAAGTACACATTACGTTCGCCCAGCGGTGCCACACGAGTTGCTGCTGCTCGTGAGGGCAACACGCTGTGCCGGAACTGAGCCTAGAGGTGGTGAATATGGTATCCACAAACAGGGCTGTGTGTAGCGGAGTGTCTTAAAGCCAAGTACGCGGTGCATCTGATGGCTGTCAGCGAGCTTGGTTAATTCTTCAATCGAGGCGGATCGTGAAACCGTTAGTACTCGTTGTACTTGTTGTGGAATTAGGGAAGCCAGCGAATTCTAAGAACGTCTTCGGTTGTTCGCCCTCGTGCGAGAAATGTCATCTTCCGCAGTAGTGGAAAGGCTGACTTACTTCCAAGTTCCAGTTTCGTTAGAGCCATACCGTTTAATGATGCAGGCCTTCAAGACCTTCTATTTGTTGGACTTCGCAAGATTCATTAATACGTCGGGGAATTCCGACATGGGAAAGGTGTAAGGGAAAGGTGATAATAACGCTTGTTGTCTGATTCGATTCGGTAACTATTAAATTGTGCCTTAACTTGCAGAAACAATAAATGCACATTATGCGAAAATGACGGAAGCTTGCAGCTTCAGTTGTAGCATTGTTGTTGTTGTAGTTCTGTTGAATTTCACCAGAGTTTGGCGAATGACGTGCGTCTGCTGCCTGATGTCCTCCATCAATCCGAGTTGGTGCTTTAGTTTTCTGGGTGACCAATGTAGAGATCGACAGGTCGATTAAAATATGTGATAGCATTTATTATACCCTTCGACTAATGGAAATGGTCAAAAGCTAGGGACATCAAATTTTGCATGAGGAATCCTGTATACCACATGCAGATTAGGTTTATTTTCACGAATAACACGCCTACCGCCCCCGCAAACCGACAATTTTGATTTACACTGCGTTCACATATAATGATTATTTAATAATTCAGTAAAAAATACAAAAGCATCAAATGCAATTAAGTAAATATTAATTTTGATTACTCGATTAATTGTGAGTTATCGATATTGGACAATTTAAAATTTATTGTATAAAGAGATACCGAGATACTGCTCACACCGGTTTTTGCAGTCTTTCGCGCGCTCGGAAATTGCGGCGATAAATTATTGACGTATCGAAATTTATGCATGGTGGCAGCGCACTGCAGTGTTATGATTAATTTGTAGCTTGCGATAAGTATCATACAAATAGATAATTTTTATGGCAACATACGTCGAAGGGTATCCCACAGTCGCGTTTAGCTCGACTGTTGCTCTCGTTTCATATGTAAACTTAACCTCATGAGAAAGAAAAGTTTTTGGTTACGTGTGCGGTCTCTTACTACAACTTACTACAACTAATTACAAATATCGTCCCCGGAACTATCGATTTTTTCCAGCTATGCCGCGTTGCCAGAGCTGTCGGATATAGTTGAGCAATAAGCATCGAAAATATAGAGTATTCAAAAAAAGCTGTTATTAACTGGAAGGCAAGAAGAAAAAAGCTGAAAAAGTTGAAAAAAAAAACGCAAAATAACTGTTTTTAAATATATTTTCTTTTTATATTTATTCATAAGAATTTAATTAATTCATGCAACTCTACTGCGTCTGGATCATCTTCGCTTTCGTACGATTTGCTTCTGCCAATCATGCGAAGAAAATGATTGGGTATTTTATAATCATAACAGGATTTGCCCAGGCTTAGCAAACCATATATGTTTGTGAAGAAACAATTTTAATTTCAAGTGCCATGAACTCAAAATAAAAGCACAGAATTTTGTTGACAGTTATCAGAGTGAATTTCTTAACTTATTTTTAATCAAATTAAGTTGACTGAACACTCTTTCAATTTTCACGTTTGACCACGGCACAGACAACAGTTTCTAGTTCAAGAAATCGGTGGCTGCCGCCAGAATACTTATCCTTACGCGTTTTCAAAGAACTTATGGTAAACATCAAATCGTTCAGCAGTTCTATTGCATTTGTGTTGTTACTTTGAAAGTATTTGTTAATTTTTTTTAAAATCAGATAGTACTGGCTTCAAAAAAACTATATACAAATAATTAGTTATATCTTTGTAAATTGATGAATTTATTATGTCGTGTTCTTCATGTGATGAAGGTTCAATAAAGACTGATTCAATGTTGCGTCATGCAAGGCGCTTACAAATATGTACATAAGTGTGACTTATACTTATACAAATGTGTATGCATAATGAAGACTGCGTATAAGAGTGCGTTGCCAATAAGCAATATGTAGGTTTGCACCCTACGTTAGCTACATCTAAATGACTACACATTTGATAATCTAAGAGAGACTCACCACGTTTGTTGACGTCGCTGCTCCCCTAGATCGTGTGATGCGCGTTGGCATCACAGCAAATCGCGAGCGGCTTGTTGTGTTGGCGGTAGAGCTCTACAAGCCGTTGAACTTCTGCCAACCGCAGGCCTGGTTCGGCCCGTTGAGGGGTTGGGGAGGGAGACCAAGATGGTCGGGGATTTGGGGATAGGGGCTTTTGGCGCCACTGCGGCCGCATCGCTGGTGGACGCCACCGGGGCGGCAGCCAGTGATATCGGGGGCAACCATTGACACTACCGGAGGGGCGTTGGTTGGGGGGAACGGTTGGAAAAGAGGATGGGGAACGAGCAGGTGAGGGGGAGGCTCTGGGGACGGAGTTCTTCAGGAGAAGTTTAAATCTTCCATAGATGAACTTCACCTTCCCGTTGCACTCCGTCAGAGCCTTGTACGACTCCTCGTCGACCAACGTCGCGAGGTGAGTCGTAGTGCCGTTGAGGCTATGCCGAACCACCCGCCACTGCTTCGTCGAGAAGCAGTCCTCATTCTGAATACCGAGGTATTCCAAAATGGTGGCGGGTGTGAGTTTAGTACTATCGGGGAAGTATCCTCTAATGAGGTGAGCTTTAGGGAACTCAGGCTCCTCCAGTAGTTTTATATCAAGAGAGCTGATGGACCTAATATGTCCAACGGCTCCCCTGACCCAGTCGGCAGTGCGGCTATCTTCGCACATCAGAAGCAGCCATTCATTTCGAGGTATGCAACCATCGAAACCTGGACTGACACCCGGTGCGTAGCAGCAGAGCCTTGGCAATACTAGCTTTCACCGTAGCCACCTGCTCCGGTGAAAGCGGGTTTTTAGCATCACCCGAAGTGAAGCCCAATTTCACACTGCTTGGCACTTGGCTGTGAGGTGGCTTTGTGGACTCCACATGAGTCTTTTTGGGCTTCTTTGAAGACCCTTGTGGTTCGGTATCGTCAGCGCGCGTCCGTTTGGCCTTGGTTTCCACGGGGGGCGAAGTGGCGATAGCTAGAGCCTCCGCTCTGCTCGAACCCTTCGCGAGTGCGGCTCAGAAAATGCTCTTCTCATGGATCTTCAGTTCTACAAAAGCGTCATCAAACCTCAGTCGCAGAATCTGGATCTGAGAGCCTGCTTCCGTGAGGCCTGACCTCCGACAGGCCACGGAAGCGTCTTCAGCGAGGCTGATCAGGTCAGCGTCAGAGGACCAACGAGTAGGCGGGAAGGAAAGTCTAGATGAAACTGGAGGGCGACAGGTATCCAGAGTCCCCATACTAACGACGAATTTTTAAGATTTTTTGTAGACAAAGGAGAACTGGTGGTGGATCGCACATAATTGCCGGGGTGGCTAGAGGAATGATAGGGGACGTAGAAAGGGTTAGGTAGGCAATAACTGGAGATGTTATCCCTGAAGTAGTTGCCTGTGGATGAAGTGCGGAAGGCTCATCAGAACACTCGAATATACAACAGTGAATCTCATATCAGAAAATTTTGAGTTGACATTTGAAAATGCTGTACGCAGCTTTTTAAATTTCAATTTAGTCTCACTAAGCATTTTACTCAAACTTTGTTCTTTCACCCGACAAACTTTGCATGACTATTTTAGGCCAGATTCACTGTTGTTGATGGAATCTTTAATTCGTGCTGTTAAGCCGATGCATTTTATGTGAACGAATTTATCACACTGCCAGCAACAAACAAAGTCCGGCTTAGAATCGGCCTTGCATTGACATGTAGTTGCAGAGTACACCAGAATTTTGATTGGGAACTAATATGCCTTGAAAAATTGTTGAGGACACCAAAAAACAAAACAAAATGTTACAGCGAAAAACGAAAACAAGTTCTAACGAGAGCAACAGTCGAGCGGCACTCGACAGTGGGATACCCTTGGATGTATGTTGCCATAAAAAGTATTTAAATGTATAATACTAATCGCAAGCTACAAATTAATCATAACACTGCAGTGCGCTGCCACCTTGCTTCAATTTCGATACGTTGCAAATAATTTATCGCCGCAATTTTCCTAGCGCGCGAAAGACTACAAAAATCGGTGTGAGCAGTATATATCGGAATTACTTTATAAATTTTGAATTGGCCAATATCGATAACTTGCAATATATCGTGTAATCAAAATTAATATTTATTTAATTGCATTTTATGGTTTTGTATTTTTTATTGACCCTAAAATATGAATTATTAAATAATAATCATAGCTGCACGTACGCATATTATGAATATTATGAATATGGACACATGCATGCAACTGCTTGCATACATTCATATTCATCTATACGCCACCTATTGCTTGAGTGTTAGCATATATTTATGCACATGTATTTTCGATAATTGACATGTGCATGGAAAAGAAGATTCGAGAAACAGATCGCGCTTCGCGCTCGCATCGTTTGTCCTTTTCTTTCATGCACAAGTAATTTAGTTCTGACGTCATCGACAACTTTTTTGCTGGTCGAAGGGTCGAAATGGTTTATCTAATAACTAAATTTGGAGGATGAGTTCATATAGTATTTATCTATATATATGCTAAAGCAGAACGTTAAGAAATGAGTACTTCGAATGTAAATAGTAATGTAAACCAAAATTGGCGATTTGCGGGGGCGGTAGGCGTGTTATTCCAAATTGAAAATAAACTTGATCTGCGTATGGTATACAGGAATCTTCATGCTAAATTTGGTGTCCGTAGCTTTTGTAATAGTTGAGATCGACGCGTTCATCCAGACAGACAGACAGACAGACGGACAGACAGACGGACGGCTCAATCGACTCGGCTATTGATCCTGAGCAAGAATATATATACTTTATGGGGTCTCCGACGCCTCCTTCTGCCTGTTACATACATTTGCACAAAGTTAGTATACCCTTTTTTGACCATTTTCCATGGGTCAAGGGTATAATAACAAAAAGTTACAAATGACAGAGCAAGAAAGCAAGCAAAAGTAATCTAATGCTACACAGTTGATTACCACTAACACAAGCGTAGTTCACAAGAGATAAAGAAGCTAGAGAGTGAGAACGCGAGAAACACGAAACGAGAATACAAAAAAGCAACAACACAGCTATAACGAGAGAACCGTTAGGGTACACTCTTAGCTCAGCGCGGCACACTTAGAGAGCGATGTAAGCGAGAAAGAGCATGGGAGTGTGAACTGGAAACAAAAATAAAAAACAAGACGCCAAAGACGCACCAGTTAATCAAAAATAAACTTTACTTTAAACACTTTACAACCAGACACCAATGAATCAACTTGTTAGCACAGCGATACAACACACTATTAAATCACAAATTGAAAGTCCAAAACACAAGAAATATAGCAAATCGCGTTAATTTAGAGTACAAAATAAGAGGAGTAAAAGCCAAACAGAGCTGATCCCCAAGAAATTTGATAAAAGAAATAAATAAGATTCATATAATAATAAATAAAATGGAAAGAATGCATAGAAGCTGCACATGAGAATCGAACTCGCGCCACAACACACACACAAGCCTACACAATCCCGTCGGCCACTCTAACCCCTCAGCCATTGACTCTTTCTTTGCTTGGACTTCAAGGTTGCATTTCTGTTACCACCGGCATAGCAAATACAAAGATTTATTGCTGTGTGTCTGAGTACTGTATATCCGTTCAAAATGAATTTAATTCTTATCAGCGGCGTGTTGCAATTTCAAAAACATTTTAGCTGACTCCATCTCGGCACCACTAGAATTCCCAACGAGTTCTAGCAGTGCAGAGATGAAACTGTTTTCGATCACCAAGTTAGTCAGCGATGAATGCTAATGATCGAAGTTGGCTACTTCGTGAAACAATTGTACATTCAAGCCCGCTCTTTGTCTTTTTGACAAGTGTTCTTGTTGTGTTTGGCAAAAATAAAAAAAAACAAGAGCAACAGTCGAGTTGCACACGACAGTAGGATACCCTTGGACGTATGTTGCCATAAAAACTATTTAATTGTATAATACTAATTGCAAGCTATAAATTAATAATAATACTGGAGTGCGCTGCCACCTTGCTTCAATTTCGATATTTTGCCAATAATTTATCGCCGCAATTCCCTAAAGCGGTGTGAGCAGTAGATATCGGTATTTCTTTATAAATTTTAAATTGGTTAATATCGATAACAAGGTCCAAGGGTATTAAAATAAAAAAATAATAATAATTATCAAACCAATTTTCCATTCAATGGTTATACTTAACTATTAGATAATTAAATTTAAATTATTAAAATATGCCTACATACATATTTACATATATCCTGTCATTTAGATTTCTTAATTTCTAACCTATTCCAAACATTACAAACTCATGCCTGAATACTAACAGATATCCCATTGTGATGGCTATGCAAAACCTCAAAAGTCCTAGCACTAATCTTTTCATTATCTAGTATATTTGAAAACGCCCAATCAATATGTGTATCCATATTGGTAGTGGACGTTTTCAAATCTAACAAACTCCTTAATCCTTTGCTAATCAAAAAATTATAAATACTCTTACACCTGTTAAAGGTTTTGAGGCACAAATTAAAATCTCCTAAAACTAGCAAGCTATCCCCTAAATCACCTAAACGAGAAAATTGATGAATTATCTCCTCAAATTCTATTTTAAATGTGGACAGAGGAAAGTCTGGACTTTTATATAATATAAGAAAACCTATGGCATCAAACCTAAATATGTTGAACTCAAAAACTACTGAGCCAAAAGTTTTTCTACTGCTAAAGGTATGGGAAACTCTATCTACTAGCTCGTTCTTTACATAAATTATGATGCCTGTTAAAGGCCTAATTGATTCAAGTTGAACCACAATAGTGAACCAAGGTATTTCTACAGTTTCATTGCTTATGGAAGTTTCCACGAAACATAATATTGATGACTGAAGCATCAGCTTGTCCGATCGAATATCTTCAAGATGGGAATTCAAGCTCTGAGTATTATGGAAGAAAATGTTAAGGGCAGAACTGTTAATTAAATAATCGTAATGAGTACACAGTAGTTTTTCAGTCCGCAATTTCTTCAATTGGGCTTTCACTTTATCATTATTTTGGGGAGACTTAGGAGGAACAAAATTCCCAATAATGAATAATCCTAAAGCAGTAGTTGCTCTACTGCAAGCTACGTATAATGCAGCACGCTGCATTCTGGAATTAGCATGGACTACCACTTTGCCATACGTAGCTCCCTGACTCTTATGAATTGTGATGCCTTCAGCAGGCACAATTGGAAACTGCCTACGGTCAATGTTAATTTGTGCGTTATTTGAATATTGAAAACTGCGAACAATTTTCTGAATAGGAGTCCATGAAGGATCTGTACGATGTGTATACTTCGAACGCGCAGATTCTCCTACAGTTTCCTCTGTAAATTTCATCCATAAAATGTTGGGAGTGTTGGATGTATTGAAATCTATTTGCATCAACACACCTGATGCCCCGTTTACTAATCCATCCCCTGTGTCTACATTGACCGTCATCATGTACTTGGCAGTATTTTTTAGGAGAAGAGACGTACAGAGTCCCTGTGTAGCGGAAGTTTTAAAACCCTTCACTTCTTCTAATATTCTTTGTTTCCTAGCTGGTTCCAAATGGCCCGCCTTAATAAAATCTTCAGCAGTAGAGAAAAATTGCTCAGTAGCAATTGAGTTAAGTTTCGTTACATTAAATAAATCAACCTCATTATTATTACTAAACAGATGAATTGCATCATCGGGCACTGCCGATGGTTCGCATATTCTAGATTGGAAAAGGACAATATCATCGGCTGTCATACAACCCGATGCCATATTATTTAAGGCAGAAGCGAAAAGCTGATCGTCACGTTGACGCATTATCTCTGTGAGCTCAAAATACAAAAAAAGGTCCCAGAGATACATACCAAATATTTCATGGTAAGGGTCAGTGGTATTTGGATCGAAAATCCAACTACCTCCTACGGGCTGTAACTGTCTAAGATCACCGAATACGATGATAGAAACACCACCAAAAGGAGAAGTATTTTTGAAAATTTGCTTCAAACGAGAATCTAAATTAGAAAACATTAGAGAGCTAACCATTGATATTTCATCAATAATAATTAATTTAAGATCGATTAACCTTGAATGAAGGCTATTAACTAAATCATGGCTTAAGGCCCTTAGAGGTGCTGAGCGAGATTGATTAACAGGAAGTGAAAACATGGAATGCAGTGTCGAACCACTAATTCCGAATGCTGCTTTTCCTGTTGGTGCACATAAGAGGATTTTAACAGATGTCGGATCAGCTCCTGGTATACTGTTATACATTACGGATAATGACTGAAAAATTGCTGATATAAGTCGACTCTTTCCGACTCCGGCGCCGCCTCCAACAAATTCATAAAAGACTGTATTGATTTTGGCATTATGCAAAGCATGTGTAAAATATAGCTTCTGCTTTAAATTAAGAGATCTAACTATATTAGCTAAGCTTTCCTGAGAAACTAAGGCTGGAAGCTTGATAAAACGGACATTACTATCTTCATCATTCATATCAATATTTCCATCCACATTTAAAACATTTAGATGTGGATCTATTTCAGGCAATCCTAAAACTGTGAAGCCATCATCTACCACTTCCTGTTCTCCTACTTGATTATTCTCATTTTCTGCTTCCTCTGTAAAGTGGCTCAGAGCATCTTCTAGTTCCCTATCATCTAGTAAATTATATTTTCTGCGATTGTTCTCTACTAACTCCGAATTTTCCCTACAGAACAATTCACAGTCATGTGTGACTAAATCCAAATGCTCATCTCGCCATGGGGCGTAAAGCATTTTTAGCTCTCTGAAATAGTCACTTGTTTCTGTATTGACATTAAATCTCCTATACCTAATTATGCACGCAGTGGTCCTCTTTCTGATGAAGCCACTATTATCGCGAAGAGCGTAAACTATTGATTCAGAAGCCCTAGGCACATCATCGTCAAAGTCATCTGCATTTTCTTGGCGAGCTCCTCGTTCTGATTTGCAGTAGCTATAAAAAGCGGATATCTCAGTGCCAAATATAAATTTGTTACCTAAATGTTGTAACTTTTGCTTAATAGTTACATTGTTATTGTCTTTAATCTCATTGATTGCCTCACGCATCAACATTGAGATACCTCTCTGAGACTTGTTAATATAATTAACGACGTAGCTGCAGCAAGCATAGGGGTCTAAAATAAACTGAATATCCATATTTGCTCGCTGCAACAAAAGGAGGTGCTTGTTATAAGCGTTAAGCTTGATTGCTGCAAAAGATCGCTTCAAAAAAACTTTTGGTTTCTTTATACTTGATCTTACAGCATTAATGTAGCCCTCATAACTAAGGTTAAGTTGATCGTGGGACAAAAAGTTGTTAAAATCGTTAAAATTTTCTACGCTTTCACGATCAAATGGGAAGTCGAGCAGACTTTGAATTTTTTCGAAATTCCTACGATGCTCGGCCAAATTTGGAGCATTTTCTTCTAAAGGGAGAAGAATTTCTGTTTGAGGCATGGGAGGGTATGGGATACCAAATCTACAAATTTGTTTTGACCTAATTTCTCACCTGCAAGAGTGCCCGTGACTATGGAGTTGATACTCCAAATATGGAGCAACGTCCGGGCAACTAGAATCAGCAGTAATAAACTGATCAATAAAGGACTTCACAGGCATAAATGTGGACTCATTCTTTAGGTCGAGCTTTGGGGCGTCTTTCAGCCAGAACATGCCATGTATATGTGGAGAGCCTCTTTGCTGAAACTCCACTCGCCAATAAAACTTGATGACCTGGTGACAACCAAAGACACCGCCTTCCTTTTTCATCAGTTTTAAAACCTGTCTATATCGAAAATCGAAATATCTGGCACAGGTCACTGGGTCTGCTCTAATGAGACGAGCTTTCTCATTAAACCCCAAATTTAACGCTTCTTCTTCGGATACTTCTAGCTTGTCTACATTTTTACATAGCAAGACTAAAAGCTCCGGCCACCTAGTTTCCGCTGCGGAAAATGTTATAAAAAAAGTTGGAAGCCCTACCTGCCTAATCATAGCCATCACTTTCTTTTTCTCGTCCTCCCAATGAGCAGGAGACGTGCGAATACCTTTTAAAAGCCTATAGCCATCATCATGAAGTATTAACCTATTTAAAGTTTCATCATTACGCACATCAGCAGCCGAAATGCCTTGAGTGGCAGAGTGCTTACGTAAGCAAATTGATGTGCTATTCCTAATGCTAATCATTTCTAACTTTTTGAAGTTATGAAATAATTTATCAGTTCTACAACCTCTTCTATCAAAATTCCTAAGCTCTGATCTAACTATAGTTGTAAAACTTTCCTGACATTTCCTTTTAATGCCTGCAAATATTGTGGGAAAAGCCAGCTCCTCTGAATCACAATCGGTTATCATGTCAAGAGGTCGCTGACCCTCTCCTGGTGCTATAGCAATTCGAGGAATATCTATGTTTTCAACAGGGACATTTTCCATGAAGGTTTCTTGACCTCCTGGATTCAACTCTACCTCTTCTTCTACTACTCTATGCTCATTAGGTTGTGCTGCCTTTTCTAACATTTGACACACAATGTTCCTGTCGTCTGCTGACGCAACAAATGGTACAGTCTCAGCTGAGTAAGAAGACAACCACTGCTCATTGATAGTAACCTGGTGCTTCTTATAAAGTTCTGTGTTCACTAAATACCGAATTGCATCAACTATCTTTGAGGGCCTTATGGTTTCAGCCATGAAATCATGGTTATACTCCATCCTACGCTTAAGATGAATCTGAACTACTTCGGCTTCATTAAATGCCCTGGGAAGGGAAGTTACAACATTTGCAACTGGAATTGGCACATTGATCACTGCTCCTTTAATGGCACTTTGACGTCCATATCCAAGAGACTTTATGATCATAAAAGGAAGACGGGGAGAAATCAGCCTTTCTTCTAGAGGCGTCAAGCCTTTCAGGCATTCCGGAAGCTCCGGAAAATTTAGGCCATTTGTAATAGAAGCCTTTGGTTTTTTCCCTGACTTAATACTGCGGCTGCAGGTTTTGCAAAAGCTAAACCTATTATTATGGGATGGAAACATAGAGGAAAGATACAAAATATCAACACTATCTGCCTCACTACACTTTTCCTCTATGACCTCACGCGAAATTTTGTCCACTTGATGTGGAAACCACAAACCTTTGCAACATATGCAAACCTGATCGGGTCCCTGCTTGACTGTCTTATTAAAATTGGCTATTAGGCAATCTAAACTAGTTTTAACCTGCGATATCTTATCATCTGGAAGGGTATTCGCACGGTCCACTCTATTGCGGGACGCGTTTCTCCTATTCTCTGCTATCCTATTGGTGCAAATACTCCTATATAGACTCACTCTTTGCGACATATTCCTATGGGCTTCAAAGGCCTCACGTTGAGCTCGAATTCGAGCACTGCGGCGTGCACTAGTATTGCGTGCCTGCTCAACAATCCTACGAATAGGATTGTTTCTAACCTGAGACCTTTGACTTCTATCTATTGCCCTTTCTAAAATTCGCGTCTCCTGATTTTGTCGCTGAATCGCCCTTCTAACAGCATCTCGTCCGCTTTCGTTGGACCTGAATTGTGGACATTGCCTGCGCCTCGATCGACGCAAAGTATTGGCAAGTTGTTCGGCATTTCTAGTTGAATGATCAGTTCGTCGAACACGGCGACGAACTGCATCCTGCTCTCTTTCCTGAGATCGAAACTCAGCATCTTGCCTGCGACTCGAACGACGCGAAGTGTTGGCAAGTTATTCGTCTGTTTTAATTGCAGAATCACTGCGACGTACACGGCGACGAACTGCATCCTGCTCTCTTTCCTGAGATCGAAACTCAGCGTCTTGCTTGCGACTCGAACGACGCGAAGTGTTGGCAAGTTGTTCGTCTGTTTTAATTGCAGAATCACTGCGACGTACACGGCGACGAACTGCATCCTGCTCTCTTTCCTGAGATCGAAGGTCAGCATCTCGCCTGCGCCTCGAACGACGCGAAGTGTCAGCAAGTTGTTCTTGTAATCTGATTTGCGAAGAAGCCCGAAGAGTAGTGTTACGAATTGTGTCCGGTAATTGCTCAACGGCCCTAAATGTTCTATTACTTCTGCGGACTCGATGCTGTTGACTATCTCTAACCCTTTCAGCTTCCCTAAATTCGAAATTTTGCCTACGTTCTCTATGTGCCTCTAGATTATTTACGCGTTCCTGCTCAGAAAAGTCTATATCTGACCTATTCAAACGATTTCTTTTTCGCTGTGTTTGACTCCTATTGCAAGCTGACTTTCTCTTAAGTCTAGGCATCTTCTAATATATAAGTTTTAAAATAATATATAGGTATGTTAAAAATAAAATTCTTATAAATTAATTTAATTTGAATATATATTTATCAAAAATTAATATATAGTTATATATATAAAATAAAGTTAGTATATTTATTTATATATATAATTATATTCATATATTTAAATAAATATATGTATATTATTTAAAATAATTATATTATAAATGAAAATAAATATCTAATGAAAGAACAAATAATAATAAAATTTAATAAGGAAAATAAAAATAAACAAAATGTGGAAAAAAGAATAAATATAAATCAAAGAAATAATAAATTAAACCTGCAAGAAATTCCAGCGAAAATTCCAATTTGAATCGCGGAAACGAACCGATACCGATGTTCAGGTACAATCACACACACTTCAGAAGAGTCTATACACATATATGTATGCATGCACAAAAATACGTTACGCTGTGTACCGCACTTTTCTAAAATTGCGCGCCACGTTCCGGGCAGGGCGCAATCATACACACGCATAAAAAATGTTCCGTTAACGCATAACAATCACACACGAGGATTTACTTATTATATACTCGACTTATATTAATATGCATTAAATGTTAAATGTATCACGAACACGCGAATTAATTATATATTATTTTATATTTAATATCGAAAATACAAATGATAATCGACAATCGACGACGACACCGAACACGCCAATCGCAAACTACAAATTAACATAACACTGAAGCGCGCTGCCACCTTGCAACAATTTTGATACGTTGCCAATAATTTATCGCCGCAATTAAAAAGTGCGCGAAACCTTAAATTTATAATAATGATCTATAGAATCTAATATACATACAAAATATACATATATTAAAAAAACAAAGTAGAAGAAATGTTAGTACATTTTTTTCAAACATAGTTTCAATAGACGTGGGGATATAATATAATTTACACATTTTAATATAATTTATATGCAAAACATATGAAATATATATCGATATGTTTAATATATATTAAAAGCTATCGATATGATAGCTCATAATATATCGTGAAATCTAAATTAATATTTATTTAATAAAAAGTCAATATATAAATTATTAAATAATAATAATAATATGTCTATATTAGAAATCTAGTAAATACCTGCATTCATGCATGCCGATCAACCACGCTATTGGTTGTATATAATTTCACATATGTATGTGTGAACACAAATTAAGTATGTATAAGTGTTTGCATTTATGCACATGTATTTTGGGTAATTGACATGTGCATGAAAAAGAAGAGTCGAGAAACAGCTCGCGCTTCGCGCTCGCATCGTTTATCCTTTTCTTTCATGCACAAGTAATTTAGTTCTGACGTCATCGACAACTTCTTTGCTTTCTTCATATTCATATATACGCCACCTATTGGTTGAGTGTTAGCATATATTTATGCACATGTATTTTCGGTAATTGACATGTGCATGGAAAAGAAGAGTCCTTTTCTTTCATGCATAAGGAATTTAGTTCTGACGTCATCGACAAGTTCTTTGCTGGTCGAAGTGTCGAAATGGTTTATCTAATAACTTCAGTGTTTATTGTCTGATCGGATTGCAATTTGGAGGATAAGTTCATATATTATTTAGCTATATATATGCTAAAGCAGAACGTTAAGAAATGAGTTCTTCGAATGTAAATAGCAATGTAAACCAAAATTGGCGGTTTGCGGGGGCGGTAGGCGTGTTATTCCAAATTGAAAATAAACTTGATCTGCGTATGGTATACAGGAATCTTCATGCTAAATTTGGTGTCCGTAGCTTTTGTAATAGCTGAGATCGGCGCGTTCATCCAGACAGACAGACAGACGGACAGACAGACGGACATGGCTCAATCGACTCGGCTATTGATCCTGAGCAAGAATATATATACTTTATGGGGTCTCCGACGCCTCCTTCTGCCTGTTACATACATTTGCACAAAGTTAGTATACCCTTTTTTGACCATTTTCAATGGTCCAAGGGTATAATAAAAATATCGACTAGATAAGCTATAATGCAGAAATCGAACCGATATCGATATTGACCTTGAGTCAGCTAAAATGTTTTTAAGAAATGCAGGTCGTAAGCCACACTTATTTCAAAAAACTTTTGAAACACTGCAATATACACACGAACGTTGTTACAAAATTTGGTGGCTCTAGCTCACGTAGTTTCTGAGATATACGCGTTCATACAGACAGACAGACAGACAGATCCTGATTCAGAATATATATACAATAGTTTATAGGGTCGGAGATGCCTCCTTCTGCCTGATACGCTACGCACATTTTCGTTCCGACAAACACGATAGTCCATGAATTTTTTTAAAATCCATGGCCTAAAAAGCACGAACGATGCGAGCGCGACCTGTTTCTCAACTCTTCGTTTCCATGCAGATCTCCATTACCGAAAATACATGTGCATATATGCTAACACTCATACATACTTAATTTGTGTACACACATAAATATGTACATTTGTATACAACCAATAGCTAACGTGGTATTTCGATATGAATGTATGCAAGTATTTACCATACATGCATTTGTACATACTCATAATATTCATAATATGCGTACGTACACATACGAGGTGTGTTCAAAAAGTATCGCGAAAGGTTTGCTGACAGTTTTCTTCGATTGCAGGGGCGTGGTTCATCAGGAGTTCTTACCATATGGTCGTACGGTCAATAAACAGTATTATCTTGAAGTTATGCGCCGTTTGCGAGAAGCAATACTAAGAAAACGTCCAGAATTGTGGAAAAAACATTCATGGCTTTTGCATCACGATAATGCCCCTGCTCTCATCTTTGCTTGTGCGCGAATTTTTGGCCAAAAACAACACACTTATGATGCCGCAGCCACCGTATTCCTCAGAACTGGCCCCCTGTGACTTTTTCTTGTTCCCTAAACTGAAGAGGCCCATGAAAGGACGACGTTACGCTACGATTGACGATATAAAGACGGCATCGAAGGAGGAGCTCAAGGCTATACCGAAAAGTGCTTATGAGAAGTGCTTTGACGATTGAAAAAACCGTTGGCATAAGTGAATAATATATTATCTTTGATGGGGACAAAATAATTCTGTTCAATAGTACGCGATTGCATAATCTCATTTAGGTTTGGCATGGAGCCTTGTATGGCGATCTTCGATTGCGGCGACAGCAGCGACAAATTCTTCATTGACTCCGAGTACTTTCGCAGCGGCGAATCGACGATGTCGATGTCCCGCTTAAGATTCTGGACTTTGCTCTTTGGTGGAGACTTGTGATCTGTTGGCGGACTGACATCCTTCTCCCGAATGCAGGACAAGGCACGGGTTTGTGTGGCGTGGATAATTGTTGTTGTTTTGTTGAGCATCAACGTTGGCGTCTGTAGAAGTTATTCGGTGCGTGAAGAATACAAAGTGTCCGTAGACACATTCATAGAATCGTATTGTTTGACATCGAACGTTTTGTTAGCAATGACATAGCCAGACTGATTTTGACCCTCGCCTGTCACGCAATTGAAGCGACGTGGCCGCAGTTCATTTGTGATGATATGTGTGTGATTCGCATTCGTTCCTAACGTTGGAGTGGGCCAAGCAGCCAGATTGTCAGGCATAGCACTTGATGCACCCGGGTTGCCCTTGGTGTGAATTGCATTTTGTCACTCAAATTGAAGACATTGGAGCTTGGAGTGCTGGGACTGACGTTCTCCTTGCAGTTGCGTGGCTGTGGCGAGATTTGGCATGTTTTCTTCTCAGACGCAGCTTGTTTATGTGTCTGTGCTGCAGCCAAGTACACATTACGTTCGCCCATCGGTGCCACACGAGTTGCTGCTGCTCGTGAGGGCAACACGCTGTGCCGGAACTGAGCCTAGAGGTGGTGAATATGGTATCCACAAACAGGGCTGTGTGTAGCGGAGTGTCTTAAAGCCAAGTACGCGGTGCATCTGATGGCTGTCAGCGAGCTTGGTTAATTCTTCAATCGAGGCGGATCGTGAAACCGTAAGTACTCGTTGTACTTGTTGTGGAAGTAGGGAAGCCAGCGAATTCTAAGAACGTCTTCGGTTGTTCGCCCTCGTGCGAGAAATGTCATCTTCCGCAGTAGTGGAAAGGCTGACTTACTTCCAAGTTCCAGTTTCGTTAGAGCCATAAGGTGTTGACGGTCTGCGGACCGTTTAATGATGCAGGCCTTCAAGACCTTCTATTTGTTGGACTTCGCAAGATTCATTAATACGTCGGTGAATTCCGACATGGGAAAGGTGTAAGGGAAAGGTGATAATAACGCTTGTTGTCTGATTCGATTCGGTAACTATTAAATTGTGCCTTAACTTGCAGAAACAATAAATGCACATTATGCGAAAATGACGGAAGCTTGCAGCTTCAGTTGTAGCATTGTTGTTGCTGTTGTTGTAGTTCTGTTGAATTTCACCAGAGTTTGGCGAATGACGTGCGTCTGCTGCCTGATGTCCTCCATCAATCCGAGTTGGTGCTTTAGTTTTCTGGGTGACCAATGTAGAGATCGACAGGTCGATTAAAATATGTGATAGCATTTATTATACCCTTCGACCAATGGAAATGGTCAAAAGCTAGGGACATCAAATTTTGCATGAAGAATCCTGTATACCACATGCAGATTAGGTTTATTTTCACGAATAACACGCCTACCGCCCCCGCAAACCGACAATTTTGATTTACACTGCGTTCACATATAATGATTATTTAATAATTCATATTTGTAAAAAATACAAAAGCATCAATTGCAATTAAGTAAATATTAATTTTAATTACTCGATTAACTGTGAGTTATCGATATTGGACAATTTAAAATTTATTGTATAAAGAGATACCGAGATAGTGCTCACACCGGTTTTTGCAGTCTTTCGCGCGCTAGGAAATTGCGGCGATAAATTATTGACGTATCGAAATTTATGCATGGTGGCAGCGCACTGCAGTGTTATGATTAATTTGTAGCTTGCGATAAGTATCATACAAATAGATAATTTTTATGGCACATACGTCGAAGGGTATCCCACTGTCGCGTTTAGCTCGACTGTTGCTCTCGTTTCATATGTAAACTTATTATTATTATTATTATTATTATAGAAGAGGTAGTCTCCTAGGGGAGAAAGCGCGAGGCACTGCGACCAATATGATCTTTTGTACCCAGAATGCTCTCCCTGTCATGTCAAAAGCTGTTCTGCTTCCCTAATGAAGCATAACAGATCTTTCGTCGAGGAACGGACAATCTGCTCTGGAGTTGCGATTTCCACGTGCAGATGTTTCCTCCTCGTCCATACCAAGGCCGGACAGTCACATAGAATGTGTTTAGTAGTTTCATCGTCCTCTTTGCAGAGCCTGCACTCCGCGTCCGAGGACAAACGCATTTTTTTGAGGTGGTAGTTCACCAAGTGGTGGCCACTTAGGTAGCCAACAAGGAGATAGAGGTCTCTCCTGGAGAGTAGCTTGGTCCTTCGATCAACTTTGGGATTGGTAAGCTCTTTAGCCTGCAGCATCCCTGGTTGGAAGAACCAGTAGCGTTCAGTCAATCTTCCATCTTCGAAGATGGTACCAGATAAACTGGTTCCACGTGAGTCAGGTGACCAGGTGGCGTCAACGTGACTGGAGAGATCTGGGTTGGCCACGGAACATGAGAAGTGAACTTGTAGTAAAAGTTCAAGTGCTTCCCTACGATCTTGAGTGAAAGAGCCATCTGCTCTTTTTAGAAGCCCTATACCATTAGACGATCCTTTGGATAATACCTTGCGGAGTCTCGCTGCCTCTGGCAGAGATTCTATGCTACCACAGTAGCTGCGCCACGTATCGCGTTTGGAGCGTCTAATGTTTTTATTATAGTTTGTGAGAGCGTCCCTATAGACGTCCCAACTTATACGGTTAGATCTGGCCTTGTTGAAAAGGCTTCTAACCTTCCTTCTTTGAGCAGCCAACTCTTCGTTCCACCAAGGAACTTTACGGTTGACCGTTAGTGTCTTCCGAACTGAGCTGGCTTCGAAGGACGTAATAAGCACATCTTGGAGCAGGTTGGTTCTATCTCACTGACAGAGTTAGGATTGCTGATCAACATGTCTGCTTTCAAAGCCACAGAGGCTTTGAAGAGTTCCCAAATTGTCTTTTTAGGACAGAAGGAGTTCTGGCGGATCTCGACTTGGCCAGGAAGGTCGAACCTGATGTGCTGATGGTCCGACAAGGTGGCTTCGTCTGTGACCCGCTAGTTTATAAGCGAACTCGCAATTGAGTTGCTTATTAGGGTGAGATCTAATACCTCTTCCCTAATAGAATTAGTAAACGTCGGTTTACACCCGACGTTCGCTATGTCTAAATGACAACACATTAGATAATCAAGGAGAGACTCACCACGTTTGTTGACGTCGCTGCTCCCCCAGATTGTGTGATGGGCGTTGGCATCACAGCCAATCACGAGCGGCTTGTTGTGAAGGCGGCAGAATCCCACAAGCCGCTGAACCTCTGCGGGGGGTACGTCATCCACATCGCCCGGGAAGTAAGCAGAGGCGATCACCACTTCCCGGACGCCATCAGCAGTGGCTACCTCCATAGCCGTTGCCACCAGGTCTCTGTGAATGAAGTTGGTTAAAGGAAAGTGTCTCACACTGTTATTGATCAGTATAGCAGTGCGAGGGGCACCTCCCATACGGTCATATAATAACTTACATGATCCGCATGATAGTCCACG
The DNA here is from genome assembly GCA_018904035.1 of Zaprionus ornatus. NCBI lineage: Eukaryota > Metazoa > Arthropoda > Insecta > Diptera > Drosophilidae > Zaprionus > Zaprionus ornatus. The sequence goes on from JAEIFZ010000170.1 coordinate 27,985, forward strand.
GACGAGGCCACCTATTAACCACGGCTCTTGGACGAGAGCCAGGTCAATCTCCTCTTTACAGACGACCCTGCACAGGGTGGCTGGCGCTCCTCTGGCGTGGTGCAGGTTCGCCTGGAGCACTCCAGTTGCGCTCCGCATCCTCTCTCAGTGCCTTAGTGACAAGGCCACATGCCTTGCCCCCCCAAAAGTCGTTGCCTCGGATGCCCTTCGGCAGTCTGGCTGAGCTGCTCGGGGGAGGTCGCCTAGCGATGGTCGTACGGTCAATAAACAGTATTATTTTGAAGTTATGCGCCGTTTGCGAGAAGCAATACTAAGAAAACGTCCAGAATTGTGGAAAAACCATTCATGGCTTTTGCGTCACGATAATGCCCCTGCTCTCATCTTTGCTTGTGCGCGAATTTTTGGCCAAAAACAACACACTTATGATGCCGCAGCCACCGTATTCCTCAGAACTGGCCCCCTGTGACTTTTTCTTGTTCCGTAAACTGAAGATGCCGATGAAAGGACGACGTTACGCTACGATTGACGATATAAAGACGGCATCGAAGGAGGAGCTCAAGGCTATACCGAAAAGTGCTTATGAGAAGTGCTTTTACGATTGAAAAAACCGTTGGCATAAGTGTATAATATATCATGGGGATTAATTTGATGGGGACAAAATAATTCTGTTCAATAGTACGCGATTGCATAATCTCATTTAGGTTTGGCATGGAGCCTTGTATGGCGATCTTCGATTGCGGCGACAGCAGCGACAAATTCTTCATTGACTCCGAGTACTTTCGCAGCGGCGAATCGACGATGTCGATGTCCCGCTTAAGATTCTGGACTTTGCTCTTTGGTGGAGACTTGTGATCTGTTGGCGGACTGACATCCTTCTCCCGAATGCAGGACAAGGCACGGGTTTGTGTGGCGTGGATAATTGTTGTTGTTTTGTTGAGCATCAACGTTGGCGTCTGTAGAACTAATTCGGTGCGTGATGAATACAAAGTGTCCGTAGACACATTCATAGAATCGTATTTTTTGACATCGAACGTTTTGTTAGCAATGACATAGCCAGACTGATTTTGACCCTCGCCTGTCACGCAATTGAAGCGACGTGGCCGCAGTTCATTTGTGATGTTATGTGTGTGATTCGCATTCGTTCCTAACGTTGGAGTGGGCCAAGCAGCCAGATTGTCAGGCATAGCACTTGATGCACCCGGGTTGCCCTTGGTGTGAATTGCATTTTGTCACTCAAATTGAAGACATTGGAGCTTGGAGTGCTGGGCCTGACGTTCTCCTTGCAGTTGCGTGGCTGTGGCGAGATTTGGCATGTTTTCTTCTCAGACGCAGCTTGTTTATGTGTCTGTGCTGCAGCCAAGTACACATTACGTTCGCCCAGCGGTGCCACACGAGTTGCTGCTGCTCGTGAGGGCAACACGCTGTGCCGGAACTGAGCCTAGAGGTGGTGAATATGGTATCCACAAACAGGGCTGTGTGTAGCGGAGTGTCTTAAAGCCAAGTACGCGGTGCATCTGATGGCTGTCAGCGAGCTTGGTTAATTCTTCAATCGAGGCGGATCGTGAAACCTTTAGTACTCGTTGTACTTGTTGTGGAAGTAGGGATGCCAGCGAATTCTAAGAACGTCTTCGGTTGTTCGCCCTCGTGCGAGAAATGTCATCTTCCGCAGTAGTGGAAAGGCTGACTTACTTCCAAGTTCCAGTTTCGTTAGAGCCATAAGGTGTTGACGGTCTGCGGACCGTTTAATGATGCAGGCCTTCAAGACCTTCTATTTGTTGGACTTCGCAAGATTCATTAATACGTCGGTGACAATAACGCTTGTTGTCTGATTCGATTTGGTAACTATTAAATTGCGCCTTTACTTGCAGAAACAATAAATGCACATTATGCGAAAATGACGGAAGCTTGCAGCTTCAGTTGTAGCATTGTTGTTGCTGTTGTTGTAGTTCTGTTGAATTTCACCAGAGTTTGGCGAATGACGTGCGTCTGCTTCCTGATGTCCTCCATCAATCCGAGTTGGTGCTTTAGTTTTCTGGGTGACCAATGTAGAGATCGACAGGTCGATTAAAATATGTGATAGCATTTAATATACCCTTCGACTAATGGAAATGGTCAAAAGCTAGGGACATCAAATTTTTCATGAAGAATCCTGTATACCACATGCAGATTAGGTTTATTTTCACGAATAACACGCCTACCGCCCCCGCAAACCGACAATTTTGATTTACACTGCGTTCACATATAATGATTATTTAATAATTCATATTTGTAAAAAATACAAAAGCATCAATTGCAATTAAGTAAATATTAATTTTAATTACTCGATTAACTGTGAGTTATCGATATTGGACAATTTAAAATTTATTGTATAAAGAGATACCGAGATACTGCTCACACCGGTTTTTGCAATCTTTCGCGCGCTAGGAAATTGCGGCGATAAATTATTGACGTATCGAAATTTATGCATGGTGGCAGCGCACTGCAGTGTTATGATTAATTTATAGCTTGCGATAAGTATCATACAAATAGATAATTTTTATGGCAACATACGTCGAAGGGTATCCCACTGTCGCGTTTAGCTCGACTGTTGCTCTCGTTTCATATGTAAACTTATTATTATTATTATTATTATTATTATTATTATTATTATTATTATTATTATTATTATTATTATTATTATTATTATTATTATTATTATTATTATAGAAGAGGGAGTCTCCCAGCGGAGAAAGCGCGAGGCACTGCGACCAATATGATCTTTTGTACCCAGAATGCTCTCCCTGTCATGCCAAAAGCTGTTCTGCTTCCCTAATGAAGCATAACAGATCTTTCGTCGAGGAACGGACAATCTGCTCTGGAGTTGCGATTTCCACGTGCAGATGTTTCCTCCTTGTCCATATCAAGGCCGGACAGTCACATAGAATGTGTTTAGTAGTTTCATCGTCCTCTTTGCAGAGCCTGCACTCCGCGTCCGAGGACAAACGCATTTTTGAGGTGGTAGTTCACAAAGTGGTGGCCACTTAGGTAGCCAACAAGGAGATAGAGGTCTCTCCTGGAGAGTAGCTTGGTCCTTCGATCAACTTTGGGATTGGTAAGCTCTTTAGCCTGCCGCATCCCTGGTTGGAAGAACCAGTAGCGTTCAGTCAATCTTCCATACCAGGATTTCACGAGGGAGGAGATAGTAGACCACCCACACCACAGAAGGGTTCGGGGCCGAGCAAGGTGGCTGATGACCCAGCCCTCGCTAGTTCGTCCACCAGCTCATTGCCCTGATAGCCAGAGTGCCCAGGTACCCAAATTAGGGTGACTTTATTCCTTATTGACAGCCTCTGGAGACAATTCCAGCAGTCAGCCACCATACGCGAGCCTACTCTTTTTGAGGAGAGGGCTAGTATGGCCGCTTGGCTGTCCAAAAGGATGTATATTTTCGCTCCTCTAGTCCCCTTCTCAAGGATAAGACGGCAGCAAAACTCAATGGCGTGAACCTCTGATTGGAAAACTGCGGGCCAGTTGCCCATAGATATCGAGGTCCTGGAGTTGGGACCATGTATCCCAGCTCCAACCCCCTGTTCAGTCTTTGACACGTCGGTGTACCAATGTATACCATTTGGGTCTCTGATGGGGTTGCCAGCATCCCAAACCCTGCGGTCCGGGATGAGGGTTCTAAATTTTGCACCAAAGAAGAGTTCCTTGGTCATAGAATCTGATCTAGTGCAGATCTCTAAGCCAGGAATATCTTTGAGTAGGCTAGCATGCCCAGATTCGGTAGCTAGAAGCCCAGATTGGAGCTTGATTCTAAGAAGGCTCATAGCAGCAACTTCTTTTATACGGATATGCAGCGGGGTCAGATTCAAAATCGATTCCATTGCTGCAGTGGGACAGGTGCGGAGTGCACCCGTCAAGGAAAGGCAGAGCAGCCTATGCAATTTCATGCATTTATTGATGGCAGTGATCTGCGTAACCTTGGGCCACCACACAATAGCAGCGTAGGTTACGATCGGTCTTACCATCATCTCAAAAAGCCACCTAATGGTGCAGGATTTGAGACCCCATATTCTACCGAAAAGCCTTCTACATGCCCACATGGCATGAGTGGCCTTTGATAGAGTGTTATGCAGGTGGGAGTTCCAGTTTAGTCGCTTATCAAGGGTTACCCCTAGATATTTGACTTCGTTGGAAAGTTCCACAGGAGAGCCGCCAATATGTAATTGACCAATGTCAATAGAGTAACGCTTAGTGAAGGGAACAATGATTGCCTTTTGAGGATTGATGCTAAGACCTACATCATCGCACCATCTACTGACCGTGTTCAGAGCTGATTGCATCAGCTCTGTCACGGTGTTGGCATAGTTCCCGTTCACTACGAGAGCCAGGTCGTCGGCATAGCCAATCGCTTCCACGCCCTGTTCTGCGAGTATGATTAGTAGTTCGTCAACTACTAGGGACCAGAGCAAAGGGGATAGAACCCCTCCCTGGGGACACCCTTTTACCGCACTAATATGGGCGGTCGTCGTGTCTAGGGTAGAGGAGATAGTCCGGTGTTTGAGAATGGCGTCAATCCACCGGATTATGGGAAGGGCAATGTTCCTGCGCTCAAGCGCAGTAGAGATAGACCCGTAGCCGGTATTATCGAAAGCACCCTCTATATCAAGAAAAGAGCACAGAGCAATGTTCTTTGATACGAAGGCCTTTTCGATCTTACTCACTAATTTGTGGAGAGCGACCTCTGTCGAACTACCGGCTATATACGCGAACTGCGTGGGGTGCAGAGGGTTGTTTTCCTGCAGTGTCTTTCCGCAGTCTTGAGCAGAAAGGAGGTAAGGCTGATCGCCCGGTAGGACTTAGGCTGGTCAAGAGGACGATTCCCCTGTTTGGGGATAAATACCACATTGACTCTCCTCCAAGAGTTGGGTATGTGTCCCCACGCGACACTGGCTCTAAGAAGGCCGACCAGTAGATCGAGGATATGATCCAGACTATTTTGGAGAAGGGCTGGAAAGATTTGATCACCACCTGGGGCTTTGAAGGGAGCGAAGGAATCTACAGCCCATTTGACCTTTTCAGGATCGAAGATGGTACCAGATAAACTGGTTCCACGTGAGTCAGGTGACCAGGTGGCGTCAACGTGACTGGAGAGATCTGGGTTGGCCACGGAACCTGGGAAGTGAACTTGCAATAAAAGTTCAAGTGCTTCCCTGCGATCTTGAGCCATCTGCTCTTTTGAGAAGCCCTATTCCATTAGAGGACCCTTTGGCTAATACCTTGTGGAGTCTCGCTGCCTCTGGCTATGCTACCACAGTAGCTGCGCTACGTTTCGCGTTAGGAGCGTCTAATGTTCTTATTATAGTGTGTGATAGCGTCCCTATAGACGTCCCAACTTATACGGTTAGATCTGGCCTTGTTGAAAAGGCTTCTAACCTTCCTTCTTTGAGCAGCCAACTCTTCGTTCCACCAAGGAACTTTACGGTTGACCGTTAGTGTCTTCCGAACTGAGCTGGCTCGAAGGACGTAATAAGCACATCTTGGAGCAGGTTGGCAGCAAGTTCTATCTCACTGACAGAGTTAGGATTGCTGATCAACATGTCTGCTTTCAAAGCCACAGAGGCTTTGAAGAGTTCCCAATTTGTCTTTTTAGGGCAAAAGGAGTTCTGGCGGATCTCGACTTGGCCAGGAAGGTCGAACCTGATGTGCTGATGGTCCGACAAGGTGGCTTCGTCTGTGACCCGCCAGTTTATAAGCGAACTCGAAATTGAGTTGCTTATTAGGGTGAGATCTAATACCTCTTCCCTAATAGAATTAATAAACGTCGGTTTACACACAACGCCGTTGCCACCAGGTCTCTGTGAATGAAGTTGGTTAAAGGAAAGTGTCTCACACTGTTATTGATCAGTATAGCAGTGCGAGGGGCACCTCCCATACGGTCATATAATAACTTACATGATCCGCACGATAGTCCACGGACGAGGCCACCTATTAACCATGGCTCTTGGACGAGAGCCAGGTCCATCTCCTCTTTACAGACCACCCTGCACAGGGTGGCTGACGCACCTCTGGCGTGGTGCAGGTTCGCCTGGAGCTACCGGGGCGGCAGCCACTGCTGTCGCATAGGTAGGGGCCACCTTTGACGCTTTTTCCGGAGGGGTGCTGGAAGGGGGGGGGAATGGTTGGAGAGGGGGATGGGGGGACGGGCCGGGGAGGAAGAGGCTCTGGGGACGGAGTTCTTCAGGAGAAGTTTGACTCGTCCAAAGACGAATTTCACCTTCCCGTTGCACTCCGTCAGAGCCTTATACGACTCCTCGTCGACCAACATCGCGAGGTGGGTCGTAGTGCCGTTGAGGGTATGCTGGACCACCCGCCACTGTTTTGTCGAGAACAACTCCTCGTTTTGGATACCAAGGTATCGCAAAATATCGGCGGGTGTGAGTCCAGCTACTGGATCTACTGGGGAAGTATCCTCTAATGAGGTGAGCTTTAGGGAACTCGGACTCCTCCAGTAGTTTAATGTCAAGGGAGCTGATGGACCTGATGTGTCCAACGGCTCCCCTGACCCAGTCGGCAGTGCGGCTATCCTCGCACACCAGGAGCAGCCATACATTTCGAGGTATGCAACCCTCGAAACCTGGACTGGCACCCAATGTGGGATGAAGCAGCAGAGCCTTGTTAATGCTAGCTTTCACCGTGGCCACTTGCTCCGGTGAAAGCGGGTTTTTTGAGACAGCCGAAGTTAAGCCCAGTTTCACGCTGCTCGACACCTGGCTGAGAGGTGGCTTTGTGGACTCCACATGAGTATTTTTGGGCTTTTTTGAAGACCCTTGAGGTTCGAGGACGGTATCGTCAGCGCGCGTCCGTTTGGCCTTGGTTTCCACGGGGGTCGCGGTGGCGATAGCCAGAGCTTCTGCTCTGCTCGAACCCTTTGCGAATGCGGCTTTGAAAAGCCTCTTCTCACGGGTCTTCATTTTCACAAAGGCGTTCTCAGAGTCCAGTCGCAGCCTCTGTATCTGAGAGCCTGCTTCCGTGAGACCTGACCTCTGCGAGGCCACGGAAGCGTCGTCAGCGAGGCTGATGAGGTCAGCGTCAGCTTCAGCGTCAGAGGACATCACCTCGACGAGCTGCTGCCTGCCTGAGCAGCTATTGGACGAGAAATCAGCACTGGCGAACCCATCGTCCAAGGGAGTCCGTGGTCTGTCCGGGTCCCCTAAAGTACCAGGGCCAAGACCCATGGTATTGGGGGTGGAAACCAGCAGCCCACTGGCTGCAGTGCTGTTGTTGGGGTAGGCCGTTAAGGCCTCGCCCTGGGTTGATGCTGTCGAAGTCGCATCAGACTTATCTTTTATAAAATTTGTATCCATAGTTTGGACCCACGAGTAGGCGGGAAGGGAAGGTCGCCCACGGCATAGCCCGCGCGCCGTGGGAAGTCTAGATGAAACTGGAGGGCGACAGGTGTCCAGAGTCCGCATACTAACGACCGGGCTACCCCCCGGCCATGCATCCCATGGCGTATGCTGTTCCGCCTTGGATTGGGGTGATTTATAGAATCACAATCTTCGCCCGACTACAATTAGTCACCACCCCTAGCAGAGACATGACCGTGCTAGGGGCCTGCTTCCAGCTGCCCTCACGTGGAGAGTATAGCCGCACTTCCGACAGTAGGAGCAAGGACGGCAGCCAAATATGTTTTTGAAAAAACAATTTTAATTTCAAGTGCCATGAACTCAAAATAAAAGCACAGAATTTTGTTGACAGTTATCAGAGTGAATTTCTTAACTTATTTTTAATCAAATTAAGTTGACTGAACACTCTTTCAATTTTCACGTTTGACCACGGCACAGACAGCATTTGTAGGGCAACAATTTCTAGTTCAAGAAATCGGTGGTTGCCGCCAGAATACTTATCCTTACGCGTTTTCAAAGAACTTATGGTAAACATCAAATCGTTCAGCAGTACTATTGCATTTGTGTTGTTATTTTGAAAGTATTTGTTAATTTTTTGAAAATCAGATAGTATTGGCTTCAAAAAAACTATATACAAATAATTGGTTATATCTTTGTAAATTGATAAATTTATTATGTCGTGTTCTTCATGTGATGAAGGTTCAATAAAGACTGATTCAATGTTGAGTCATGCAAGGCGCTTACAAATATGTACATTAGTGTGACTTATACTTATACAAATGTGTATGCATAATGAAGACTGCGTATAAGAGTGCGTTGCCAATAAGCAATATGTATATTTCTTACACTCCTTCACAATGCAATTATACAAATTTTATTCAGCTATGATATTTTCAGTAGGTACATAGTTAATTTCCACAAATTTATTCTTAACCAATGAATCAATGTGTTTGCTGCATGCATGGAATTCCGAGTTCTTAGCTAAACATTGTGCACTTTGATAATCGCTGTTGATTTGTGTTGCGTAGCCGTCACCAAATCCCATTTTACGCACACGTATGCACGTTGCTTTTTTTGCAACCATCGATAGTGCGACGTACTCCCCATCAGTGCTGCTCGAGGCTACCACACCTTGTTTCTTGCTGCCCCGGCTGCGATGAAGGTCCAGCAATATACAGACGTTCCAATCTTCTTATACTGTAGACATAATTCGGCAGTGCCCCTCAAGTACCTCAGTGTTCTTTTAGCAGCTGCCTCGTGCTCCTGATGTGGATCCGCATTCTGCGGTTTTACGAAGTACAATATATCCGGCCGTATTGTTATTGCCAAATACATTAGAGAGCCTATCACGCTTGCAGTCGTCGTGATCGCATTTCACTTGAAATCCTGCTTCGAGAGGTATAGCATTAGGTTTGCAGTTTTGCATACCATACTCACGTAAGAGATTTTCAATATACTGCTTATGGCCAACATTTATGTTACCAGTCTCGCCTTCATGATCTATTTCCATTCCAAGAAAATGCTTTAACTGACCGCCATCAGTGATGTCGAATTCGTCAGCAATCGACATCTTTATTCTTTTTAGGTCATCTTTGCTGGAACTGGCCACATTCATGTCATCTTCATACACCACTATGATGCCCAATGTTTGACCTTGTCGCCGTATGTATAGACTCGGCACGCTGGCCAAGACAGAATTTAGCTTGATATTCCACTCACGCCCACTCTGTTTTAACTCGTACAAAGATTTGTTCAGGTTTAACCCACGCTCAGGAAACTTCTGGTCAACAAATCTCTCTGGTTGGCGCATGTACACCAAATCTCGCAGTTCACTGTTGAGATAAGCAGAAGAAATATCCATTTGATGGACATACATACCATGCTCAACTGCCAGAGCAATCACCAGCCTGATCGTAGAATACCTCGCCACTGGTGAGAAAGTTTTACTGTAGTTTATGCCAAAGCGCTGCGCACAGCCTTTAGCCACTAAACGGGACTTGAATTTATCTACCTCGCCATTTCTCTCTCTCTCCTTTTGGTAAGTCAGTCAACGTCCACGTTTTGTTGATGAGAATTCAAAGCTGCATCCACAGTTCCAGGCACTGATACATCATCAGTTGTCATAACATTGAGTATGATATACTGCTTGCGAGGGCGTCCCGGTTGCTCAGTGAAGATAAGCTTTGGTCGCCCAGGTCCTCTCTTCCCGCATTCATCAGCTGTGACCACTTCCAAATCTCCTTCTCCAATTTTAGCTGCTTCTTGTTGCTGTTCATAATAATTCATACCGTCTATATTACACGCAGAATTAGACTCGTCCATCACCAGCGTGATTTCAGTACTGTTCGTTGAGCCCTTATCTCTCACACTGTCGTCTGTAAGGGAATCTTCAAGAAAAATAACATCTCGTGCCTCTGTTACCTTCCTTGTTTTTAGGTCAAACAAACGATATGCCTTTGCTGTTGCAGAATTTCTTGCAGTGCGTCTTGTTAAGTACGATAGCTCTAATACCAAATATTCGTAGATGACTTACGTCTGGTTTTTTGGCATTCCATGACTCGCAAGGTTTCAACGTCGAAGTCTCAGAGAGGTTGCGCAGATATGCAGCTTTATTTATGGCCTCTGCCCAAAAACTCTCGTCGAGGTCATTATGAACCAGCATGCTGCCTGCCATCTCCACCAGCGTACGGTTCGCTTGTTCTGCCACACCATTTTGCTCCGGTGTATGAGCCACAGTAAGCTGCCTCCTTATACAATTGCTGTTTAGGAATTTTTGAAATGCGCTACTCAAATACTCGCCCCCGTTGTCACTTCTCAGATACTATATTTTCCTACCAGTTGATGAATTCTTTTAGAATTCTCATCTCACATAAATCAGGGATTTCGGAACAAAATGCAAACTGATGTGGTTTATACTGACTTAAGTAAAGCATTTGACTCCGTAAATCATAATCTCCTAATTCATAAGTTAAATTTGATTGGTTTTCCTCAAAAGCTCCTTCTGTGGATATCCGATTATTTAACTAACAGGTCTCAACGAGTTCTTTTTAAAGAATGTCTCTCTAAGCCGATCTTAGTTACTTCTGGTGTTCCTCAGGGCAGCCACTTTTTATTAACGATCTTCCTTCAATACTCCTTCACTCTAACATTCTTATGTATGCTGATGATGTGAAACTCTGTTTGACACACAATGATCCAGCAAATAACCTTCTTCAAACAGATCTTGATTTGTTTTTTGAATGGTGCAGCCATAATCTGCTGCATCTTAACTGTTTGAAGTGCAAGGTTATGTCATTTTACAGATGTAACTATCATGTCATCGATTACAATCTTAACCTAACCCCACTCTTAAGAATATCTGAAGTAGCTGATTTAGGTATCCTCTTTGATCATAAATTGAAATTTGATCGTCACATTACACAAATTGTCAATAAGGCATTTCGACTACTCGGGTTCATCAAAAGATGGGGCAAAGAATTCGAGGATCCTTACACGACAAAGTTGCTTTACACTTCTCTTGTTCGTCCAACTCTTGAATATGGGTCTTGCGTGTGGTCGCCGCAATACCATATTCACCAAGATAGAATTGAGTCTGTTCAAAAGCAGTTTCTACTCTTTGCCTTGCGCAGTTTTAATTGGGTTCCGGGTGTAGACTTACCACCATACTCTAGTAGACTCCTTCTAATTAACCTACCTTCCTTAACTAACCGTCGTATTATGTTAGGCGTTATGTTTATTGTAAAGCTAATAAAGTACAATATAGATTCCCCTACTCTGCTTACTCAACTTAATTTCTGTATTCCTTCTAGAGTTACTCGTAATTTTATGCCACTATCCTTGGCCTTTTGTAATACTAACTATAGCTTGCATGATCCCTTCCGAGTTCTCTGTGCTGACTACAACAGACTGTCTAGAGTTTTCAACTCCGAGTCCTCCCTTTACTCTGTTAAACTGTCTATCCTCAATCAATTAACACTACATGCTAACAACTAATATTAATCTACCGATCTGATTGGGTTTTACTGGGTTTTCCCCAATCCTTTGCAGCAAATGTTGGATCGAGAATTCTTGTTTTGTTATCCCCAGCTTAAATTTAAAATTATATACTCTTAATTAATTTTAATTCTAAACTTATTGCAAAATTGTAATTTCAAATTCTAAAATATTTTCTTTTTTTTTTTTTAAAAAAATCTTCATTTTTAATTCGACGTAATCTAATTTTTAATTTTAATTTTAAGTCGACTGTTTTAGTTGACGTTAAATAAATAAATAAATAAATAAATTGATTTAAAGTCTTTGAGCTTATCAAAAATTTCACTTCGCGTCTTCAAAAATCAAACGTAAACGTAAGTTGCAAAGTAACGAGCACCGCCAACGGAACTCTTATGCAATGGTCCACAAATGTATGTATGGATGAGATCTAATACGTCCTTTGTCCGATTATAAGACTGCTTAGGAAATTGCTTCTCACTTATTTTGTACTTTGCGCAAGTCTCACACACATAGTTTTACATATTTATACATTGTTCGGATGTTAAGCCATGAACCATATGATTTTTCATCATTTTATTTATACTGGCTAAATTTAAATGTCCAAAGCGATTTGGCCATTTAATAAGTCCGTTTTTATTAGTTTGTGCGATAAAACATTTTAGCTCGCTCGTTTCAAACAAAAACAAATCGTTTTGCTTCTTGGCAACAAAAACAACATCGCCCGTGCGATTTTCTATGCGTGCATAGTAATTTGAAGTTATTACTGTGAATCCCTTGTTCACCATTTTCGCAACGGAAATAATATTGCATTGAATGTTTTTAACCAGAAGTACATCGGTCAAATCAATTGTACTATATTTCCACTGTAAACGCACTGTTCCGATACCGATCGCTTCAATATAATTTTGTCCGGCCAACACAATTCTTTCTTTGTGCTCTTTGATGTTTAAAAAGCGATTTATCGTTACACAAATGAGCAGTCGCACCATGGTCCAAGCGCCAAATATTCTTTGAAAAACTGTAGTTGTGGTTCGCAGCAGCAAACACAGAATATGACTTCTTATTATCACTCTCTTCATTGGTTTTGTTTGAACATTTACAGTTAGCCGCGATGTGCCCTTGACGACCACAAGACTGCGAGACTGTATTTTCTCAAGTCACGACGACAACATTTTCTGCGCTCCGCTTTGTTCTGTATCTATATTTCGGCGCTCACTCTCTTCGAGTAATTTGATTTTTAACGTAGTCAACGTAGGTAACGAACCACGGGATTCAATGGCAACTACAAAATTGTCAAAAGATTCCGGCAAACTAGACAATAGTAATATGCACAGACACTCATCGGCCAATATAAAATCAATTTCAGACAGTTTTCCAATTAAGTCTGAAAATTTGGCTATGTGCAATACCATATTTTTTGGGTCTGTCAACTTTATATACAACAGTTATCACGACGCGCGGGACCTGCGGGCATATGAATTTCTTTTAGTTTTTCCCAAGCACATGTTTATTTGTGATGCCGTAATGCAGAGCATAATGCTCGCCAGAGACTTCTTATCTTTGGCATCAAAATCCAATTTGTTCTCGGGACTATCACCTTCAAGTTTCACTTTTAGTCCACACACGTAGCCTTACAACTCGTTATGTATGAGCACGCTTTTTATTTGCACGACCAACGCACCATAATTATTGTCTCTGGGCCCATAACCTGATGAATTTATTATATCGTGTTCTTCATGTGATGAAGATTCAATAAAGATACATTCAATGTTGCGTCATGCAAGGCGCTTACAAATATGTACATAAGTGTGACTTATACTTATACAAATGTGTATGCAAGTTAATTTACTTGCAAGGTGCAAAGTAAAAAATAAAAAGATTTTTTAGTTCAATTAAGAACAACGACTCTATTTGTCTAAATCCAATTTGCAACTAATTACCCTAAGCTGTCCCTAACAAGCTGTGAGTCTTGGCTGTGAGCTGCGCTGCCCTTGGTGGCAGAGGATCGACGTCGGCTTCGCTGTTTCCAATAGGCAACGACATCGGCTGGTGTTATGTTGGTCGAAATGCTGCAGTCTTCTTGGAATCACATGCATTGGTGGGAGCGGAAGCGGTTGCCAAACAGATTCTTGGAATTCTGCTTGGTAGCTCGGCACGTGCAGGAAATTATGCAGACGCTGAGCTTGCAGATTGGAATTTGCGTACTGGAGTTCATTATTCTAAATTGTAACATTTTCGTTGTTAACTCTTCCCCCTCCAATCTGTGCTTGTCCTCAAGCGGTCTCTAGAAGTAGGGAATGTTATTGAACTGAGGTAACTGATACTGTGCCTCAGTGAAAGATTGCTCGCAGGTTGATGGTGCGACGATCGCTGTGATTTTTGTTTCCATTCCAGGCGTGGGTCCTAACTGCAATGTTATGCTCTTCTGCCTTCGGTTATAGGTGTGCAAGCCCAGGATGAGAGTCAGAGCAATGCCAAAGAGCGTCAGCAGGGTTATGCTGTTGACCGTTGAATGGGCCTTTATGTGCATCAGCTGTCCAGTGTTATTTATGTGCAATGCTTCCAGTGCTTCAAGTGATAGAACTTTAAGTCTTTCTTTTTCCTCAACCGTAAATTGCGAAATAGGTGCTCCGGGGGTGAGGACTGTAGGTTCCAAATTGCTGAACCGCTTGTTGTAGATAATAATCGAGTCGTTTGATAGCTGAACAAAGTAGGTTCCCTCTAGGTGAAGCTCTGTTTTGTTCCAGGTTATATTTCCATCGAAGTCGTTTAATAGGATGATTCCGTCGTCTACTTCTTCTATTTTGGAAACGTGGTCGGCATTGCTAAAACTACACAGCGCTTTCTTTCCCTGAACTAACTTTGGAATACAATTTGAATTACTTATACAATATTAATAATTTTTTTCTTATTGCATATTTTAATATATTCTATTGTTTTACAATTTTAAGGAATGGCATAGGTGAGGTTTTCGAAAACAAAGATTTCTTGAACGTTTAAGTGTACAATTGAATTGTTTCTTACTATGGGTTTTATCATAATGTCTTGGTATTGTATTTCTTCTAACTTTGGAATTTTAACAATATACAAAAATGTTGTTTTATTATGTAAAATTGAGACATCGGAAAACTCCATTATTTCTTCCGTTGACAGGGGTGGCATGTTGTTTCTTTTAAAAATTTTTTCAATTTCCATTAACTCATCTTCATTTAGTAAAATTTTGTTAACTACGTTTAGTCGTGCCAACTGAATGGCATATCTAATGTTAACAATTTCTTCTTTTAGAAGTCTAATCTGGTTGTGCAAACTAATATCTATTTCGATACTAACTGAACTACTTTTACGAATAGAGTTTGTGAGAGCGTTAGATACTGAAGTGAGTTTATTTATTCTTTCTTCTAACTGTTTTTAACAATGACCTGTTTGTTATTGTTGTCTATAAGTTTATCTAAGTTCTGTTCAATCATAACCAGGTCATCATGATCTGGACTACCCGCTATGTACTTCCAACCTGACCCTAGCCAATTTAAGGATCTAGTTTTCCGATTTTTGGGAGTGGTTGTAATTGTCTGGAACGTGTGAATAGTTGTATTTATCTCATGGTGAAGGGTAGAGTATAGTGGACTGTGTTTAAGGCTGTTTTCCGTATGTTCGTTTAAAATGTCTAAAGCGGTTTGGATTTGGTCTAGGTTAACGAGATGAATTAGTTTGGTCGTTGAGGTTTGTAAATTTCCGATCCCTTTGGTTATTGTCAGTATCTGTGCGTTCGTATAGTTTGTAAAATTCATTGTTCCACCGACATCGTTCGTAATCCATAGTAATATCCTGAAAAATTTTAGATTTTGATATGGCTTTTATGTACTGTTTTTCCTGATTCTGTTATTATTGTAGTGTGCTTGTTTTCTTTAACTGTTTCTTTTTTATATCATGGGGAAAGCTTAGAGCCTAATCTAGTAGTAACGAATATTTCTTCTCCATGCTGATAATTATGTATTTCCTCTTTATTTTTATTGTGGTTTCTACGGTCCGTTTTCTGTTTATCTTTAAGTCTTTCAATGTTATCTTGTCTGGCTGTTTCGTATTGGTCTGGGTCTGTTGTCACTCTCCTGCCAAAGAATACTTCTAGTGGTCGTTTCTTGGTAACTGAATGAAAGCCGTAATTGTACTCGTAAACTGCTCTTTCTAAAAGTTCCTTGAAATTCCTTTTTGTGCCTTCCTTCTTGAGGCATCTCATTATTTCTGAAAGTGTTGAATGGAAGCGTTCTATCTGACCGTTAACGGTACTCTTATTTGGTGGGGCGGTGTAAACTATTATTTGTAGCTGTTCCAGCATGAACTTAATTGATTGGGAATTGAAAGCTTTTTCGTTGTCCATAACGATATGTTTAAGGACTCCGAAATAAAATATGATATCACGCAGTGGAGTTCTGATGTCCTCTATCGCTTTAGAATTTATAATTTTAGCTTGCGCTAGTTTAGAGAACTTATCTATTGCAGTGAGTACTAAGTGTCGTTCAGTAGAGTAGATGTCGATGTGCAATATGTGACCGGCGTATTCTGGAATAGGAGTTTCTTGAAGTTCGGGATTTGTGGGGTGTCTGTCATATTTAGCTTCTTTGCAAACTTTACATTGCTTGAATAAATGTATAATTTTTTGTTTCATTCTTGGGAAGTAACAGGTTTCTGCTAGTTGTTTTTGGTTTTCTAGAGCATTTCGATGTGCTCTCCTATGTATTTGAAGAATTCTTTCTTCCTGTTCAGTTTCGTCTGTCAAGTCTTCTACCCTAGACTGGGTGAATCGAGTTTTGGTTCCTTTAAAGTGACTTCTATAGATTGTCTGTATTTTCCCCATTATATCTTCAGTCGTGTGAATACCGTTAATAACGGATGGGTTGAGATGGGTTTTTACGTCTGTTATTATGTCGTCTGTAGTGTATTCGCGCCGGTATATTTCATGTCTATGGAAAGTAGGAAAAGGGATGGTAAACTTGTAATCGTATTTATCTGATTTGTAAAAGAATATTTGATTTCTGAAAACGTTTATTGGGGCTTCGACGCTAAAGATTAAGTCATGGCTAGAACTTTCGGCGCTATGTTGTGTAGAGGCAACAAAGTTAATCTGCTCTAAAGGTATTCTTCGTCTGCAACAACATTTTCTTTTCCCGGTTTATAAAATATTTCATAATCATATTCCTCTAGATAAGCCTTCCATCTCTTGATTCTGGCATTTCCATTCCAGCTACTCAGAGAATGTGTCAAAGGTTGATGGTCTGTAAAGATCTTAACCTTTGCTTTACCGTACAGGTAAGGGCCTTGAGTGCCCAAATTATGGCTAGCATCTCTTTCTCGTTGGCCGCATAATTCTCTTCGGCTTTGGAAAGTGTTCTAGAGAGAAATGATATAGGGTGATTGTCTTGCGATAGAAATGCTCCGATCGCGAAATTGGAAGCCTCAGTAGTTAAATGGAACTCCTTATTGAAATCTGGATAACGGAGAATTATTTCTGATGACACCAAGCTGCTTTTAAGCTTCTTAAAAGAGTCTAGAGCTTCATTGTTTAGCGAAATTCATTTTTTTGATGACATTCTTTTGGACACGTGTCCATCTTCCCCTCTTAAATGTGATGTTAGGGGCTTTGCCAGTTTGGCATAGTTTTGTATAAATCTTCTATAGTAGCCGGAAAGCCCTAGGAAGGATCTTAGATCCCTCAAAGTTTTAGGGCAGGGATAATTTGCTATCGCTGCCACTTTAATCGGGTTTGTTTCTATTCCCCTATCGGAAACAACAAATCCTAGGAATTCGATTTTGTTTTTCATGAACTCACATTTGTCTAGCTGACATTTCATTTGGAGTCGGGTAAACTCATATTTTCCGTTGTTTACGGAGTAGGCGGTCTTTTCTATGTCACTATTTTTCAAAGAGATTTGATGGAAGCCACTTTTCAAATCTAAAACAGAGAATACTTTATTGTCCCCTATTTGGGTAAGTACCTCATTTATCTCGGGAATGGGATATTTATCTGCAATGGTTATTTTGTTGAGTTTGCGATAATCTATAACCATGCGATATTTCCTTTCTCCTGAAGTGTCTGCCTTTTTAGGTACAATCCACACTGGTGAATTCGACCTAGAAGGTCGAATTATACCATCTTCTAAAAGTTCTTTTATCTGTTTGTTTACTTCATCTTTCTGCGTCATTGGATACTGATAGAATTTCGAGTAAACCGGAGTATCGGACGAGGTTCGGATCGCTGCCTTCACATTTGTTGTGTAGGTCAGTTTCTGGTTTGGGTTTGCGAACAAGTCTGGAAATGACTGTGCTTTTTGTGTATCGGACAAGTGGGACGTTCTCGGAATAATTGTGTTGACTGCTTCAAATGTTTTTTCTTTAATGGGGATCGAGATGCCGTTTTTTAACGTCATAATATTTTTGCTGGTTTTTATCTCAGCCCCTAATTCCTTTAAACTGTGGTTACCCAAGATGGCATCAAAAGATTTCAACGTGGGCAACAGGAAAAACTTTATTTTAACATCCTGAATATTGAGAAGGTTCGCTACTTTATGGTGTGTAACTACTGTACTACCGCATACTGAGACAGCATTGAAAGGTGATTTTTTCGGTATAGGGTTGTTGACGAATTTAGGTTGGATGTAGTTCCTGTTTGAACCGGTGTCTATAAGTATTTTAATAAATTTGCCATTCCTCATCTTACATACGAAATATGGAAGAGATGAATTCTTTTTTCTAAAAAATTCAGTGCAGCGTCATCATAGTAGTCGTAAGCGTTATTGTCATTGACGGCTTCATCTATCTGATCTACATAATTGTCCAGGTCGTCGTCAAGGTTGTTGTGATCCTCGTACTCTGCCATAGCTTGTTCATAGTCCGTCATTGTTAATGGAGTCTCAGTGGGTCGCGTTGTAGTCTGTATGTTAAAGTTTCTTTGTCGCTTCATTCCATCTGGTATTGGACCGGGTGGTCTTTTGCCTGGTTCCAAGCGAGGTCTGTTCATATAATTTACCATTCTGGTCTGAACACTGGGATCCACATCCATGGGTTCTGGACGAGGCAGTGGCTTTGGGGCCTGTGGCCTAGGTGGCGCTGACTGTTGTGGCAAGAATTGCCTATTTTGAAAGGTCGAGGTGCAGCTGCTGGCTGATAGCTGAAGTTGTTTGAATTTTGTCGTGGTACAGCGGTCGGTGGTTGTTATCCGAATTGGTAATATTGAGTTCTTGGGGGCGGAATTGGAGGTTGTCTATGAATAAATGAATTACTGCGAGGAGCAGGGGAAGGCTTTGAAGTTTGGTTCCTAAACTGTCTTGTCTGTCCCATCTTTGTTGCATGTCTTGCCCTGAAGTTTTGGTTTTCTAACTTGAGGCAAAGGTGCAATGCTGAGGGTAAGTCTACTGGTTCTTTGATTCCCAGTAGTCGAGGCAAGTCGCCTTGTAATCCTCGTACAAAGGTGTCTAGAGCCTTGTCTCTGTACATTTTGGTCATTAACAATTCTGCTTCTCTTCCTAACCCCATACAACCTATCTTGTTAAGGATTAGGGATAGGTGTTTATAAACCGTTTGATGGAACTCTTCCACCGATTGGTTAGCACCCTGTATAAGCATTGTCATTTGGTATTCTAATGTTTTAATGTCGCGTTTGTCGGCGTAGTGCAGGATCAGACATTTAGAGATCGCTGACCAGTTCAATGGAGTATTGTAGGACTCTAGTGCCATGTCAGCGTGTCCAACAATCTTATTACGTATGGTATGTAAGATACCATAGTATTTTGGGGTACCCTGGTAAGCACTGTACGCTTCTAAGATACGGTCTACTCCCTTTTTCCATGAGCTGAACTCTGAAGGATCTCCTGAAAAGTCTCGGATAGTTTTCACTATATCCGGCACTCTGTCCAAGTCACCTAAGTTCCCTGCATGCTCTGGAGCAATTACCTGGTCTGTTACGTTTGCGAATTCTTCTGGAGAATTGTGACGTCTCAACAAACCTGGCAATTGTTGTGCTAGGATTTCGCTCACTGTTGCTGCTAATGCAGCTCTATCTATATTTTCAACCATACTTCTATTGAGTACTTGTTCTTCCTGTCGTCTAAGGCGTTGTCTACAAGCTTCTGCACTAAGTATCGAGGGCCTGATTAGGTTGTTCGCGTTAGCCATAAAACACTAAGTGAATCCGAGTTAAGAATGTGTCGAGTTTTAGATGAGTCAAGGGAGCAAATGATGGAGCTTATTTCTAATTATTTTTGAGGTGGATTAGTAAGATGTTGTTTATTTATTTATTTAGTTTATTTAGTTTAGTTTATAGTCGAACTATGATCAGTCGACTTTTTTAAAAGTAAAGAAACAATTAAAATTAGATTTAAATTATTTAAGTTGAAATTTTAAGCTAGAGGTAATTTTAAATTAAGGGTAAAACCTTAAATGTAAAAAAAAAAAAATTAAAAATTGTGCAAATGTGCAAACTGGGATAAAGAAAAGCCGATCCAACATTTGTTGCAGAGGATTGGGGAAAACCCAGAAAAACCCAATCAGATCAGGAGAGTTAGTGTTAGCAACCAAATGTAAATAAAACAAGAGCAACAGTCGAGTTGCACACGACAGTAGGATACCCTTGGACGTATGTTGCCATAAAAAGTATTTAATTGTATAATACTAATTGCAAGCTATAAATTAATAATAATACTGGAGTGCGCTGCCACCTTGCTTCAATTTCGATATTTTGCCAATAATTTATCGCCGCAATTCCCTAAAGCGGTGTGAGCAGTAGATATCGGTATTTCTTTAAAAATTTTAAATTGGTTAATATCGATAACAAGGTCCAAGGGTATAAAAATAAAAAAATAATAATAATTATCAAACCAATTTTCCATTCAATGGTTATACTTAACTATTAGATAATTAAATTTAAATTATTAAAATATGCCTACATACATATTTACATATATCCTGTCATTTAGATTTCTTAATTTCTAACCTATTCCAAACATTACAAACTCATGCCTGAATACTAACAGATATCTCATTGTGATGGCTATGCAAAACCTCAAAAGTCCTAGCACTAATCTTTTCATTATCTAGTATATTTGAAAACGCCCAATCAATATGTGTATCCATATTGGTAGTGGACGTTTTCAAATCTAACAAACTCCTTAATCCTTTGCTAATCAAAAAATTATAAATACTCTTACACCTGTTAAAGGTTTTGAGGCACAAATTAAAATCTCCTAAAACTAGCAAGCTATCCCCCAAATCACCTAAACGAGAAAATTGATGAATTATCTCCTCAAATTCTATTTTAAATGTGGACAGAGGAAAGTCTGGACTTTTATATAATATAAGAAAACTTATGGCATCAAACCTAAATATGCCGAACTCAAAAACTACTGAGCCAAAAGTTTTTCTACTGCTAAAGGTATGGGAAACTCTATCTACTAGCTCGTTCTTTACATAAATTATGATGCGTGTTAAAGGCCTAATTGATTCCAGTTGAACCACAATAGTGAACCCAGGTATTTCTACAGTTTCATTGCTTATGGAAGTTTCCACGAAACATAATATTGATGACTGAAGCATCAGCTTGTCCCATCGAATATCTTCAAGATGGGAATTCAAGCTCTGAGTATTATGGAAGAAAATGTTAAGGGCAGAACTGTTAATTAAATAATCGTAATGAGTACACAGTAGTTTTTCAGTCCGCAATTTCTTCAATTGGGCTTTCACTTTATCATTATTTTGGGGAGACTTAGGAGGAACAAAATTCCCAATAATGAATAATCCTAAAGCAGTAGTTGCTCTACTGCAAGCTACGTATAATGCAGCACGCTGCATTCTGGAATTAGCATGGACTACCACTTTGCCATACGTAGCTCCCTGACTCTTATGAATTGTGATGCCTTCAGCAGGCACAATTGGAAACTGCCTACGGTCAATGTTAATTTGTGCGTTATTTGAATATTGAAAACTGCGAACATTTTTCTGAATAGGAGTCCATGAAGGATCTGTACGTTGTGTACACTTCGAACGCGGAGGTTCTCCTACAGATTCCTCTGTAAATCTCATCCATAAAATGTTGGGAGTGTTGTATGTATTAAAATCTATTTGCATCAACACACCTGATGCCCCGTTTACTAATCCATCCCCTGTGTCTACATTGACCGTCATCATGTACAATACTTTGCAGTATTTTTTAGGAGAAGACACGTACAGAGTCCCTGTGTAGCGGAAGTTTTAAAACCCTTCACTTCTTCTAATATTCTTTGTTTCCTAGCTGGTTCCAAATGGCCCGCCTTAATAAAATCTTCCGCAGTAGAGAAAAATTGCTCAGTAGCAATTGAGTTAAGTTTCGTTACATTAAATAAATCAACCTCATTATTATTACTAAACAGATGAATTGCATCATCGGGCACTGCCGATGGTTCGCATATTCTAGATTGGAAAAGGACAATATCATCGGCTGTCATACAACCCGATGCCATATTATTTAAGGCAGAAGCGAAAAGCTGATCGTCACGTTGACGCATTATCTCTGTGAGCTCAAAATACAAAAAAAGGTCCCAGAGATACGTACCAAATATTTCATGGTAAGGGTCAGTGGTATTTGGATCGAAAATCCAACTACCTCCTACAAGCTGTAACTGTCTAAGATCACCGAATACGATGATAGAAACACCACCAAAAGGAGAAGTATTTTTGAAAATTTGCTTCAAACGAGAATCTAAATTAGAAAACATTAGAGAGCTAACCATTGATATTTCATCAATAATAATTCATTTAACATCGATTAACCTTGAATGAAGGCTATTAACTAAATCATGGCTTAAGGCCCTTAGAGGTGCTGAGCGAGATTGATTAACAGGAAGTGAAAACATGGAATGCAGTGTCGAACCACTAATTCCGAATGCTGCTTTTCCTGTTGGTGCACATAAGAGGATTTTAACAGATGTCGGATAAGCTCCTGGTATACTGTTATACATTACGGATAATGACTGAAAAATTGCTGATATAAGTCGACTCTTTCCGACTCCGGCGCCGCCTCCAACAAATTCATAAAAGACTGTATTGATTTTGGCATTATGCATAGCATGTGTAAAATATAGCTTCTGCTTTAAATTAAGAGATCTAACTATATTAGCTAAGCTTTCCTGAGAAACTAAGGCTGGAAGCTTGATAAAACGGACATTACTATCTTCATCATTCATATCAATATTTCCATCCACATTTAAAACATTTAGATGTGGATCTATTTCAGGCAATCCTAAAACTGTGAAGCCATCATCTACCACTTCCTGTTCTCCTACTTGATTATTCTCATTTTCTGCTTCCTCTGTTAAGTGGCTCAGAGCATCTTCTAGTTCCCTATCATCTAGTAAATTATATTTTCTGCGATTGTTCTCTACTAACTCCGAATTTTCCCCACAGAACAATTCACAGTCATGTGTGACTAAATCCAAATGCTCATCTCGCCATGGGGCGTAAAGCATTTTTAGCTCTCTGAAATAGTCACTTGTTTCTGTATTGACATTAAATCTCCTATACCTAATTATGCACGCAGTGGTCCTCTTTCTGATGAAGCCACTATTATCGCGAAGAGCGTAAACTATTGATTCAGAAGCCCTAGGCACATCATCGTCAAAGTCATCTGCATTTTCTTGGCGAGCTCCTCGTTCTGATTTGCAGTAGCTATAAAAAGCGGATATCTCAGTGCCAAATATAAATTTGTTACCTAAATGTTGTAACTTTAGCTTAATAGTTACATTGTTATTGTCTTTAATCTCATTGATTGCCTCACGCATCAACATTGAGATACCTCTCTGAGACTTGTTAATATAGTTAACGACTTAGCTGCAGCAAGCATAGGGGTCTAAAATAAACTGAATATCCATATTTGCTCGCTGCAACAAAAGGAGGTGCTTGTTATAAGCGTTAAGCTTGATTGCTGCAAAAGATCGCTTCAAAAAAACTTTTGGTTTCTTTATACTTGATCTTACAGCATTAATGTAGCCCTCATAACTAAGGTTAAGTTGATCGTGGGACAAAAAGTTGTTAAAATCGTTAAAATTTTCTACGCTTTCACGATCAAATGGGAAGTCGAGCAGACTTTGAATTTTTCGAAATTCCTACGATGCTCGGCCAAATTTGGAGCATTTTCTTCTAAAGGGAGAAGAATTTCTGTTTGAGGCATGGGAGGGTATGGGATACCAAATCTACAAATTTGTTTTGACCTAATTTCTCGCCTGCAAGAGTGCCCGTGACTATGGAGTTGATACTCCAAATATGGAGCAACGTCCGGGCAACTAGAATCAGCAGTAATAAACTGATCAATAAAGGACTTCACAGGCATAAATGTGGACTCATTCTTTAGGTCGAGCTTTGGGGCGTCTTTCAGCCAGAACATGCCATGTATATGTGGAGAGCCTCTTTGCTGAAACTCCACTCGCCAATAAAACTTGATGACCTGGTGACAACCAAAGACACCGCCTTCCTTTTTCATCAGTTTTAAAACCTGTCTATATCGAAAATCGAAATATCTGGCACAGGTCACTGGGTCTGCTCTAATGAGACGAGCTTTCTCATTAAACCCCAAATTTAACGCTTCTTCTTCGGATACTTCTAGCTTGTCTACATTTTTACATAGCAAGACTAAAAGCTCCGGCCACCTAGTTTCCGCTGCGGAAAATGTTATAAAAAAAGTTGGAAGCCCTACCTGCCTAATCATAGCCATCACTTTCTTTTTCTCGTCCTCCCAATGAGCAGGAGACGTGCGAATACCTTTTAAAAGCCTATAGCCATCATCATGAAGTATTAACCTATTTAAAGTTTCATCATTACGCACATCAGCAGCCGAAATGCCTTGAGTGGCAGAGTGCTTACGTAAGCAAATTGATGTGCTATTCCTAATGCTAATCATTTCTAACTTTTTGAAGTTATGAAATAATTTATCAGTTCTACAACCTCTTCTATCAAAATTCCTAAGCTCTGATCTAACTATAGTTGTAAAACTTTCCTGACATTTCCTTTTAATGCCTGCAAATATTGTGGGAAAAGCCAGCTCCTCTGAATCACAATCGGTTATCATGTCAAGAGGTCGCTGACCCTCTCCTGGTGCTATAGCAATTCGAGGAATATCTATGTTTTCAACAGGGACATTTTCCATGAAGGTTTCTTGACCTCCTGGATTCAACTCTACCTCTTCTTCTACTACTCTATGCTCATTAGGTTGTGCTGCCTTTTCTAACATTTGACACACAATGTTCCTGTCGTCTGATGACGCAACAAATGGTACAGTCTCAGCTGAGTAAGAAGACAACCACTGCTCATTGATAGTAACCTGGTGCTTCTTATAAAGTTCTGTGTTCACTAAATACCGAATTGCATCAACTATCTTTGAGGGCCTTATGGTTTCAGCCATGAAATCATGGTTATATTCCATCCTACGCTTAAGATGAATCTGAACTACTTCGGCTTCATTAAATGCCCTGGGAAGGGAAGTTACAACATTTGCAACTGGAATTGGCACATTGATCACTGCTCCTTTAATGGCACTTTGACGTCCATATCCAAGAGACTTTATGATCATAAAAGGAAGACGGGGAGAAATCAGCCTTTCTTCTAGAGGCGTCAAGCCTTTCAGGCATTCCGGAAGCTCCGGAAAATTTAGGCCATTTGTATTAGAAGCCTTTGGTTTTTCCCTGACTTAATACTGCGGCTGCAGGTTTTGCAAAAGCTAAACCTATTATTATGGGATGGAAACATAGAGGAAAGATACAAAATATCAACACTATCTGCCTCACTACACTTTTCCTCTATGACCTCACGCGAAATTTTGTCCACTTGATGTGGAAACCACAAACCTTTGCAACATATGCAAACCTGATCGGGTCCCTGCTTGATTGTCTTATTAAAATTGGCTATTAGGCAATCTAAACTAGTTTTAACCTGCGATATCCTATCATCTGGAAGGGTATTCGCACGGTCCACTCTATTGCGGGACGCGTTTCTCCTATTCTCTGCTATCCTATTGGTGCAAATACTCCTATATAGACTCACTCTTTGCGACATATTCCTATGGGCTTCAAAGGCCTCACGTTGAGCTCGAATTCGAGCACTGCGGCGTGCACTAGTATTGCGTGCCTGCTCAACAATCCTACGAATAGGATTGTTTCTAACCTGAGACCTTTGACTTCTATCTATTGCCCTTTCTAAAATTCGCGTCTCCTGATTTTGTCGCTGAATCGCCCTTCTAACAGCATCTCGTCCGCTTTCGTTGGACCTGAATTGTGGACATTGCCTGCGCCTCGATCGACGCAAAGTATTGGCAAGTTGTTCGGCATTTCTAGTTGAATGATCAGTTCGTCGAACACGGCGACGAACTGCATCCTGCTCTCTTTCCTGAGATCGAAACTCAGCATCTTGCCTGCGACTCGAACGACGCGAAGTGTTGGCAAGTTGTTCGTCTGTTTTAATTGCAGAATCACTGCGACGTACACGGCGACGAACTGCATCCTGCTCTCTTTCCTGAGATCGAAGGTCAGCATCTCGCCTGCGACTCGAACGACGCGAAGTGTTGGCAAGTTGTTCGTCTGTTTTAATTGCAGAATCACTGCGACGTACACGGCGACGAACTGCATCCTGCTCTCTTTCCTGAGATCGAAGGTCAGCATCTCGCCTGCGCCTCGAACGACGCGAACTGTCAGCAAGTTGTTCTTGTAATCTGATTGGCGAAGAAGCCCGAAGAGTAGTGTGACGAATTGTGTCCGGTAATTGCTCAACGGCCCTAAATGTTCTATTACTTCTGCGGACTCGATGCTGTTGACTATCTCTAACCCTTTCAGCTTCCCTAAATTCGAAATTTTGCCTACGTTCTCTATGTGCCTCTAGATTATTTACGCGTTCCTGCTCAGAAAAGTCTATATCTGACCTATTCAAACGATTTCTTTTTCGCTGTGTTTGACTCCTATTGCAAGCTGACTTTCTCTTAAGTCTAGGCATCTTCTAATATATAAGTTTTAAAATAATATATAGGTATGTTAAAAATAAAATTCTTATAAATTAATTTAATTTGAATATATATTTATCAAAAATTAATATATAGTTATATATATAAAATAAAGTTAGTATATTTATTTATATATATAAATATATTCATATATTTAAATAGATATATATATATTTTAATTATATTCATATATTTAAATAAATATATGTATATTATTTAAAATAATTATATTATAAATGAAAATAAATAAATAATGAAAGAACAAATAATAATAAAATTTAATAAGGAAAATAAAAATAAACAAAATGTGGAAAAAAGAATAAATATAAATCAAAGAAATAATAAATTAAACCTGCAAGAAATTCCAGGGAAAATTCCAATTTGAATCGCGGAAACGAACCGATACCGATGTTCACGTACAATCACACACACTTCAGAAGAGTCTATACACATATATGTATGCATGCACAAAAATACTTTACGCTGTGTACCGCACTTTTCTAAAATTGCGCGCCACGTTCCGGGCAGGGCGCAATCATACACACGCATAAAAAATGTTCCGTTAACGCATAACAATCACACACGAGGATTTACTTATTATATACTCGACTTATATTAATTTGCATTAAATGTTAAATGTATCACGAACACGCGAATTAATTATATATTATTTTATATTTAATATCGAAAATACAAATGATAATCGACAATCGACGACGACACCGAACACGCCAATCGCAAACTACAAATTAACATAACACTGAAGCGCGCTGCCACCTTGCAACAATTTTGATACGTTGCCAATAATTTATCGCCGCAATTAAAAAGTGCGCGAAACCTTAAATTTATAATAATGATCTATAGAATCTAATATACATACAAAATATACATATATTAAAAAAACAAAGTAGAAGAAATGTTAGTACATTTTTTTCAAACATAGTTTCAATAGACGTGGGGATATAATATAATTTACACATATTAATATAATTTATATGCAAAACATATGAAATATATATCGATATGTTTAATATATATTAAAAGCTATCGATATGATAGCTCATAATATATCGTGAAATCTAAATTAATATTTATTTAATAAAAAGTCAATATATAAATTATTAAATAATAATAATAATATGTCTATATTAGAAATCTAGTAAATACCTGCATTCATGCATGCCGATCAACCACGCTATTGGTTGTATATAATTTTACATATGTATGTGTGAACACAAATTAAGTATGTATAAGTGTTTGCATTTATGCACATGTATTTTGGGTAATTGACATGTGCATGAAAAAGAAGAGTCGAGAAACAGCTCGCGCTTCGCGCTCGCATCCTTTATCCTTTTCTTTCATGCACAAGTAATTTAGTTCTGACGTCATCGACAACTTCTTTGCTTTCTTCATATTCATATAGAGTGTTAGCATATATTTATGCACATGTATTTTCGGTAATTGACATGTGCATGGAAAAGAAGAGTCGAGAAACAGCTCGCGCTTCGCGCTCGCATCGTTGTCCTTTTCTTTCATGCATAAGGAATTTAGTTCTGACGTCATCGACAAGTTCTTTGCTGGTCGAAGTGTCGAAATGGTTTATCTAATAACTTCAGTGTTTATTGTCTGATCGGATTGCAATTTGGAGGATAAGTTCATATATTATTTATCTATATATATGCTAAAGCAGAACGTTAAGAAATGAGTTCTTCGAATGTAAATAGCAATGTAAACCAAAATTGGCGGTTTGCGGGGGCAGTAGGCGTGTTATTCCAAATTGAAAATAAACTTGATCTGCGTATGGTATACAGGAATCTTCATGCTAAATTTGGTGTCCGTAGCTTTTGTAATAGCTGAGATCGGCGCGTTCATCCAGACAGACAGACAGACGGACAGACGGACAGACAGACGGACATGGCTCAATCGACTCGGCTATTGATCCTGAGCAAGAATATATATACTTTATGGGGTCTCCGACGCCTCCTTCTGCCTGTTACATACATTTGCACAAAGTTAGTATACCCTTTTTTGACCATTTTCAATGGTCCAAGGGTATAATAAAAAATATCGACTAGATAAGCTATGATGCAGAAATCGAACCGATATCGATATTGACCTTGAGTCAGCTAAAATGTTTTTAAGAAATGCAGGTCGTAAGCCACACTTATTTCAAAAAACTTTTGAAACACTGCAATATACACACGAACGTTGTTACAAAATTTGGTGGCTCTAGCTCACGTAGTTTCTGAGATATACGCGTTCATACAGACAGACAGACAGACAGATCCTGATTCAGAATATATATACAATAGTTTATAGGGTCGGAGATGCCTCCTTCTGCCTGATACGCTACGCACATTTTCGTTCCGACAAACACAATAGTCCATGAATTTTTTTAAAATCCATGGCCTAAAAAGCACGAACGATGCGAGCGCGACCTGTTTCTCAACTCTTCGTTTCCATGCAGATCTCCATTACCGAAAATACATGTGCATATATGCTAACACTCATACATACTTAATTTGTGTACACACATAAATATGTACATTTGTATACAACCAATAGGTAACGTGGTATTTCGATATGAATGTATGCAAGTATTTACCATACATGCATTTGTACATACTCATAATATTCATAATATGCGTACGTACACATACGAGGTGTGTTCAAAAAGTATCGCGAAAGGTTTGCTGATAGTTTTTTTCGATTGCAGGGGCGTGGTTCATCAGGAGTTCTTACCTTATGGTCGTACGGTCAATAAACAGTATTATCTTGAAATTATGCGCCGTTTGCGAGAAGCAATACTAAGAAAACGTCCAGAATTGTGGAAAAAACATTCATGGCTTTTGCATCACGATAATGCCCCTGCTCTCATCTTTGCTTGTGCGCGAATTTTTGGCCAAAAACAACACACTTATGATGCCGCAGCCACCGTATTCCTCAGAACTGGCCCCCTGTGACTTTTTCTTGTTCCCTAAACTGAAGAGGCCCATGAAAGGACGACGTTACGCTACGATTGACGATATAAAGACGGCATCGAAGGAGGAGCTCAAGGCTATACCGAAAAGTGCTTATGAGAAGTGCTTTGACGATTGAAAAAACCGTTGGCATAAGTGAATAATATATTATCTTTGATGGGGACAAAATAATTCTGTTCAATAGTACGCGATTGCATAATCTCATTTAGGTTTGGCATGGAGCCTTGTATGGCGATCTTCGATTGCGGCGACAGCAGCGACAAATTCTTCATTGACTCCGAGTACTTTCGCAGCGGCGAATCGACGATGTCGATGTCCCGCTTAAGATTCTGGACTTTGCTCTTTGGTGGAGACTTGTGATCTGTTGGCGGACTGACATCCTTCTCCCGAATGCAGGACAAGGCACGGGTTTGTGTGGCGTGGATAATTGTTGTTGTTTTGTTGAGCATCAACGTTGGCGTCTGTAGAAGTTATTCGGTGCGTGAAGAATACAAAGTGTCCGTAGACACATTCATAGAATCGTATTGTTTGACATCGAACGTTTTGTTAGCAATGACATAGCCAGACTGATTTTGACCCTCGCCTGTCACGCAATTGAAGCGACGTGGCCGCAGTTCATTTGTGATGATATGTGTGTGATTCGCATTCGTTCCTAACGTTGGAGTGGGCCAAGCAGCCAGATTGTCAGGCATAGCACTTGATGCACCCGGGTTGCCCTTGGTGTGAATTGCATTTTGTCACTCAAATTGAAGACATTGGAGCTTGGAGTGCTGGGACTGACGTTCTCCTTGCAGTTGCGTGGCTGTGGCGAGATTTGGCATGTTTTCTTCTCAGACGCAGCTTGTTTATGTGTCTGTGCTGCAGCCAAGTACACATTACGTTCGCCCAGCGGTGCCACAAGAGTTGCTGCTGCTCGTGAGGGCAACACGCTGTGCCGGAACTGAGCCTAGAGGTGGTGAATATGGTATCCACAAACAGGGCTGTGTGTAGCGGAGTGTCTTAAAGCCAAGTACGCGGTGCATCTGATGGCTGTCAGCGAGCTTGGTTAATTCTTCAATCGAGGCGGATCGTGAAACCGTAAGTACTCGTTGTACTTGTTGTGGAAGTAGGGAAGCCAGCGAATTCTAAGAACGTCTTCGGTTGTTCGCCCTCGTGCGAGAAATGTCATCTTCCGCAGTAGTGGAAAGGCTGACTTACTTCCAAGTTCCAGTTTCGTTAGAGCCATAAGGTGTTGACGGTCTGCGGACCGTTTAATGATGCAGGCCTTCAAGACCTTCTATTTGTTGGACTTCGCAAGATTCATTAATACGTCGGTGAATTCCGACATGGGAAAGGTGTAAGGGAAAGGTGATAATAACGCTTGTTGTCTGATTCGATTCGGTAACTATTAAATTGTGCCTTAACTTGCAGAAACAATAAATGCACATTATGCGAAAATGACGGAAGCTTGCAGCTTCAGTTGTAGCATTGTTGTTGCTGTTGTTGTAGTTCTGTTGAATTTCACCAGAGTTTGGCGAATGACGTGCGTCTGCTGCCTGATGTCCTCCATCAATCCGAGTTGGTGCTTTAATTTTCTGGGTGACCAATGTAGAGATCGACAGGTCGATTAAAATATGTGATAGCATTTCCACCAATGGAAATGGTCAAAAGCTAGGGACATCAAATTTTGCATGAAGAATCCTGTATACCACATGCAGATTAGGTTTATTTTCACGAATAACACGCCTACCGCCCCCGCAAACCGACAATTTTGATTTACACTGCGTTCACATATAATGATTATTTAATAATTCATATTTGGGGTCAGTAAAAAATACAAAAGCATCAATTGCAATTAAGTAAATATTAATTTTAATTACTCGATTAATTGTGAGTTATCGATATTGGACAATTTAAAATTTATTGTATAAAGAGATACCGAGATACTGCTCACACCGGTTTTTGCAGTCTTTCGCGCGCTAGGAAATTGCGGCGATAAATTATTGACGTATCGAAATTTATGCATGGTGGCAGCGCACTGCAGTGTTATGATTAATTTGTAGCTTGCGATAAGTATCATACAAATAGATAATTTTTATGGCACATACGTCGAAGGGTATCCCACTGTCGCGTTTAGCTCGACTGTTGCTCTCGTTTCATATGTAAACTTATTATTATTATTATTATTATAGAAGAGGTAGTCTCCCAGGGGAGAAAGCGCGAGGCACTGCGACCAATATGATCTTTTGTACCCAGAATGCTCTCCCTGTCATGTCAAAAGCTGTTCTGCTTCCCTAATGAAGCATAACAGATCTTTCGTCGAGGAACGGACAATCTGCTCTGGAGTTGCGATTTCCACGTGCAGATGTTTCCTCCTTGTCCATACCAAGGCCGGACAGTCACATAGAATGTGTTTAGTAGTTTCATCGTCCTCTTTGCAGAGCCTGCACTCCGCGTCCGAGGACAAACGCATTTTTTTGAGGTGGTAGTTCACCAAGTGGTGGCCACTTAGGTAGCCAACAAGGAGATAGAGGTCTCTCCTGGAGAGTAGCTTGGTCCTTCGATCAACTTTGGGATTGGTAAGCTCTTTAGCCTGCCGCATCCCTGGTTGGAAGAACCAGTAGCGTTCAGTCAATCTTCCATCTTCGAAGATGGTACCAGATAAACTGGTTCCACGTGAGTCAGGTGACCAGGTGGCGTCAACGTGACTGGAGAGATCTGGGTTGGCCACGGAACCTGGGAAGTGAACTTGTAGTAAAAGTTCAAGTGCTTCCCTACGATCTTGAGTGAAAGAGCCATCTGCTCTTTTTAGAAGCCCTATACCATTAGACGATCCTTTGGATAATACCTTGTGGAGTCTCGCTGCCTCTGGCAGAGATTCTATGCTACCACAGTAGCTGCGCCACGTATCGCGTTTGGAGCGTCTAATGTTTTTATTATAGTTTGTGAGAGCGTCCCTATAGACGTCCCAACTTATACGGTTAGATCTGGCCTTGTTGAAAAGGCTTCTAACCTTCCTTCTTTGAGCAGCCAACTCTTCGTTCCACCAAGGAACTTTACGGTTGACCGTTAGTGTCTTCCGAGCTGAGCTGGCTTCGAAGGACGTAATAAGCACATCTTGGAGCAGGTTGGCAGCAAGTTCTATCTCACTGACAGAGTTAGGATTGCTGATCAACATGTCTGCTTTCAAAGCCACAGAGGCTTTGAAGAGTTCCCAAATTGTCTTTTTAGGACAGAAGGAGTTCTGGCGGATCTCGACTTGGCCAGGAAGGTCGAACCTGATGTGCTGATGGTCCGACAAGGTGGCTTCGTCTGTGACCCGCTAGTTTATAAGCGAACTCGCAATTGAGTTGCTTATTAGGGTGAGATCTAATACCTCTTCCCTAATAGAATTAGTAAACGTCGGTTTACACCCGACGTTCGCTATGTCTAAATGACAACACATTAGATAATCAAGGAGAGACTCACCACGTTTGTTGACGTCGCTGCTCCCCCAGATTGTGTGATGGGCGTTGGCATCACAGCCAATCACGAGCGGCTTGTTGTGAAGGCGGCAGAATCCCACAAGCCGCTGAACCTCTGCGGGGGGTACGTCATCCACATCGCCCGGGAAGTAAGCAGAGGCAATCACCACTTCCCGGACGCCATCAGCAGTGGCTACCTCCATAGCCGTTGCCACCAGGTCTCTGTGAATGAAGTTGGTTAAAGGAAAGTGTCTCACACTGTTATTGATCAGTATAGCAGTGCGAGGGGCACCTCCCATACGGTCATATAATAACTTACATGATCCGCATGATAGTCCACGGACGAGGCCACCTATTAACCACGGCTCTTGGACGAGAGCCAGGTCAATCTCCTCTTTACAGACGACCCTGCACAGGGTGGCTGACGCTCCTCTGGCGTGGTGCAGGTTCGCCTGGAGCACTCCAGTTGCGCTCCGCATCCTCTCTCAGCGCCTTAGTGACAAGGCCACATGCCTTGCCCCCCCAAAAGTCGTTGCCTCGGATGCCCTTCGGCAGTCTGGCTGAGCTGCTCGGGGGAGGTCGCCTAGCGATGGTCGTACGGTCAATAAACAGTATTATTTTGAAGTTATGCGCCGTTTGCGAGAAGCAATACTAAGAAAACGTCCAGAATTGTGGAAAAACCATTCATGGCTTTTGCGTCACGATAATGCCCCTGCTCTCATCTTTGCTTGTGCGCGAATTTTTGGCCAAAAACAACACACTTATGATGCCGCAGCCACCGTATTCCTCAGAACTGGCCCCCTGTGACTTTTTCTTGTTCCGTAAACTGAAGAGGCCCATGAAAGGACGACGTTACGCTACGATTGACGATATAAAGACGGCATCGAAGGAGGAGCTCAAGGCTATACCGAAAAGTGCTTATGAGAAGTGCTTTGACGATTGAAAAAACCGTTGGCATAAGTGTATAATATATCATGGGGATTAATTTGATGGGGACAAAATAATTCTGTTCAATAGTACGCGATTGCATAATCTCATTTAGGTTTGGCATGGAGCCTTGTATGGCGATCTTCGATTGCGGCGACAGCAGCGACAAATTCTTCATTGACTCCGAGTACTTTCGCAGCGGCGAATCGACGATGTCGATGTCCCGCTTAAGATTCTGGACTTTGCTCTTTGGTGGAGACTTGTGATCTGTTGGCGGACTGACATCCTTCTCCCGAATGCAGGACAAGGCACGGGTTTGTGTGGCGTGGATAATTGTTGTTGTTTTGTTGAGCATCAACGTTGGCGTCTGTAGAACTAATTCGGTGCGTGAAGAATACAAAGTGTCCGTAGACACATTCATAGAATCGTATTGTTTGACATCGAACGTTTTGTTAGCAATGACATAGGCAGACTGATTTTGACCCTCGCCTGTCACGCAATTGAAGCGACGTGGCCGCAGTTCATTTGTGATGATATGTGTGTGATTCGCATTCGTTCCTAACGTTGGAGTGGGCCAAGCAGCCAGATTGTCAGGCATAGCACTTGATGCACCCGGGTTGCCCTTGGTGTGAATTGCATTTTGTCAATCAAATTGAAGACATTGGAGCTTGGAGTGCTGGGACTGACATTCTCCTTGCAGTTGCGTGGCTGTGGCGAGATTTGGCATGTTTTCTTCTCAGACGCAGCGTGTTTATGTGTCTGTGCTGCAGCCAAGTACACATTACGTTCGCCCAGCGGTGCCACACGAGTTGCTGCTGCTCGTGAGGGCAACACGCTGTGCCGGAACTGAGCCTAGAGGTGGGGAATATGGTATCCACAAACAGGGCTGTGTGTAGCGGAGTGTCTTAAAGCCAAGTACGCGGTGCATCTGATGGCTGTCAGCGAGCTTGGTTAATTCTTCAATCGAGGCGGATCGTGAAACCTTTAGTACTCGTTGTACTTGTTGTGGAAGTAGGGAAGCCAGCGAATTCTAAGAACGTCTTCGGTTGTTCGCCCTCGTGCGAGAAATGTCATCTTCCGCAGTAGTGGAAAGGCTGACTTACTTCCAAGTTCCAGTTTCGTTAGAGCCATAAGGTGTTGACGGTCTGCGGACCGTTTAATGATGCAGGCCTTCAAGAGCTTCTATTTGTTGGACTTCGCAAGATTCATTAATACGTCGGTGACAATAACGCTTGTTGTTTGATTCGATTTGGTAACTATTAAATTGCGCCTTAACTTGCAGAAACAATAAATGCACATTATGCGAAAATGACGGAAGCTTGCAGCTTCAGTTGTAGCATTGTTGTTGCTGTTGTTGTAGTTCTGTTGAATTTCACCAGAGTTTGGCGAATGACGTGCGTCTGCTTCCTGATGTCCTCCATCAATCCGAGTTGGTGCTTTAGTTTTCTGGGTGACCAATGTAGAGATCGACAGGTCGATTAAAATATGTGATAGCATTTAATATACCCTTCGACTAATGGAAATGGTCAAAAGCTAGGGACATCAAATTTTGCATGAAGAATCCTGTATACCACATGCAGATTAGGTTTATTTTCAGGAATAACACGCCTACCGCCCCCGCAAACCGACAATTTTGATTTACACTGCGTTCACATATAATGATTATTTAATAATTCATATTTGGGGTCAGTAAAAAATACAAAAGCATCAAATGCAATTAAGTAAATATTGATTTTAATTACTCGATTAATTGTGAGTTATCGATATTGGACAATTTAAAATTTATTGTATAAAGAGATACCGAGATACTGCTCTCACCGGTTTTTGCAATCTTTCGCGCGCTAGGAAATTGCGGCGATAAATTATTGACGTATCGAAATTTATGCATGGTGGCAGCGCACTGCAGTGTTATGATTAATTTATAGCTTGCGATAAGTATCATACAAATAGATAATTTTTATGGCAACATACGTCGAAGGGTATCCCACTGTCGCGTTTAGCTCGACTGTTGCTCTCGTTTCATATGTAAACTTATTATTATTATTATTATTATTATTATTATTATTATTATTATTATTATTATTATTATTATTATTATTATTATAGAAGAGGGAGTCTCCCAGCGGAGAAAGCGCGAGGCACTGCGACCAATATGATCTTTTGTACCCAGAATGCTCTCCCTGTCATGTCAAAAGCTGTTCTGCTTCCCTAATGAAGCATAACAGATCTTTCGTCGAGGAACGGACAATCTGCTCTGGAGTTGCGATTTCCACGTGCAGATGTTTTCTCCTTGTCCATACCAAGGCCGGACAGTCACATAGAATGTGTTTAGTAGTTTCATCGTCCTCTTTGCAGAGCCTGCACTCCGCGTCCGAGGACAAACGCATTTTTTTGAGGTGGTAGTTCACAAAGTGGTGGCCACTTAGGTAGCCAACAAGGAGATAGAGGTCTCTCCTGGAGAGTAGCTTGGTCCTTCGATCAACTTTGGGATTGGTAAGCTCTTTAGCCTGCCGCATCCCTGGTTGGAAGAACCAGTAGCGTTCAGTCAATCTTCCATACCAGGATTTCACGAGGGAGGAGATAGTAGACCACCCACACCACAGAAGGGTTCGGGGCCGAGCAAGGTGGCTGATGACCCAGCCCTCGCTAGTTCGTCCACCAGCTCATTGCCCTGGTAGCCAGAGTGCCCAGGTACCCAAATTAGGGTGACTTTATTCCTTATTGACAGCCTCTGGAGACAATTCCAGCAGTCAGCCACCATACGCGAGCCTACTCTTTTTGAGGAGAGGGCTAGTATGGCCGCTTGGCTGTCCAAAAGGATGTATATTTTCGCTCCTCTAGTCCCCTTCTCAAGGATAAGACGGCAGCAAAACTCAATGGCGTGAACCTCTGATTGGAAAACTGCGGGCCAGTTGCCCATAGATATCGAGGTCCTGGAGTTGGGACCATGTATCCCAGCTCCAACCCCCTGTTCAGTCTTTGACCCGTCGGTGTACCAATGTATACCATTTGGGTCTCTGATGGGGTTGCCAGCATCCCAAACCCTGCGGTCCGGGATGAGGGTTCTAAATTTTGCACCAAAGAAGAGTTCCTTGGTCATAGAATCTGATCTAGTGCAGATCTCTAAGCCAGGAATATCTTTGAGTAGGCTAGCATGCCCAGATTCGGTAGCTAGAAGCCCAGATTGGAGCTTGATTCTAAGAAGGCTCATAGCAGCAACTTCTTTTATACGGATATGCAGCGGGGTCAGATTCAAAATCGATTCCATTGCTGCAGTGGGACAGGTGCGGAGTGCACCCGTCAAGGAAAGGCAGAGCAGCCTTACCTCGGTCTTACCATCATCTCAAAAAGCCACCTAATGGTGCAGGATTTGAGACCCCATATTCTACCGAAAAGCATTCTACATGCCCACATGGCATGAGTGGCCTTTGATATGCAGGTGGGAGTTCCAGTTTAGTCGCTTATCAAGGGTTACCCCTAGATATTTGACTTCGTTGGAAAGTTCCACAGGAGAGCCGCCAATATGTAATTGACCAATGTCAATAGAGTAACGCTTAGTGAAGGGAACAATGATTGCCTTTTGAGGATTGATGCTAAGACCTACATCATCGCACCATCTACTGACCGTGTTCAGAGCTGATTGCATCAGCTCTGTCACGGTGTTGGCATAGTTCCCGTTCACTACGAGAGCCAGGTCGTCGGCATAGCCAATCGCTTCCACGCCCTGTTCTGCGAGTATGATTAGTAGTTCGTCAACTACTAGGGACCAGAGCAAAGGGGATAGAACCCCTCCCTGGGGACACCCTTTTACCGCACTAATATGGGCGGTCGTCGTGTCTAGGGTAGAGGAGATAGTCCGGTGTTTGAGAATGGCGTCAATCCACCGGATTATGGGAAGGGCAATGTTCCTGCGCTCAAGCGCAGTAGAGATAGACCCGTAGCCGGTATTATCGAAAGCAC
Organism: Zaprionus ornatus; assembly: GCA_018904035.1. Taxonomy (NCBI): domain Eukaryota; kingdom Metazoa; phylum Arthropoda; class Insecta; order Diptera; family Drosophilidae; genus Zaprionus; species Zaprionus ornatus. Next base: position 65,684 of record JAEIFZ010000170.1, read on the forward strand.
CCTCTATATCAAGAAAAGAGCACAGAGCAATGTTCTTTGATACGAAGGCCTTTTCGATCTTACTCACTAATTTGTGGAGAGCGACCTCTGTCGAACTACCGGCTATATACGCGAACTGCGTGGGGTGCAGAGGGTTGTTTTCCTGCAGTGTCTTTCCGCAGTCTTGAGCAGAAAGGAGGTAAGGCTGATCGCCCGGTAGGACTTAGGCTGGTCAAGAGGACGATTCCCCTGTTTGGGGATAAATACCACATTGACTCTCCTCCAAGAGTTGGGTATGTGTCCCCACGCGACACTGGCTCTAAGAAGGCCGACCAGTAGATCGAGGATATGATCTAGACTATTTTGGAGAAGGGCTGGAAAGATTTGATCACCCCCTGGGGCTTTGAAGGGAGCGAAGGAATCTACAGCCCATTTGACCTTTTCAGGATCGAAGATGGTACCAGATAAACTGGTTCCACGTGAGTCAGGTGACCAGGTGGCGTCAACGTGACTGGAGAGATCTGGGTTGGCCACGGAACCTGGGAACTGAACTTGCAATAAAAGTTCAAGTGCTTCCCTGCGATCTTGAGCCATCTGCTCTTTTGAGAAGCCCTATTCCATTAGACGACCCTTTGGCTAATACCTTGTGGAGTCTCGCTGCCTCTGGCTATGCTACCACAGTAGCTGCGCTACGTTTCGCGTTAGGAGCGTCTAATGTTCTTATTATAGTGTGTGATAGCGTCCCTATAGACGTCCCAACTTATACGGTTAGATCTGGCCTTGTTGAAAAGGCTTCTAACCTTCCTTCTTTGAGCAGCCAACTCTTCGTTCCACCAAGGAACTTTACGGTTGACCGTTAGTGTCTTCCGAACTGAGCTGACTTGGCAGCAAGTTCTATCTCACTGACAGAGTTAGGATTGCTGATCAACATGTCTGCTTTCAAAGCCACAGAGGCTTTGAAGAGTTCCCAATTTGTCTTTTTAGGGCAAAAGGAGTTCTGGCGGATCTCGACTTGGCCAGGAAGGTCGAACCTGATGTGCTGATGGTCCGACAAGGTGGCTTCGTCTGTGACCCGCCAGTTTATAAGCGAACTCGAAATTGAGTTGCTTATTAGGGTGAGATCTAATACCTCTTCCCTAATAGAATTAATAAACGTCGGTTTACACACAACGCCGTTGCCACCAGGTCTCTGTGAATGAAGTTGGTTAAAGGAAAGTGTCTCACACTGTTATTGATCAGTATAGCAGTGCGAGGGGCACCTCCCATACGGTCATATAATAACTTACATGATCCGCATGATAGTCCACGGACGAGGCCACCTATTAACCATGGCTCTTGGACGAGAGCCAGGTCAATCTCCTCTTTACAGACCACCCTGCACAGGGTGGCTGACGCTCCTCTGGCGTGGTGCAGGTTCGCCTGGAGCTACCGGGGCGGCAGCCACTGCTGTCGCATAGGTAGGGGCCACCTTTGACGCTTCCGGAGGGGTGCTGGAAGGGGGGGAATGGTTGGAGAGGGGGATGGGGGACGGGCCGGGGAGGAAGAGGCTCTGGGGACGGAGTTCTTCAGGAGAAGTTTGACTCGTCCAAAGACGAATTTCACCTTCCCGTTGCACTCCGTCAGAGCCTTATACGACTCCTCGTCGACCAACATCGCGAGGTGGGTCGTAGTGCCGTTGAGGGTATGCTGGACCACCCGCCACTGTTTTGTCGAGAACAACTCCTCGTTTTGGATACCAAGGTATCGCAAAATATCGGCGGGTGTGAGTCCAGCTACTGGATCTACTGGGGAAGTATCCTCTAATGAGGTGAGCTTTAGGGAACTCGGACTCCTCCAGTAGTTTAATGTCAAGGGAGCTGATGGACCTGATGTGTCCAACGGCTCCCCTGACCCAGTCGGCAGTGCGGCTATCCTCGCACACCAGGAGCAGCCATACATTTCGAGGTATGCAACCCTCGAAACCTGGACTGGCACCCAATGTGGGATGAAGCAGCAGAGCCTTGTTAATGCTAGCTTTCACCGTGGCCACTTGCTCCGGTGAAAGCGGGTTTTTTGAGACAGCCGAAGTTAAGCCCAGTTTCACGCTGCTCGACACCTGGCTGAGAGGTGGCTTTGTGGACTCCACATGAGTATTTTTGGGCTTCTTTGAAGACCCTTGAGGTTCGAGGACGGTATCGTCAGCGCGCGTCCGTTTGGCCTTGGTTTCCACGGGGGTCGCGGTGGCGATAGCCAGAGCTTCTGCTCTGCTCGAACCCTTTGCGAATGCGGCTTTGAAAAGCCTCTTCTCACGGGTCTTCATTTTCACAAAGGCGTTCTCAGAGTCCAGTCGCAACCTCTGTATCTGAGAGCTGAAACTGGAGGGCGACAGGTGTCCAGAGTCCGCATACTAACGACCGGGCTACCCCCCGGCCATGCATCCCTTGGCGTATGCTGTTCCGCCTTGGATTGGGGTGATTTATAGAATCACAATCTTCGCCCGACTACAATTAGTCAGCACCCCTAGCAGAGACATGACCGTGCTAGGGGCCTGCTTCCAGCCGCCCTCACGTGGAGAGTATAGCCGCACTTCCGACAGTAGGAGCAAGGACGGCACGTACCTCAGTCAAAGCTAGGGTTCCATGTGATTCCCCTTACTGTCTTTGACGGCTGACGGCCATATGTAAACTTAACATCATGTGAAAGAAAAGTTTTTCGTTACGTGTGCGGTCTCTTACTACAACTAATTACAAATATCGCCCCCGGAACTATCGAATTTTTCCAGCTATGCCGCGTTGCCAGAGCTGTCGGATATAGTTGAGCAATAAGCATCGAAAATATAGAGTATTCAAAAAAAGCTGTTATTATCTGGAAGGCAAGAAGAAAAAAGCTGAAAAAGTTGAAAAAAAAAACGCAAAATAACTGTTTTTAAATATATTTTCTTTTTATATTTATTCATAAGAATTTAATTAATTCATGCAACTCGCTTTCGTACGATTTGCTTCTGCCAATCATGCGAAGAAAATGATTGGGTATTTTATAATCATAACAGGATTTGCCCAGTCTTAGCAAACCAAATATGTTTTTGAAAAAACAATTTTAATTTCAAGTGCCATGAACTCAAAATAAAAGCACAGAATTTTGTTGACAGTTATCAGAGTGAATTTCTTAACTTATTTTTAATCAAATTAAGTTGACTGAACACTCTTTCAATTTTCACGTTTGACCACGGCACAGACAGCATTTGTAGGGCAACAGTTTCTAGTTCAAGAAATCGGTGGTTGCCGCCAGAATACTTATCCTTACGCGTTTTCAAAGAACTTATGGTAAACATCAAATCGTTCAGCAGTACTATTGCATTTGTGTTGTTATTTTGAAAGTATTTGTTAATTTTTTGAAAATCAGATAGTATTGGCTTCAAAAAAACTATATACAAATAATTGGTTATATCTTTGTAAATTGATAAATTTATTATGTCGTGTTCTTCATGTGATGAAGGTTCAATAAAGACTGATTCAATGTTGAGTCATGCAAGGCGCTTACAAATATGTACATTAGTGTGACTTATACTTATACAAATGTGTATGCATAATGAAGACTGCGTATAAGAGTGCGTTGCCAATAAGCAATATGTATATTTCTTACACTCCTTCACAATGCAATTATACAAATTTTATTCAGCTATGATATTTTCAGTAGGTACATAGTTAATTTCCACAAATTTATTCTTAACCAATGAATCAATGTGTTTGCTGCATGCATGGAATTCCGAGTTCTTAGCTAAACATTGTGCACTTTGATAATCGCTGTTGATTTGTGTTGCGTAGCCGTCACCAAATCCCATTTTACGCACACGTATGCACGTTGCTTTTTTTGCAACCATCGATAGTGCGACGTACTCCCCATCAGTGCTGCTCGAGGCTACCACACCTTGTTTCTTGCTGCCCCGGCTGCGATGAAGGTCCAGCCACTAAAAGATTTTCGGTCCGTGCTGACTCCAGCCCAATCAGCATCGACAAAGCAATATACAGACGTTCCAATCTTCTTATACTGTAGACATAATTCGGCAGTGCCCCTCAAGTACCTCAGTATTCTTTTAGCAGCTGCCTCGTGCTCCTGATGTGGATCCGCATTCTGCGGTTTTACGAAGTACAATATATCCGGCCGTATTGTTATTGCCAAATACATTAGAGAGCCTATCACGCTTGCAGTCGTCGTGATCGCATTTCACTTGAAATCCTGCTTCGAGAGGTATAGCATTAGGTTTGCAGTTTTGCATACCATACTCACGTAAGAGATTTTCAATATACTGCTTATGGCCAACATTTATGTTACCAGTCTCGCCTTCACGATCTATTTCCATTCCAAGAAAATGCTTTAACTGACCGCCATCAGTGATGTCGAATTCGTCAGCAATCGACATCTTTATTCTTTTTAGGTCATCTTTGCTGGAACTGGCCACAATCATGTCATCTTCATACACCACTATGATGCCCAATGTTTGACCTTGTCGCCGTATGTATAGACTCGGCACGCTGGCCAAGACAGAATTTAGCTTGATATTCCACTCACGCCCACTCTGTTTTAACTCGTACAAAGATTTGTTCAGGTTTAACCCACGCTCAGGAAACTTCTGGTCAACAAATCTCTCTGGTTGGCGCATGTACACCAAATCTCGCAGTTCACTGTTGAGATAAGCAGAAGAAATATCCATTTGATGGACATACATACCATGCTCAACTGCCAGAGCAATCACCAGCCTGATCGTAGAATACCTCGCCACTGGTGAGAAAGTTTTACTGTAGTTTATGCCAAAGCGCTGCGCACAGCCTTTAGCCACTAAACGGGACTTGAATTTATCTACCTCGCCATTTCTCTCTCTCTCCTTTTGGTAAGTCAGTCAACGTCCACGTTTTGTTGGCTTGTAGACTTGCTATCTCCTTCTGCATCGATGCCTGCCAAAATTTGGCATGATGAGAATTCAAAGCTGCATCCACAGTTCCAGGCACTGATACATCATCAGTTGTCATAACATTGAGTATGATATACTGCTTGCGAGGGCGTCCCGGTTGCTCAGTGAAGATAAGCTTTGGTCGCCCAGGTCCTCTCTTCCCGCATTCATCAGCTGTGACCACTTCCAAATCTCCTTCTCCAATTTTAGCTGCTTCTTGTTGCTGTTCATAATAATTCATACCGTCTATATTACACGCAGAATTAGACTCGTCCATCACCAGCGTGATTTCAGTACTGTTCGTTGAGCCCTTATCTCTCACACTTTCGTCTGTAAGGGAATCTTCAAGAAAAATAACATCTCGTGCCTCTGCTACCTTCCTTGTTTTTAGGTCAAACAAACGATATGCCTTTGCTGTTGCAGAATAGCTAATCAACACTCGCTCCTCACCTTTAGGTTGAAATTTCTTGCAGTGCGTCTTGTTAAGTACGATAGCTCTAATACCAAATATTCGTAGATGACTTACGTCTGGTTTCTTGGCATTCCATGACTCGCAAGGTTTCAACGTCGAAGTCTCAGAGCGGTTGCGCAGATATGCAGCTTTATTTATGGCCTCTGCCCAAAAACTCTCGTCGAGGTCATTATGAACCAGCATGCTGCCTGCCATCTCCACCAGCGTACGGTTCGCTTGTTCTGCCACACCATTTTGCTCCGGTGTATGAGCCACAGTAAGCTGCCTCCTTATACAATTGCTGTTTAGGAATTTTTGAAATGCGCTACTCAAATACTCGCGCCCGTTGTCACTTCTCAGATACTATATTTTCCTACCAGTTGATGTTTCCGCAATTGATTTAAAGTCTTTGAGCTTATCAAAAATTTCACTTCGCGTCTTCAAAAAACAAACGTAAACGTAAGTTGCAAAGTAACGAGCACCGCCAACGGAACTCTTATGCAATGGTCCACAAATGTATGTATGGATGAGATCTAATACGTCCTTTGTCCGATTATAAGACTGCTTAGGAAATTGCTTCTCACTTATTTTGTACTTTGCGCAAGTCTCACACACATAGTTTTACATATTTATACATTGTTCGGATGTTAAGCCATGAACCATATGATTTTTCATCATTTTATTTATACTGGCTAAATTTAAATGTCCAAAGCGATTTGGCCATTTAATAAGTCCGTTTTTATTAGTTTGTGCGATAAAACATTTTAGCTCGCTCGTTTCAAACAAAAACAAATCGTTTTGCTTCTTGGCAACAAAAACAACATCGCCCGTGCGATTTTCTATGCGTGCATAGTAATTTGAAGTTATTACTGTGAATCCCTTGTTCACCATTTTCGCAACGGAAATAATATTGCATTGAATGTTTTTAACCAGAAGTACATCGGTCAAATCAATTGTACTATATTTCCACTGTAAACGCACTGTTCCGATACCGATCGCTTCAATATAATTTTGTCCGGCCAACACAATTCTTTCTTTGTGCTCTTTGATGTTTAAAAAGCGATTTATCGTTACACAAATGAGCAGTCGCACCATGGTCCAAGCGCCAAATATTCTTTGAAAAACTGTAGTTGTGGTTCGCAGCAGCAAACACAGAATATGACTTCTTATTATCACTCTCTTCATTGGTTTTGTTTGAACATTTACAGTTAGCCGCGATGTGCCCTTGACGACCACAAGACTGCGAGACTGTATTTTCTCAAGTCACGACGACAACATTTTCTGCGCTCCGCTTTGTTCTGTATCTATATTTCGGCGCTCACTCTCTTCGAGTAATTTGATTTTTAACGTAGTCAACGTAGGTAACGAACCACGGGATTCAATGGCAACTACAAAATTGTCAAAAGATTCCGGCAAACTAAACAATAGTAATATGCACAGACACTCATCGGCCAATATAAAATCAATTTCAGACAGTTTTCCAATTAAGTCTGAAAATTTGGCTATGTGCAATACCATATTTTTTGGGTCTGTCAACTTTATATACAACAGTTATCACGACGCGCGGGACCTGCGGGCATATGAATTTCTTTTAGTTTTTCCCAAGCACATGTTTATTTGTGATGCCGTAATGCAGAGCATAATGCTCGCGAGAGACTTCTTATCTTTGGCATCAAACTCCAATTTTTTCTCGGGACTATCACCTTCAAGTTTCACTTTTAGTCCACACACGTAGCCTTACAACTCGTTATGTATGAGCACGCTTTTTATTTGCACGACCAACGCACCATAATTATTGTCTCTGGGCCCATAACCTGATGAATTTATTATATCGTGTTCTTCATGTGATGAAGATTCAATAAAGATACATTCAATGTTGCGTCATGCAAGGCGCTTACAAATATGTACATAAGTGTGACTTATACTTATACAAATGTGTATGCAAGTTAATTTACTTGCAAGGTGCAAAGTAAAAAATAAAAAGATTTTTTAGTTCAATTAAGAACAACGACTTTATTTGTCTAAATCCAATTTGCAACTAATTACCCTAAGCTGTCCCTAACAAGCTGTGAGTCTTGGCTGTGAGCTGCGCTGCCCTTGGTGGCAGAGGATCGACGTCGGCTTCGCTGTTTCCAATAGGCAACGACATCGGCTGGTGTTATGTTGGTCGAAATGCTGCAGTCTTCTTGGAATCACATGCATTGGTGGGAGCGGAAGCGGTTGCCAAACAGATTCTTGGAATTCTGCTTGGTAGCTCGGCACGTGCAGGAAATTATGCAGACGCTGAGCTTGCAGATTGGAATTTGCGTACTGGAGTTCATTATTCTAAATTGTAACATTTTCGTTGTTAACTCTTCCCCCTCCAATCTGTGCTTGTCCTCAAGCGGTCTCTAGAAGTAGGGAATGTTATTGAACTGAGGTAACTGATACTGTGCCTCAGTGAAAGATTGCTCGCAGGTTGATGGTGCGACGATCGCTGTGATTTTTGTTTCCATTCCAGGCGTGGGTCCTAACTGCAATGTTATGCTCTTCTGCCTTCGGTTATAGGTGTGCAAGCCCAGGATGAGAGTCAGAGCAATGCCAAAGAGCGTCAGCAGGGTTATGCTGTTGACCGTTGAATGGGCCTTTATGTGCATCAGCTGTCCAGTGTTATTTATGTGCAATGCTTCCAGTGCTTCAAGTGATAGAACTTTAAGTCTTTCTTTTTCCTCAACCGTAAATTGCGTAATAGGTGCTCCGGGGGTGAGGACTGTAGGTTCCAAATTGCTGAACCGCTTGTTGTAGATAATAATCGAGTCGTTTGATAGCTGAACAAAGTAGGTTCCCTCTAGGTGAAGCTCTGTTTTGTTCCAGGTTATATTTCCATCGAAGTCGTTTAATAGGATGATTCCGTCGTCTACTTCTTCCTTTTTGGAAACGTGGTCGGCATTGCTAAAACTACACAGCGCTTTCTTTCCCTGAACTAACTTTGGAATACAATTTGAATTACTTATACAATATTAATAATTTTTTTCTTATTGCATATTTTAATATATTCTTTTGTTTTACAATTTTAAGGAATGGCATAGGTGAGGTTTTCGAAAACAAAGATTTCTTGAACGTTTAAGTGTACAATTGAATTGTTTCTTACTATGGGTTTTATCATAATGTCTTGGTATTGTATTTCTTCTAACTTTGGAATTTTAACAATATACAAAAATGTTGTTTTATTATGTAAAATTGAGACATCGGAAAACTCCATTATTTCTTCCGTTGACAGGGGTGGCATGTTGTTTCTTTTAAAAATTTTTTCAATTTCCATTAACTCATCTTCATTTAGTAAAATTTTGTTAACTACGTTTAGTCGTGCCAACTGAATGGCATATCTAATGTTAACAATTTCTTCTTTTAGAAGTCTAATCTGGTTGTGCAAACTAATATCTATTTCGATACTAACTGAACTACTTTTACGAATAGAGTTTGTGAGAGCGTTAGATACTGAAGTGAGTTTATTTATTCTTTCTTCTAACTGTTTTTAACAATGACCTATTTGTTATTGTTGTCTATAAGTTTATCTAAGTTCTGTTCAATCATAACCAGGTCATCATGATCTGGACTACCCGCTATGTACTTCCAACCTGACCCTAGCCAATTTAAGGATCTAGTTTTCCGATTTTTGGGAGTGGTTGTAATTGTCTGGAACGTGTGAATAGTTGTATTTATCTCATGGTGAAGGGTAGAGTATAGTGGACTGTGTTTAAGGCTGTTTTCCGTATGTTCGTTTAAAATGTCTAAAGCGGTTTGGATTTGGTCTAGGTTAACGAGATGAATTAGTTTGGTCGTTGAGGTTTGTAAATTTCCGATCCCTTTGGTTATTGTCAGTATCTGTGCGTTCGTATAGTTTGTAAAATTCATTGTTCCACCGACATCGTTCGTAATCCATAGTAATATCCTGAAAAATTTTAGATTTTGATATGGCTTTTATGTACTGTTTTTCCTGATTCTGTTATTATTGTAGTGTGCTTGTTTTCTTTAACTGTTTCTTTTTTATATCTTGGGGAAAGCTTAGAGCCTAATCTAGTAGTAACGAATATTTCTTCTCCATGCTGATAATTATGTATTTCCTTTTTATTTTTATTGTGGTTTCTACGGTCCGTTTTCTGTTTATCTTTAAGTCTGTCAATGTTATCTTGTCTGGCTGTTTCGTATTGGTCTGGGTCTGTTGTCACTCTCCTGCCAAAGAATACTTCTAGTGGTCGTTTCTTGGTAACTGAATGAAAGCTGTAATTGTACTCGTAAACTGCTCTTTCTAAAAGTTCCTTGAAATTCCTTTTTGTGCCTTCCTTCTTGAGGCATCTCATTATTTCTGAAAGTGTTGAATGGAAGCCTTCTATCTGACCGTTAACGGTACTCTTATTTGGTGGGGCGGTGTAAACTATTATTTGTAGCTGTTCCAGCATGAACTTAATTGATTGGGAATTGAAAGCTTTTTCGTTGTCCATAACGATATGTTTAAGGACTCCGAAATAAAATATGATATCACGCAGTGGAGTTCTGATGTCCTCTATCGCTTTAGAATTTATAATTTTAGCTTGCGCTAGTTTAGAGAACTTATCTATTGCAGTGAGTACTAAGTGTCGTTCAGTAGAGTAGATGTCGATGTGCAATATGTGACCGGCGTATTCTGGAATAGGAGTTTCTTGAAGTTCGGGATTTGTGGGGTGTCTGTCATATTTAGCTTCTTTGCAAACTTTACATTGCTTGAATAAATGTATAATTTTTTTTTCATTCTTGGGAAGTAACAGGTTTCTGCTAGTTGTTTTTGGTTTTCTAGAGCATTTCGATGTGCTCTCCTATGTATTTGAAGAATTCTTTCTTCCTGTTCAGTTTCGTCTGTCAAGTCTTCTACCCTAGACTGGGTGAATCGAGTTTTGGTTCCTTTAAAGTGACTTCTATAGATTGTCTGTATTTTCCCCATTATATCTTCAGTCGTGTGAATACCGTTAATAACGGATGGGTTGAGATGGGTTTTTACGTCTGTTATTATGTCGTCTGTAGTGTATTCGCGCCGGTATATTTCATGTCTATGGAAAGTAGGAAAAGGGATGGTAAACTTGTAATCGTATTTATCTGATTTGTAAAAGAATATTTGATTTCTGAAAACGTTTATTGGGGCTTCGACGCTAAAGATTAAGTCATGGCTAGAACTTTCGGCGCTATGTTGTGTAGAGGCAACAAAGTTAATCTGCTCTAAAGGTATTCTTGAGAGTGCGTCTGCAACAACATTTTCTTTTCCCGGTTTCTAAAATATTTCATAATCATATTCCTCTAGATAAGCCTTCCATCTCTTGATTCTGGCATTTCCATTCCAGCTACTCAGAGAATGTGTCAAAGGTTGATGGTCTGTAAAGATCTTAACCTTTGCTTTACCGTACAGGTAATTTTTAAGGGCCTTGAGTGTCCAAATTATGGCTAGCATCTCTTTCTCGTTGGCAGCATAATTCTCTTCGGCTTTGGAAAGTGTTCTAGAGAGAAATGATATAGGGTGATTGTCTTGCGATAGAAATGCTCCGATCGCGAAATTGGAAGCATCAGTAGTTAAATGGAACTCCTTATTGAAATCTGGATAACGGAGAATTATTTCTGATGACACCAAGCTGCTTTTAAGCTTCTTAAAAGAGTCTAGAGATTCATTGTTTAGCGAAATTCATTTTTTTGATGACATTCTTTTGGACACGTGTCCATCTTCCCCTCTTAAATGTGAAGTTAGGGGCTTTGCCAGTTTGGCATAGTTTTGTATAAATCTTCTATAGTAGCCGGAAAGCCCTAGGAAGGATCTTAGATCCCTCAAAGTTTTAGGGCAGGGATAATTTGCTATCGCTGCCACTTTAATCGGGTTTGTTTCTATTCCCCTATCGGAAACAACAAATCCTAGGAATTCGACTTTGTTTTTCATGAACTCACATTTGTCTAGCTGACATTTCATTTGGAGTCGGGTAAACTCATATTTTCCGTTGTTTACGGAGTAGGCGGTCTTTTCTATGTCACTATTTTTCAAAGAGATTTGATGGAAGCCACTTTTCAAATCTAAAACAGAGAATACTTTATTGTCCCCTATTTGGGTAAGTACCTCATTTATCTCGGGAATGGGATATTTATCTGCAATGGTTATTTTGTTGAGTTTGCGATAATCTATAACCATGCGATATTTCCTTTCTCCTGAAGTGTCTGCCTTTTTAGGTACAATCCACACTGGTGAATTCGACCTAGAAGGTCGAATTATACCATCTTCTAAAAGTTCTTTTATCTGTTTGTTTACTTCATCTTTCAGCGTCATTGGATACTGATAGAATTTCGAGTAAACCGGAGTATCGGACGAGGTTCGGATCGCTGCCTTCACATTTGTTGTGTAGGTCAGTTTCTGGTTTGGGTTTGCGAACAAGTCTGGAAATTACTGTGCTTTTTGTGTATCGGACAAGTGGGACGTTCTCGGAATAATTGTGTTGACTGCTTCAAATGTTTTTTCTTTAATGGGGATCGAGATGCCGTTTTTTAACGTCATAATATTTTTGCTGGTTTTTATCTCAGCCCCTAATTCCTTTAAACTGTCGTTACCCAAGATGGCATCAAAAGATTTCAACGTGGGCAACAGGAAAAACTTTATTTTAACATCCTGAATATTGAGAAGGTTCGCTACTTTATGGTGTGTAACTACTGTACTACCGCATACTGAGACAGCATTGAAAGGTGATTTTTTCGGTATAGGGTTGTTGACGAATTTAGGTTGGATGTAGTTCCTGTTTGAACCGGTGTCTATAAGTATTTTAATAAATTTGCCATTCCTCATCTTACATACGAAATATGGAAGAGAGGAATTCTTTTTTCTAAAAAATTCAGTGCAGCGTCATCATAGTAGTCGTAAGCGTTATTGTCATTGTCGGCTTCATCTATCTGATCTACATAATTGTCCAGGTCGTCGTCAAGGTTGTTGTGATCCTCGTACTCTGCCATAGCTTGTTCATAGTCCGTCATTGTTAATGGAGTCTCAGTGGGTCGCGTTGTAGTCTGTATGTTAAAGTTTCTTTGTCGCTTCATTCCATCTGGTATTGGACCGGGTGGTCTTTTGCCTGGTTCCAAGCGAGGTCTGTTCATATAATTTACCATTCTGGTCTGAACACTGGGATCCACATCCATGGGTTCTGGACGAGGCAGTGGCTTTGGGGACTGTGGCCTAGGTGGCGCTGACTGTTGTGGCAAGAATTGCCTATTTTGAAAAGGTCGAGGTGCAGCTGCTGGCTGATAGCTGAAGTTGTTTGAATTTTGTCGTGGTACAGCGGTCGGTGGTTGTTATCCGAATTGGTAATATTGAGTTCTTGGGGGCGGAATTGGAGGTTGTCTATGAATAAATGAATTACTGCGAGGAGCAGGGGAAGGCTTTGAAGTTTGGTTCCTAAACTGTCTTGTCTGTCCCATGTTTGTTGCATGTCTTGCCCTGAAGTTTTGGTTTTCTAACTTGAGGCAAAGGTGCAATGCTGAGGGTAAGTCTACTGGTTCTTTGATTCCCAGTAGTCGAGGCAAGTCGCCTTGTAATCCTCGTACAAAGGTGTCTAGAGCCTTGTCTCTGTACATTTTGGTCATTAACAATTCTGCTTCTCTTCCTAACCCCATACAACCTATCTTGTTAAGGATTAGGGATAGGTGTTTATAAACCGTTTGATGGAACTCTTCCACCGATTGGTTAGCACCCTGTATAAGCATTGTCATTTGGTATTCTAATGTTTTAATGTCGCGTTTGTCGGCGTAGTGCAGGATCAGACATTTAGAGATCGCTGACCAGTTCAATGGAGTATTGTAGGACTCTAGTGCCATGTCAGCGTGTCCAACAATCTTATTACGTATGGTATGTAAGATACCATAGTATTTTGGGGTACCCTGGTAAGCACTGTACGCTTTTAAGATACGGTCTACTCCCTTTTTCCATGAGCTGAACTCTGAAGGATCTCCTGAAAAGTCTCGGATAGTTTTCACTATATCCGGCACTCTGTCCAAGTCACCTAAGTTCCCTGCATGCTCTGGAGCAATTACCTGGTCTGTTACGTTTGCGAATTCTTCTGGAGAATTGTGACGTCTCAACAAACCTGGCAATTGTTGTGCTAGGATTTCGCTCACTGTTGCTGCTAATGCAGCTCTATCTATATTTTCAACCATACTTCTATTGAGTACTTGTTCTTCCTGTCGTCTAAGGCGTTGTCTACAAGCTTCTGCACTAAGTATCGAGGGCCTGATTAGGTTGTTCGCGTTAGCCATAAAACACTAAGTGAATCCGAGTTAAGAATGTGTCGAGTTTTAGATGAGTCAAGGGAGCAAATGATGGTGCTTATTTCTAATTATTTTTGAGGTGGATTAGTAAGATGTTGTTTATTTATTTATTTAGTTTATTTAGTTTAGTTTATAGTCGAACTATGATCAGTCGACTTTTTTAAAAGTAAAGAAACAATTAAAATTAGATTTAAATTATTTAAGTTGAAATTTTAAGCTAGAGGTAATTTTAAATTAAGGGTAAAACCTTAAATGTAAAAAAAAAAAAAAATTAAAAATTGTGCAAATGTGCAAACTGGGATAAAGAAAAGCCGATCCAACATTTGTTGCAGAGGATTGGGGAAAACCCAGAAAAACCCAATCAGATCAGGAGAGTTAGTGTTAGCAACCAAATGTAAATAAAACAAGAGCAACAGTCGAGTTGCACACGACAGTAGGATACCCTTGGACGTATGTTGCCATAAAAAGTATTTAATTGTATAATACTAATTGCAAGCTATAAATTAATAATAATACTGGAGTGCGCTGCCACCTTGCTTCAATTTCGATATTTTGCCAATAATTTATCGCCGCAATTCCCTAAAGCGGTGTGAGCAGTAGATATCGGTATTTCTTTATAAATTTTAAATTGGTTAATATCGATAACAAGGTCCAAGGGTATAAAAATAAAAAAATAATAATAATTATCAAACCAATTTTCCATTCAATGGTTATACTTAACTATTAGATAATTAAATTTAAATTATTAAAATATGCCTACATACATATTTACATATATCCTGTCAATTAGATTTCTTAATTTCTAACCTATTCCAAACATTACAAACTCATGCCTGAATACTAACAGATATCCCATTGTGATGGCTATGCAAAACCTCAAAAGTCCTAGCACTAATCTTTTCATTATCTAGTATATTTGAAAACGCCCAATCAATATGTGTATCCATATTGGTAGTGGACGTTTTCAAATCTAACAAACTCCTTAATCCTTTGCTAATCAAAAATTATAAATACTCTTACACCTGTTAAAGGTTTTGAGGCACAAATTAAAATCTCCTAAAACTAGCAAGCTATCCCCTAAATCACCTAAACGAGAAAATTGATGAATTATCTCCTCAAATTCTATTTTAAATGTGGACAGAGGAAAGTCTGGACTTTTATATAATATAAGAAAACTTATGGCATCAAACCTAAATATGCCGAACTCAAAAACTACTGAGCCAAAAAGTTTTCTACTGCTAAAGGTATGGGAAACTCTATCTACTAGCTCGTTCTTTACATAAATTATGATGTCTGTTAAAGGCCTAATTGATTCAAGTTGAACCACAATAGTGAACCCAGGTATTTCTACAGTTTCATTGCTTATGGAAGTTTCCACGAAACATAATATTGATGACTGAAGCATCAGCTTGTCCGATCGAATATCTTCAAGATGGGAATTCAAGCTCTGAGTATTATGGAAGAAAATGTTAAGGGCAGAACTGTTAATTAAATAATCGTAATGAGTACACAGTAGTTTTTCAGTCCGCAATTTCTTCAATTGGGCTTTCACTTTATCATTATTTTGGGGAGACTTAGGAGGAACAAAATTCCCAATAATGAATAATCCTAAAGCAGTAGTTGCTCTACTGCAAGCTACGTATAATGCAGCACGCTGCATTCTGGAATTAGCATGGACTACCACTTTGCCATACGTAGCTCCCTGACTCTTATGAATTGTGATGCCTTCAGCAGGCACAATTGGAAACTGCCTACGGTCAATGTTAATTTGTGCGTTATTTGAATATTGAAAACTGCGAACAATTTTCTGAATAGGAGTCCATGAAGGATCTGTACGATGTGTACACTTCGAACGCGCAGATTCTCCTACAGTTTCCTCTGTAAATTTCATCCATAAAATGTTGGGAGTGTTGGATGTATTGAAATCTATTGGCATCAACACACCTGATGCCCCGTTTACTAATCCATCCCCTGTGTCTACATTGACCGTCATCATGTACTTGGCAGTATTTTTTAGGAGAAGAGACGTACAGAGTCCCTGTGTAGCGGAAGTTTTAAAACCCTTCACTTCTTCTAATATTCTTTGTTTCCTAGCTGGTTCCAAATGGCCCGCCTTAATAAAATCTTCAGCAGTAGAGAAAAATTGCTCAGTAGCAATTGAGTTAAGTTTCGTTACATTAAATAAATCAACCTCATTATTATTACTAAACAGATGAATTGCATCATCGGGCACTGCCGATGGTTCGCATATTCTAGATTGGAAAAGGACAATATCATCGGCTGTCATACAACCCGATGCCATATTATTTAAGGCAGAAGCGAAAAGCTGATCGTCACGTTGACGCATTATCTCTGTGAGCTCAAAATACAAAAAAAGGTCCCAGAGATACGTACCAAATATTTCATGGTAAGGGTCAGTGGTATTTGGATCGAAAATCCAACTACCTCCTACGGGCTGTAACTGTCTAAGATCACCGAATACGATGATAGAAACACCACCAAAAGGAGAAGTATTTTTGAAAATTTGCTTCAAACGAGAATCTAAATTAGAAAACATTAGAGAGCTAACCATTGATATTTCATCAATAATAATTCATTTAACATCGATTAACCTTGAATGAAGGCTATTAACTAAATCATGGCTTAAGGCCCTTAGAGGTGCTGAGCGAGATTGATTAACAGGAAGTGAAAACATGGAATGCAGTGTCGAACCACTAATTCCGAATGCTGCTTTTCCTGTTGGTGCACATAAGAAGATTTTAACAGATGTCGGATCAGCTCCTGGTATACTGTTATACATTACGGATAATGACTGAAAAATTGCTGATATAAGTCGACTCTTTCCGACTCCGGCGCCGCCTCCAACAAATTCATAAAAGACTGTATTGATTTTGGCATTATGCAAAGCATGTGTAAAATATAGCTTCTGCTTTAAATTAAGAGATCTAACTATATTAGCTAAGCTTTCCTGAGAAACTAAGGCTGGAAGCTTGATAAAACGGACATTACTATCTTCATCATTCATATCAATATTTCCATCCACATTTAAAACATTTAGATGTGGATCTATTTCAGGCAATCCTAAAACTGTGAAGCCATCATCTACCACTTCCTGTTCTCCTACTTGATTATTCTCATTTTCTGCTTCCTCTGTTAAGTGGCTCAGAGCATCTTCTAGTTCCCTATCATCTAGTAAATTATATTTTCTGCGATTGTTCTTTACTAACTCCGAATTTTCCCTACAGAACAATTCACAGTCATGTGTGACTAAATCCAAATGCTCATCTCGCCATGGGGCGTAAAGCATTTTTAGCTCTCTGAAATAGTCACTTGTTTCTGTATTGACATTAAATCTCCTATACCTAATTATGCACGCAGTGGTCCTCTTTCTGATGAAGCCACTATTATCGCGAAGAGCGTAAACTATTGATTCAGAAGCCCTAGGCACATCATCGTCAAAGTCATCTGCATTTTCTTGGCGAGCTCCTCGTTCTGATTTGCAGTAGCTATAAAAAGCGGATATCTCAGTGCCAAATATAAATTTGTTACCTAAATGTTGTAACTTTTGCTTAACAGTTACATTGTTATTGTCTTTAATCTCATTGATTGCCTCACGCATCAACATTGAGATACCTCTCTGAGACTTGTTAATATAATTAACGACTTAGCTGCAGCAAGCATAGGGGTCTAAAATAAACTGAATATCCATATTTGCTCGCTGCAACAAAAGGAGGTGCTTGTTATAAGCGTTAAGCTTGATTGCTGCAAAAGATCGCTTCAAAAAAACTTTTGGTTTCTTTATACTTGATCTTACAGCATTAATGTAGCCCTCATAACTAAGGTTAAGTTGATCGTGGGACAAAAAGTTGTTAAAATCGTTAAAATTTTCTTCGCTTTCACGATCAAATGGGAAGTCGAGCAGACTTTGAATTTTTTCGAAATTCCTACGATGCTCGGCCAAATTTGGAGCATTTTCTTCTAAAGGGAGAAGAATTTCTGTTTGAGGCATGGGAGGGTATGGGATACCAAATCTACAAATTTGTTTTGACCTAATTTCTCGCCTGCAAGAGTGCCCGTGACTATGGAGTTGATACTCCAAATATGGAGCAACGTCCGGGCAACTAGAATCAGCAGTAATAAACTGATCAATAAAGGACTTCACAGGCATAAATGTGGACTCATTCTTTAGGTCGAGCTTTGGGGCGTCTTTCAGCCAGAACATGCCATGTATATGTGGAGAGCCTCTTTGCTGAAACTCCACTCGCCAATAAAACTTGATGACCTGGTGACAACCAAAGACACCGCCTTCCTTTTTCATCAGTTTTAAAACCTGTCTATATCGAAAATCGAAATATCTGGCACAGGTCACTGGGTCTGCTCTAATGAGACGAGCTTTCTCATTAAACCCCAAATTTAACGCTTCTTCTTCGGATACTTCTAGCTTGTCTACATTTTTACATAGCAAGACTAAAAGCTCCGGCCACCTAGTTTCCGCTGCGGAAAATGTTATAAAAAAGTTGGAAGCCGTGCCTAATCATAGCCATCACTTTCTTTTTCTCGTCCTCCCAATGAGCAGGAGACGTGCGAATACCTTTTAAAAGCCTATAGCCATCATCATGAAGTATTAACCTATTTAAAGTTTCATCATTTCGCACATCAGCAGCCGAAATGCCTTGAGTGGCAGAGTGCTTACGTAAGCAAATTGATGTGCTATTCCTAATGCTAATCATTTCTAACTTTTTGAAGTTATGAAATAATTTATCAGTTCTACAACCTCTTCTATCAAAATTCCTAAGCTCTGATCTAACTATAGTTGTAAAACTTTCCTGACATTTCCTTTTAATGCCTGCAAATATTGTGGGAAAAGCCAGCTCCTCTGAATCACAATCGGTTATCATGTCAAGAGGTCGCTGACCCTCTCCTGGTGCTATAGCAATTCGAGGAATATCTATGTTTTCAACAGGGACATTTTCCATGAAGGTTTCTTGACCTCCTGGATTCCACTCTACCTCTTCTTCTACTACTCTATGCTCATTAGGTTGTGCTGCCTTTTCTAACATTTGACACACAATGTTCCTGTCGTCTGCTGACGCAACAAATGGTACAGTCTCAGCTGAGTAAGAAGACAACCACTGCTCATTGATAGTAACCTGGTGCTTCTTATAAAGTTCTGTGTTCACTAAATACCGAATGGCATCAACTATCTTTGAGGGCCTTATGGTTTCAGCCATGAAATCATGGTTATACTCCATCCTACGCTTAAGATGAATCTGAACTACTTCGGATTCATTAAATGCCCTGGGAAGGGAGTGTACAACATTTGCAACTGGAATTGGCACATTGATCACTGCTCCTTTAATGGCACTTTGACGTCCATATCCAAGAGACTTTATGATCATAAAAGGAAGACGGGGAGAAATCAGCCTTTCTTCTAGAGGCGTCAAGCCTTTCAGGCATTCCGGAAGCTCCGGAAAATTTAGGCCATTTGTAATAGAAGCCTTTGGTTTTTTCCCTGACTTAATACTGCGGCTGCAGGTTTTGCAAAAGCTAAACCTATTATTATGGGATGGAAACATAGAGGAAAGATACAAAATATCAACACTATCTGCCTCACTACACTTTTCCTCTATGACCTCACGCGAAATTTTGTCCACTTGATGTGGAAACCACAAACCTTTGCAACATATGCAAACCTGATCGGGTCCCTGCTTGACTGTCTTATTAAAATTGGCTATTAGGCAATCTAAACTAGTTTTAACCTGCGATATCCTATCATCTGGAAGGGTATTCACACGGTCCACTCTATTGCGGGACGCGTTTCTCCTATTCTCTGCTATCCTATTGGTGCAAATACTCCTATATAGACTCACTCTTTGCGACATATTCCTATGGGCTTCAAAGGCCTCACGTTGAGCTCGAATTCGAGCACTGCGGCGTGCACTAGTATTGCGTGCCTGCTCAACAATCCTACGAATAGGATTGTTTCTAACCTGAGACCTTTGACTTCTATCTATTGCCCTTTCTAAAATTCGCGTCTCCTGATTTTGTCGCTGAATCGCCCTTCTAACAGCATCTCGTCCGCTTTCGTTGGTCCTGAATTGTGGACATTGCCTGCGCCTCGATCGACGCAAAGTATTGGCAAGTTGTTCGGCATTTCTAGTTGAATGATCAGTTCGTCGAACACGGCGACGAACTGCATCCTGCTCTCTTTCCTGAGATCGAAACTCAGCATCTTGCCTGCGACTCGAACGACGCGAAGTATTGGCAAGTTGTTCGTCTGTTTTAATTGCAGAATCACTGCGACGTACACGGCGACGAACTGCATCCTGCTCTCTTTCCTGAGATCGAAACTCAGCATCTTGCCTGCGACTCGAACGACGCGAAGTGTTGGCAAGTTGTTCGTCTGTTTTAATTGCAGAATCACTGCGACGTACACGGCGACGAACTGCATCCTGCTCTCTTTCCTGAGATCGAAGGTCAGCATCTCGCCTGCGACTCGAACGACGCGAAGTGTTGGCAAGTTGTTCGTCTGTTTTAATTGCAGAATCACTGCGACGTACACGGCGACGAACTGCATCCTGCTCTCTTTCCTGAGATCGAAGGTCAGCATCTCGCCTGCGCCTCGAACGACGCGAACTGTCAGCAAGTTGTTCTTGTAATCTGATTGGCGAAGAAGCCCGAAGAGTAGTGTGACGAATTGTGTCCGGTAATTGCTCAACGGCCCTAAATGTTCTATTACTTCTGCGGACTCGATGCTGTTGACTATCTCTAACCCTTTCAGCTTCCCTAAATTCGAAATTTTGCCTACGTTCTCTATGTGCCTCTAGATTATTTACACGTTCCTGCTCAGAAAAGTCTATATCTGACCTATTCAAACGATTTCTTTTTCGCTGTGTTTGACTCCTATTGCAAGCTGACTTTCTCTTAAGTCTAGGCATCTTCTAATATATAAGTTTTAAAATAATATATAGGTATGTTAAAAATAAAATTCTTATAAATTAATTTAATTTGAATATATATTTATCAAAAATTAATATATAGTTATATATATAAAATAAAGTTAGTATATTTATTTATATATATAAATATATTCATATATTTAAATAGATATATATATATTTTAATTATATTCATATATTTAAATAAATATATGTATATTATTTAAAATAATTATATTATAAATGAAAATAAATATCTAATGAAAGAACAAATAATAATAAAATTTAATAAGGAAAATAAAAATAAACAAAATGTGGAAAAAAGAATAAATATAAATCAAAGAAATAATAAATTAAACCTGCAAGAAATTCCAGCGAAAATTCCAATTTGAATCGCGGAAACGAACCGATACCGATGTTCAGGTACAATCACACACACTTCAGAAGAGTCTATACACATATATGTATGCATGCACAAAAATACGTTACGCTGTGTACCGCACTTTTCTAAAATTGCGCGCCACGTTCCGGGCAGGGCGCAATCATTCACACGCATAAAAAATGTTCCGTTAACGCATAACAATCACACACGAGGATTTACTTATTATATACTCGACTTATATTAATTTGCATTAAATGTTAAATGTATCACGAACACGCGAATCAATTATATATTATTTTATATTTAATATCGAAAATACAAATGATAATCGACAATCGACGACGACACCGAACACGCCAATCGCAAACTACAAATTAACATAACACTGAAGCGCGCTGCCACCTTGCAACAATTTTGATACGTTGCCAATAATTTATCGCCGCAATTAAAAAGTGCGCGAAACCTTAAATTTATAATAATGATCTATAGAATCTAATATACATACAAAATATACATATATTAAAAAAACAAAGTAGAAGAAATGTTAGTACATTTTTTTCAAACATAGTTTCAATAGACGTGGGGATATAATATAATTTACACATATTAATATAATTTATATGCAAAACATATGAAATATATATCGATATGTTTAATATATATTAAAAGCTATCGATATGATAGCTCATAATATATCGTGAAATCTAAATTAATATTTATTTAATAAAAAGTCAATATATAAATTATTAAATAATAATAATAATATGTCTATATTAGAAATCTAGTAAATACCTGCATAAATGCATGCCGATCAACCACGCTATTGGTTGTATATAATTTTACATATGTATGTGTGAACACAAATTAAGTATGTATAAGTGTTTGCATTTATGCACATGTATTTTGGGTAATTGACATGTGCATGAAAAAGAAGAGTCGAGAAACAGCTCGCGCTTCGCGCTCGCATCGTTGTCCTTTTCTTTCATGCATAAGGAATTTAGTTCTGACGTCATCGACAAGTTCTTTGCTGGTCGAAGTGTCGAAATGGTTTATCTAATAACTTCAGTGTTTATTGTCTGATCGGATTGCAATTTGGAGGATAAGTTCATATATTATTTATCTATATATATGCTAAAGCAGAACGTTAAGAAATGAGTACTTCGAATGTAAATAGTAATGTAAATCAAAATTGGCGGTTTGCGGGGGCGGTAGGCATGTTATTCCAAATTGAAAATAAACTTGATCTGCGTATGGTATACAGGAATCTTCGTGCTAAATTTGGTGTCCGTAGCTTTTGTAATAGCTGAGATCGACGCGTTCATCCAGACAGACAGACAGACGGACAGACAGACGGACATGGGTCAATCGACTCGGCTATTGATCCTGATCAAGAATATATATACTTTATGGGGTCTCTGACGCCTCCTTCTGCCTGTTACATACATTTGCACACCATTTTCAATGGTCCAAGGGTATAATTATGAGTAGAGTGTTAAAGCATGCAGTATGTTGAAAGTACTACTATGAATAGAAAGAAGATAATTATGTATTTAACTAAATTCTAGATAAGTGGGCGAGGAGTTGTAATTTTAAGCTAGATATCAAGTTGTTATTGTTAGCTACAATGAAGTATAGTTTATTATAGTCCGAACATAATACCCTGAATGGCTCATGCAGGGCATAGTTAGAGCTACAATTGGGAAGTTTTAGAGGAAGGTAATTACGGGTGATTCTACCAGGGACAGAAAAGTGTAGTCTACTAAGTAAGTCGCTACTATCTATGTCACTTTGGATGAGGTTGTTAATAAATATAACACCAAGCATGGTTCTACGATTAGCTAGAGAAGGCAGATTAAGTAACAAAAGTCTACTAGGATAGGAAGGAAGTCTTGAATTTACATCCCAGTTAAGGCCTCGCAAGGCAAACATTAAGAAGTTTTTCTGTACGGATTCAATGCGGTCTCTATGAACTGTGTACTGAGGGTTCCAGACACATGATCCGTACTCGAAAATTGGACGAACAAGCGAAGTGAAGAGAGTCTTAGTTAAGTAAGGATCGTCAAACTCCTTGGACCATCTCTTAATAAAGCCGAGTACACCCATAGTTTTATTAACCATTGATGATATATGTTCGGAAAACTTGAGTTTTCGGTCCAAACGGACACCTAGATCATCAACCAGGGAAATTCTTTCCAAGGTACAACCACAAAGAGAGTATGATACGTACTTTGGGCAGGCACGTGAGAATGTCATCAGCTTGCATTTTGAGCTGTTCAGATTAAGGAGATTTGCACGACATCAAGAAAAGAAACAATCTAGGTCAGATTGAAGGCGAGAATGACAGGAGTCGTCTCTAAATTGAAAACAGAGCTTGACATCATCCGCTTACATGAGAGTACGTGAGTTAAGTATGACCGTTGGAGAGCCTCTTTGCTGAAACTCCACTCGCCAATAAAACTTGATGACCTGGTGACAACCAAAGACACCGCCTTCCTTTTTCATCAGTTTTAAAACCTGTCTATATCGAAAATCGAAATATCTGGCACAGGTCACTGGGTCTGCTCTAATGAGACGAGCTTTCTCATTAAACCCCAAATTTAACGCTTCTTCTTCGGATACTTCTAGCTTGTCTACATTTTTACATAGCAAGACTAAAAGTTCCGGCCACCTAGTTTCCGCTGCGGAAAATGTTATAAAAAAAGTTGGAAGCCTGCCTAATCATAGCCATCACTTTCTTTTTCTCGTCCTCCCAATGAGCAGGAGACGTGCGAATACCTTTTAAAAGCCTATAGCCATCATCATGAAGTATTAACCTATTTAAAGTTTCATCATTACGCACATCAGCAGCCGAAATGCCTTGAGTGGCAGAGTGCTTACGTAAGCAAATTGATCTGCTATTCCTAATGCTAATCATTTCTAACTTTTTGAAGTTATGAAATAATTTATCAGTTCTACCACCTCTTCTATCAAAATTCCTAAGCTCTGATCTAACTATAGTTGTAAAACTTTCCTGACATTTCCTTTTAATGCCTGCAAATATTGTGGGAAAAGCCAGCTCCTCTGAATCACAATCGGTTATCATGTCAAGAGGTCGCTGACCCTCTTCTGGTGCTATAGCAATTCGAGGAATATCTATGTTTTCAACAGGGACATTTTCCATGAAGGTTTCTTGACCTCCTGGATTCAACTCTACCTCTTCTTCTACTACTCTATGCTCATTAGGTTGTGCTGCCTTTTCTAACATTTGACACACAATGTTCCTGTCGTCTGCTGACGCAACAAATGGTACAGTCTCAGCTGAGTAAGAAGACAACCACTGCTCATTGATAGTAACCTGGTGCTTCTTATAAAGTTCTGTGTTCACTAAATACCGAATGGCATCAACTATCTTTGAGGGCCTTATGGTTTCAGCCATGAAATCATGGTTATACTCCATCCTACGCTTAAGATGAATCTGAACTACTTCGGATTCATTAAATGCCCTGGGAAGGGAAGTTACAACATTTGCAACTGGAATTGGCACATTGATCACTGCTCCTTTAATGGCACTTTGACGTCCATATCCAAGAGACTTTATGATCATAAAAGGAAGACGGGGAGAAATCAGCCTTTCTTCTAGAGGCGTCAAGCCTTTCAGGCATTCCGGAAGCTCCGGAAAATTTAGGCCATTTGTAATAGAAGCCTTTGGTTTTTTCCCTGACTTAATACTGCGGCTGCAGGTTTTGCAAAAGCTAAACCTATTATTATGGGATGGAAACATAGAGGAAAGATACAAAATATCAACACTATCTGCCTCACTACACTTTTCCTCTATGACCTCACGCGAAATTTTGTCCACTTGATGTGGAAACCACAAACCTTTGCAACATATGCAAACCTGATCGGGTCCCTGCTTGACTGTCTTATTAAAATTGGCTATTAGGCAATCTAAACTAGTTTTAACCTGCGATATCCTATCATCTGGAAGGGTATTCACACGGTCCACTCTATTGCGGGACGCGTTTCTCCTATTCTCTGCTATCCTATTGGTGCAAATACTCCTATATAGACTCACTCTTTGCGACATATTCCTATGGGCTTCAAAGGCCTCACGTTGAGCTCGAATTCGAGCACTGCGGCGTTGACTAGTATTGCGTGCCTGCTCAACAATCCTACGAATAGGATTGTTTCTAACCTGAGACCTTTGACTTCTATCTATTGCCCTTTCTAAAATTCGCGTCTCCTGATTTTGTCGCTGAATCGCCCTTCTAACAGCATCTCGTCCGCTTTCGTTGGTCCTGAATTGTGGACATTGCCTGCGCCTCGATCGACGCAAAGTATTGGCAAGTTGTTCGGCATTTCTAGTTGAATGATCAGTTCGTCGAACACGGCGACGAACTGCATCCTGCTTTCTTTCCTGAGATCGAAACTCAGCATCTTGCCTGCGACTCGAACGACGCGAAGTATTGGCAAGTTGTTCGTCTGTTTTAATTGCAGAATCACTGCGACGTACACGGCGACGAACTGCATCCTGCTCTCTTTCCTGAGATCGAAACTCAGCATCTTGCCTGCGACTCGAACGACGCGAAGTGTTGGCAAGTTGTTCGTCTGTTTTAATTGCAGAATCACTGCGACGTACACGGCGACGAACTGCATCCTGCTCTCTTTCCTGAGATCGAAGGTCAGCATCTCGCCTGCGCCTCGAACGACGCGAACTGTCAGCAAGTTGTTCTTGTAATCTGATTGGCGAAGAAGCCCGAAGAGTAGTGTGACGAATTGTGTCCGGTAATTGCTCAACGGCCCTAAATGTTCTATTACTTCTGCGGACTCGATGCTGTTGACTATCTCTAACCCTTTCAGCTTCCCTAAATTCGAAATTTTGCCTACGTTCTCTATGTGCCTCTAGATTATTTACGCGTTCCTGCTCAGAAAAGTCTATATCTGACCTATTCAAACGATTTCTTTTTCGCTGTGTTTGACTCCTATTGCAAGCTGACTTTCTCTTAAGTCTAGGCATCTTCTAATATATAAGTTTTAAAATAATATATAGGTATGTTAAAAATAAAATTCTTATAAATTAATTTAATTTGAATATATATTTATCAAAAATTAATATATAGTTATATATATAAAATAAAGTTAGTATATTTATTTATATATATAAATATATTCATATATTTAAATAGATATATATATATTTTAATTATATTCATATATTTAAATAAATATATGTATATTATTTAAAATAATTATATTATAAATGAAAATAAATATCTAATGAAAGAACAAATAATAATAAAATTTAATAAGGAAAATAAAAATAAACAAAATGTGGAAAAAAGAATAAATATAAATCAAAGAAATAATAAATTAAACCTGCAAGAAATTCCAGCGAAAATTCCAATTTGAATCGCGGAAACGAACCGATACCGATGTTCAGGTACAATCACACACACTTCAGAAGAGTCTATACACATATATGTATGCATGCACAAAATACGTTACGCTGTGTACCGCACTTTTCTAAAATTGCGCGCCACGTTCCGGGCAGGGCGCAATCATTCACACGCATAAAAAATGTTCCGTTAACGCATAACAATCACACACGAGGATTTACTTATTATATACTCGACTTATATTAATTTGCATTAAATGTTAAATGTATCACGAACACGCGAATCAATTATATATTATTTTATATTTAATATCGAAAATACAAATGATAATCGACAATCGACGACGACACCGAACACGCCAATCGCAAACTACAAATTAACATAACACTGAAGCGCGCTGCCACCTTGCAACAATTTTGATACGTTGCCAATAATTTATCGACGCAATTAAAAAGTGCGCGAAACCTTAAATTTATAAAAATGATCTATAGAATCTAATATACATACAAAATATACATATATTAAAAAAACAAAGTAGAAGAAATGTTAGTACATTTTTTTCAAACATAGTTTCAATAGACGTGGGGATATAATATAATTTACACATATTAATATAATTTATATGCAAAACATATGAAATATATATCGATATGTTTAATATATATTAAAAGCTATCGATATGATAGCTCATAATATATCGTGAAATCTAAATTAATATTTATTTAATAAAAAGTCAATATATAAATTATTAAATAATAATAATAATATGTCTATATTAGAAATCTAGTAAATACCTGCATAAATGCATGCCGATCAACCACGCTATTGGTTGTATATAATTTTACATATGTATGTGTGAACACAAATTAAGTATGTATAAGTGTTTGCATTTATGCACATGTATTTTGGGTAATTGACATGTGCATGAAAAAGAAGAGTCGAGAAACAGCTCGCGCTTCGCGCTCGCATCGTTGTCCTTTTCTTTCATGCATAAGGAATTTAGTTCTGACGTCATCGACAAGTTCTTTGCTGGTCGAAGTGTCGAAATGGTTTATCTAATAACTTCAGTGTTTATTGTCTGATCGGATTGCAATTTGGAGGATAAGTTCATATATTATTTATCTATATATATGCTAAAGCAGAACGTTAAGAAATGAGTTCTTCGAATGTAAATAGCAATGTAAACCAAAATTGGCGGTTTGCGGGGGCGGTAGGAGTGTTATTCCAAATTGAAAATAAACTTGATCTGCGTATGGTATACAGGAATCTTCATGCTAAATTTGGTGTCCGTAGCTTTTGTAATAGCTGAGATCGGCGCGTTCATCCAGACAGACAGACAGACGGACAGACAGACGGACATGGCTCAATAGACTCGGCTATTGATCCTGAGCAAGAATATATATACTTTATGGGGTCTCCGACGCCTCCTTCTGCCTGTTACATACATTTGCACAAAGTTAGTATACCCTTTTTTGACCATTTTCAATGGTCCAAGGGTATAATTATGAGTAGAGTGTTAAAGCATGCAGTATGTTGAAAGTACTACTATGAATACAAAGAAGACAATTATGTATTTGACTAAATTCTAGATAAGTGGGCGAGGAGTTGTAATTTTAAGCTAGATATCAAGTTGTTATTGTTAGCTACAATGAAGTATAGTTTATTATAGTCCGAACATAATACCCTGAATGGCTCATGCAGGGCATAGTTCGAGCTACAATTGGGAAGTTTTAGAGGAAGGTAATTACGGGTGATTCTACCAGGGACAGAAAAGTGTAGTCTACTAAGTAAGTCGCTACTATCTATGTCACTTTGGATGAGGTTGTTAATAAATATAACACCAAGCATGGTTCTACGATTAGCTAGAGAAGGCAGATTAAGTAACAAAAGTCTACTAGGATAGGAAGGAAGTCTTGAATTTACATCCCAGTTAAGGCCTCGCAAGGCAAACATTAAGAAGTTTTTCTGTACGGATTCAATGCGGTCTCTATGAACTGTGTACTGAGGGTTCCAGACACATGATCCGTACTCGAAAATTGGACGAACAAGCGAAGTGAAGAGAGTCTTAGTTAAGTAAGGATCGTCAAACTCCTTGGACCATCTCTTAATAAAGCCGAGTACACCCATAGTTTTATTAACCATTGATGATATATGTTCGGAAAACTTGAGTTTTCGGTCCAAACGGACACCTAGATCATCAACCAGGGAAATTCTTTCCAAGGTACAACCACAAAGAGAGTATGATACGTACTTTGGGCACGCACGTGAGAATGTCATCAGCTTGCATTTTGAGCTGTTCAGATTAAGGAGATTTGCACGACATCAAGAAAAGAAACAATCTAGGTCAGATTGAAGGCGAGAATGACAGGAGTCGTCTCTAAATTGAAAACAGAGCTTGACATCATCCGCTTACATGAGAGTACGTGAGTTAAGTATGACCGTTGGGAGGTCATTGATGAAAAGTGTAAAAAGCAGGGGACCTAAGTGGCTTCCCTGAGGAACACCAGATGTGGCATGAACGGGATAGGAACGAGTATTTTTAATGAGGACTCGTTGGGTTCTGTCACCCAAATAGCTCTCAATCCAACTAAGAAGTTTTGTTAAGAAACCGAGAAGATTTAATTTATGTGCAAGAAGGGAACGGTTGACTGAGTCAAATGCCTTACTGAAATCAGTATAAATGACATCAAGCAGATTTGTCGTGGTAGAACGACGCTTCACAAATCCGTGTTGAAAAGGGGATATAACGGATCTACTAAAATGCTGCAAATGAGGAGTAATAACATTCTCGAAGAATTTCGGTATAGCCGACAATTTAGAGATACCTCTATAATTGCTTGCATCAGACTTGCTGCCCTTTTTATGTAAAGGGATGATAAAGGATTCCTTCCATATGGATGGAAACGAGGCAGTTACTAAGGACAGCGAAAATAGTTTGAGCAATGGCTTACATAAGGAGTTGGCACAGTATCGAAGTACACAGGTGGGGATACCATCGGGACCTGGTGAGAAGACTGGTTTAACCAATCGAAGATCCCTAATAAGTGAACTTTCATTCAGTAAAGGTGTGAAGATGCCATTCGAGCTTGGTACGCTATATGGATAGGAGTGAATGTTTGGCGTAGAGGAAGAATAAGTTGTTTGGCAAACATATCGACAATGGCCTGATCTGTGTTCGCCTCTGCGTTATCGAACATAAGTTTAGAAGGAAAGCCCGCTGACCTACGCTTCATGTTAACAAAACTGTAAAACTGTTTAGGATTCTGAAAGAACTGAATCCTACATCTGGTCAAATAGTTTTTATAACACTTCGCGTTAAGCACGGTAAAATTTGCACGTGCAGTTAGGTAGCGGGAAAAGACAAGCGGTGAGTTTTTCAGCTTGTATTTCTTAAATAAGCTACTCTTTAAGTTTTTTAAGCGAGACAACTCTTTTGTAAACCAAGGAGGCCTACTTGAGCTTGTCGGATAGAAAAACGGAACACAGATATCAAAAGCAGAGTTAAGGGTTTTATAAAATATATTGATAGCCACTGACATATCAGTTGATAGGTAAAAGTCAGACCAATCACAATATGAAATTAAATAATTTAAGTATTCAAAGTCTGCTTTCTTAAAGCAGCGCACGCGATTGCACGGCTTTACACTTTTATCCACAAAGCTAATACCCAAGTCGAGATTCACTTCGAAAGTGGGATGATAAGGATCTTCAGGTAGGGAAAGAGGTTGTGCCCTGTCTAAAATCACCCTGGAAGGATCTGAGACGAAACATAGATCAAGCGATCTGTTTAAAGTGTTTTTGACATGATTAACCTGCGACAAAGACATGTCAAACAAACCGTCAAACAGATCATGTTGCCGGGAGGGCAGAAGGAAGTTTCCCTCCGCAATGGATGTCCAATTACATTCCGGGATATTAAGGTCACCCAGGACTATGAAATGATCTCTGTATGATAACAGATTAAAAATAGTCTTAATTGCAGACAAATGTTGCGAGTAGACTGATAATTCCGATGACGGCGGAATATAGGAGCAGGTTCCCATATATACAAGAAAAAACCGGGAAAGTGTAGTTTTACACAGATTAATTCGATGTCGAATTGAAACTCCGGCTGTAAGAGGTCCGACATAATGGAGGAGTCTACTGCAATCAGTACTCCACCACCCCGTCGGTCAGGTCGATCAAGCCTGTAAGTTGTATACCTATCTGGAAAGACTTCAGAGCTTAGAATCTCTGGTTTTAACCAGGTTTCGGTAAAGGCAATAATTTGGGAAGTAAAGGCAAGACTATGAAGATAAAGACTAGAGATTTTACTACAGAGGCCTCTAACATTTTGATAGGAAAGAATTAAGGAAGAAAGAATATTTGTGTGTCCCCTAGCATTTTCAAAGGCATGAAGAGAAGAGAACTTCAGTTTTTTGAGGACTTTGCACTTATTGTAGGTCCACTTGGCGATGTAACGGCCAATGTGGGAAGAGTGACGGTCGTTCGGCTTTTTTGTTTTGGAGTGAACTCCTTAACAATAAGGTCGGGCGGCCAGAAAGAAGCTGCGCAAACGCCTTTAAACTGTTCTGCAGGGAGAATAATTTTGAAAGAAGAAATGTCGTGCTTTAATTTGAAGTTGAATTTTTTAACTATCAAATCATTTACAGGCATCCTTTCGAGAATGTACGATTGTACATCTTCTATGGTTGTGTCTGAAGCCAAGCGAGAGATAAACACCAATTTTTTGGGTTTAATCGCAATCAGAGGTTTTATACTCGGTGCCTGACTAGCAAGCATGATTGCGGGAACATTACCCGTTACGTTGTTATCATTGCTCGTAATGGGAGTAGGCACAAGAGGGGCAGCAAGAGGTTTCGGTGCGGTAACATTGCTGCTAGTTTTTTTTTTTTTTGTGCAACTAGAAGAGCAAGACGGTATAGGGAAATTAGACTTAGAAGATCAGAAGAAGAAGCCTTGGAAGAAGGTAGATTGGTGGTCTTTAGATTCGTAGTAACTGAATCTAAAGGAATATTAAGAGGAGCAGGTGGCTTACTAAGAGCCGTAAAGGCGTTGAATTGGGTCTCCATCTCCAAAAATTCAGATTGGAGATTAGAGAAAGCTGTGCGTATCCGATAAAACCCGAGTTTGGTTTTATTGTGGATTTTCCGTAGATCGGATTCACCCACACGGCACGCTTCGCACGACCATTTAAGGCCTACATTGGCGTTGACGGCATCTCTAACCCGCACAGTTAGGCCACAGCATTTTAAGTGACTAAAATTGTCACAGAGCCAGCAACCAATGTAGTCCGCATTAGCATCTGAAGAGCATTTGCAATTCGCTGCAGAGCACGACACCATGTTAATAAAATAAATATGCCTTCGAATAGTAGGGGACAAAGAAGAGAGCAATAGAATATTAAGACAAATTTCTTGAGAGAGCAAGAAACAGTTACAGCGCCGAAAACAGGCAAGCCAGCGAGAACGAAAATAAAAAAACAAATATAGCGAGCATTCGAGGTAAACAAAACAACAGCAGCTGTTACGTCTACAACAAAAGCACTACACAACTTACTCAGAGAGCGAAATTTACTTTCGTGAGCGGGAGAGCGGGAGAGCAGGAAAGTGTGAGAATATTAGTAAAAACAAAAACAAAAACAAGAGCAACAGTCGAGTTGCACACGACAGTAGGATACCCTTGGACGTATGTTGCCATAAAAAGTATTTAATTGTATAATACTAATTGCAAGCTATAAATTAATAATAATACTGGAGTGCGCTGCCACCTTGCTTCAATTTCGATATTTTGCCAATAATTTATCGCCGCAATTCCCTAAAGCGGTGTGAGCAGTAGATATCGGTATTTCTTTATAAATTTTAAATTGGTTAATATCGATAACAAGGTCCAAGGGTATAAAAATAAAAAAATAATAATAATTATCAAACCAATTTTCCATTCAATGGTTATACTTAACTATTAGATAATTAAATTTAAATTATTAAAATATGCCTACATACATATTTACATATATCCTGTCATTTAGATTTCTTAATTTCTAACCTATTCCAAACATTACAAACTCATGCCTGAATACTAACAGATATCCCATTGTGATGGCTATGCAAAACCTCAAAAGTCCTAGCACTAATCTTTTCATTATCTAGTATATTTGAAAACGCCCAATCAATATGTGTATCCATATTGGTAGTGAACGTTTTCAAATCTAACAAACTCCTTAATCCTTTGCTAATCAAAAAATTATAAATACTCTTACACCTGTTAAAGGTTTTGAGGCACAAATTAAAATCTCCTAAAACTAGCAAGCTATCCCCTAAATCACCTAAACGAGAAAAATTGATGAATTATCTCCTCAAATTCTATTTTAAATGTGGACAGAGGAAAGTCGGGACTTTTATATAATATAAGAAAACTTATGGCATCAAACCTAAATATGCCGAACTCAAAAACTACTGAGCCAAAAGTTTTTCTACTGCTAAAGGTATGGGAAACTCTATCTACTAGCTCGTTCTTTACATAAATTATGATGCGTGTTAAAGGCCTAATTGATTCCAGTTGAACCACAATAGTGAACCCAGGTATTTCTACAGTTTCATTGCTTATGGAAGTTTCCACGAAACATAATATTGATGACTGAAGCATCAGCTTGTCCCATCGAATATCTTCAAGATGGGAATTCAAGCTCTGAGTATTATGGAAGAAAATGTTAAGGGCAGAACTGTTAATTAAATAATCGTAATGAGTACACAGTAGTTTTTCAGTCCGCAATTTCTTCAATTGGGCTTTCACTCTATCATTATTTTGGGGAGACTTAGGAGGAACAAAATTCCCAATAATGAATAATCCTAAAGCAGTAGTTGCTCTACTGCAAGCTACGTATAATGCAGCACGCTGCATTCTGGAATTAGCATGGACTACCACTTTGCCATACGTAGCTCCCTGACTCTTATGAATTGTGATGCCTTCAGCAGGCACAATTGGAAACTGCCTACGGTCAATGTTAATTTGTGCGTTATTTGAATATTGAAAACTGCGAACAATTTTCTGAATAGGAGTCCATGAAGGATCTGTACGATGTGTACACTTCGAACGCGCAGATTCTCCTACAGTTTCCTCTGTAAATTTCATCCATAAAATGTTGGGAGTGTTGGATGTATTGAAATCTATTTGCATCAACACACCTGATGCCCCGTTTACTAATCCATCCCCTGTGTCTACATTGACCGTCATCATGTACTTGGCAGTATTTTTTAGGAGAAGAGACGTACAGAGTCCCTGTGTAGCGGAAGTTTTAAAACCCTTCACTTCTTCTAATATTCTTTGTTTCCTAGCTGGTTCCAAATGGCCCGCCTTAATAAAATCTTCAGCAGTAGAGAAAAATTGCTCAGTAGCAATTGAGTTAAGTTTCGTTACATTAAATAAATCAACCTCATTATTATTACTAAACAGATGAATTGCATCATCGGGCACTGCCGATGGTTCGCATATTCTAGATTGAAAAGGACAATATCATCGGCTGTCATACAACCCGATGCCATATTATTTAAGGCAGAAGCGAAAAGCTGATCGTCACGTTGACGCATTATCTCTGTGAGCTCAAAATACAAAAAAAGGTCCCAGAGATACGTACCAAATATTTCATGGTAAGGGTCAGTGGTATTTGGATCGAAAATCCAACTACCTCCTACGGGCTGTAACTGTCTAAGATCACCGAATACGATGATAGAAACACCACCAAAAGGAGAAGTATTTTTGAAAATTTGCTTCAAACGAGAATCTAAATAAGAAAACATTAGAGAGGTAACCATTGATATTTCATCAATAATAATTAATTTAAGATCGATTAACCTTGAATGAAGGCTATTAACTAAATCATGGCTTAAGGCCCTTAGAGGTGCTGAGCGAGATTGATTAACAGGAAGTGAAAACATGGAATGCAGTGTCGAACCACTAATTCCGAATGCTGCTTTTCCTGTTGGTGCACATAAGAGGATTTTAACAGATGTCGGATCAGCTCTTGGTATACTGTTATACATTACGGATAATGACTGAAAAATTGCTGATATAAGTCGACTCTTTCCGACTCCGGCGCCGCCTCCAACAAATTCATAAAAGACTGTATTGATTTTGGCATTATGCAAAGCATGTGTAAAATATAGCTTCTGCTTTAAATTAAGAGATCTAACTATATTAGCTAAGCTTTCCTGAGAAACTAAGGCTGGAAGCTTGATAAAACGGACATTACTATCTTCATCATTCATATCAATATTTCCATCCACATTTAAAACATTTAGATGTGGATCTATTTCAGGCAATCCTAAAACTGTGAAGCCATCATCTACCACTTCCTGTTCTCCTACTTGATTATTCTCATTTTCTGCTTCCTCTGTTAAGTGGCTCAGAGCATCTTCTAGTCAATTATATTTTCTGCGATTGTTCTCTACTAACTCCGAATTTTCCCTACAGAACAATTCACAGTCATGTGTGACTAAATCCAAATGCTCATCTCGCCATGGGGCGTAAAGCATTTTTAGCTCTCTGAAATAGTCACTTGTTTCTGTATTGACATTAAATCTCCTCTACCTAATTATGCACGCAGTGGTCCTCTTTCTGATGAAGCCACTATTATCGCGAAGAGCGTAAACTATTGATTCAGAAGCCCTAGGCACATCATCGTCAAAGTCATCTGCATTTTCTTGGCGAGCTCCTCGTTCTGATTTGCAGTAGCTATAAAAAGCGGATATCTCAGTGCCAAATATAAATTTGTTACCTAAATGTTGTAACTTTTGATTAATAGTTACATTGTTATTGTCTTTAATCTCATTGATTGCCTCACGCATCAACATTGAGATACCTCTCTGAGACTTGTTAATATAATTAACGACGTAGCTGCAGCAAGCATAGGGGTCTAAAATAAACTGAATATCCATATTTGCTCGCTGCAACAAAAGGAGGTGCTTGTTATAAGCGTTAAGCTTGATTGCTGCAAAAGATCGCTTCAAAAAACTTTTGGTTTCTTTATACTTGATCTTACAGCATTAATGTAGCCCTCATAACTAAGGTTAAGTTGATCGTGGGACAAAAAGTTGTTAAAATCGTTAAAATTTTCTACGCTTTCACGATCAAATGGGAAGTCGAGCAGACTTTGAATTTTTTCGAAATTCCTACGATGCTCGGCCAAATTTGGAGCATTTTCTTCTAAAGGGAGAAGAATTTCTGTTTGAGGTATGGGATACCAAATCTACAAATTTGTTTTGACCTAATTTCTCGCCTGCAAGAGTGTCCGTGACTATGGAGTTGATACTCCAAATATGGAGCAACGTCCGGGCAACTAGAATCAGCAGTAATAAACTGATCAATAAAGGACTTCACAGGCATAAATGTGGACTCATTCTTTAGGTCGAGCTTTGGGGCGTCTTTCAGCCAGAACATGCCATGTATATGTGGAGAGCCTCTTTGCTGAAACTCCACTCGCCAATAAAACTTGATGACCTGGTGACAACCAAAGACACCGCCTTCCTTTTTCATCAGTTTTAAAACCTGTCTATATCGAAAATCGAAATATCTGGCACAGGTCACTGGGTCTGCTCTAATGAGACGAGCTTTCTCATTAAACCCCAAATTTAACGCTTCTTCTTCGGATACTTCTAGCTTGTCTACATTTTTACATAGCAAGACTAAAAGCTCCGGCCACCTAGTTTCCGCTGCGGAAAATGTTATAAAAAAAGTTGGAAGCCCTACCTGCCTAATCATAGCCATCACTTTCTTTTTCTCGTCCTCCCAATGAGCAGGAGACGTGCGAATACCTTTTAAAAGCCTATAGCCATCATCATGAAGTATTAAACTATTTAAAGTTTCATCATTACGCACATCAGCAGCCGAAATGCCTTGAGTGGCAGAGTGCTTACGTAAGCAAATTGATCTGCTATTCCCAATGCTAATCATTTCTAACTTTTTGAAGTTATGAAATAATTTATCAGTTCTACAACCTCTTCTATCAAAATTCCTATGCTCTGATCTAACTATAGTTGTAAAACTTTCCTGACATTTCCTTTTAATGCCTGCAAATATTGTGGGAAAAGCCAGCTCCTCTGAATCACAATCGGTTATCATGTCAAGAGGTCGCTGACCCTCTCCTGGTGCTATAGCAATTCGAGGAATATCTATGTTTTCAACAGGGACATTTTCCATGAAGGTTTCTTGACCTCCTGGATTCAACTCTACCTCTTCTTCTACTACTCTATGCTCATTAGGTTGTGCTGCCTTTTCTAACATTTGACACACAATGTTCCTGTCGTCTGATGACGCAACAAATGGTACAGTCTCAGCTGAGTAAGAAGACAACCACTGCTCATTGATAGTAACCTGGTGCTTCTTATAAAGTTCTGTGTTCACTAAATACCGAATTGCATCAACTATCTTTGAGGGCCTTATGGTTTCAGCCATGAAATCATGGTTATACTCCATCCTACGCTGGGAAGGGAAGTTACAACATTTGCAACTGGAATTGGCACATTGATCACTGCTCCTTTAATGGCACTTTGACGTCCATATCCAAGAGACTTTATGATCATAAAAGGAAGACGGGGAGAAATCAGCCTTTCTTCTAGAGGCGTCAAGCCTTTCAGGCATTCCGGAAGCTCCGGAAAATTTAGGCCATTTGTATTAGAAGCCTTTGGTTTTTTCCCTGACTTAATACTGCGGCTGCAGGTTTTGCAAAAGCTAAACCTCTATGACCTCACGCGAAATTTTGTCCACTTGATGTGGAAACCACAAACCTTTGCAACATATGCAAACCTGATCGGGTCCCTGCTTGATTGTCTTATTAAAATTGGCTATTAGGCAATCTAAACTAGTTTTAAACTGCGATATCCTATCATCTGGAAGGGTATTCGCACGGTCCACTCTATTGCGGGACGCGTTTCTCCTATTCTCTGCTATCCTATTGGTGCAAATACTCCTATATAGACTCACTCTTTGCGACATATTCCTATGGGGTTCAAAGGCCTCACGTTGAGCTCGAATTCGAGCACTGCGGCGTTGACTAGTATTGCGTGCCTGCTCAACAATCCTACGAATAGGATTGTTTCTAACCTGAGACCTCCTGATTTTGTCGCTGAATCGCCCTTCTAACAGCATCTCGTCCGCTTTCGTTGGACCTGAATTGTGGACATTGCCTGCGCCTCGATCGACGCAAAGTATTGGCAAGTTGTTTGGCATTTCTAGTTGAATGATCAGTTCGTCGAACACGGCGACGAACTGCATCCTGCTCTCTTTCCTGAGATCGAAACTCAGCATCTTGCCTGCGACTCGAACGACGCGAAGTGTTGGCAAGTTGATCGTCTGTTTTAATTGCAGAATCACTGCGACGTACACGGCGACGAACTGCATCCTGCTCTCTTTCCTGAGATCGAAACACAGCATCTTGCCTGCGACTCGAACGACGCGAAGTGTTGGCAAGTTGTTCGTCTGTTTTAATTGCAGAATCACTGCGACGTACACGGCGACGAACTGCATCCTGCTCTCTTTCCTGAGATCGAAACTCAGCATCTTGCCTGCGACTCGAACGACTCGAAGTGTTGGCAAGTTGTTCGTCTGTTTTAATTGCAGAATCACTGCGACGTACACGGCGACGAACTGCATCCTGCTCTCTTTCCTGAGATCGAAGGTCAGCATCTCGCCTGCGCCTCGAACGACGCGAAGTGTCAGCAAGTTGTTCTTGTAATCTGATTGGCGAAGAAGCCCGAAGAGTAGTGTGACGAATTGTGTCCGGTAATTGCTCAACGGCCTTAAATGTTCTATTACTTCTGCGGACTCGATGCTGTTGACTATCTCTAACCCTTTCAGCTTCCCTAAATTCGAAATTTTGCCTACGTTCTCTATGTGCCTCTAGATTATTTACGCGTTCCTGCTCAGAAAAGTCTATATCTGACCTATTCAAACGATTTCTTTTTCGCTGTGTTTGACTCCTATTGCAAGCTGACTTTCTCTTAAGTCTAGGCATCTTCTAATATATAAGTTTTAAAATAATATATAGGTATGTTAAAAATAAAATTCTTATAAATTAATTTAATTTGAATATATATTTATCAAAAATTAATATATAGTTATATATATAAAATAAAGTTAGTATATTTATTTATATATATAAATATATTCATATATTTAAATAGATATATATATATTATAATTATATACATATATTTTTATAAATATATGTATATTATTTAAAATAATTATATTATAAATGAAAATAAATATCTAATGAAAGAACAAATAATAATAAAATTTAATAAGGAAAATAAAAATAAACAAAATGTGGAAAAAAGAATAAATATAAATCAAAGAAATAATAAATTAAACCTGCAAGAAATTCCAGCGAAAATTCCAATTTGAATCGCGGAAACGAACCGATACCGATGTTCACGTACAATCACACACACTTCAGAAGAGTCTATACACATATATGTATGCATGCACAAAAATACGTTACGCTGTGTACCGCACTTTTCTAAAATTGCGCGCCACGTTCCGGGCAGGGCGCAATCATTCACACGCATAAAAAATGTTCCGTTAACGCATAACAATCACACACGAGGATTTACTTATTATATACTCGACTTATATTAATTTGCATTAAATGTTAAATGTATCACGAACACGCGAATCAATTATATATTATTTTATATTTAATATCGAAAATACAAATGATAATCGACAATCGACGACGACACCGAACACGCCAATCGCAAACTACAAATTAATATAACACTGAAGCGCGCTGCCACCTTGCAACAATTTTGATACGTTGCCAATAATTTATCGCCGCAATTAAAAAGTGCGCGAAACCTTAAATTTATAATAATGATCTATAGAATCTAATATACATACAAAATATACATATATTAAAAAAACAAAGTAGAAGAAATGTTAGTACATTTTTTTCAAACATAGTTTCAATAGACGTGGGGATATAATATAATTTACACATATTAATATAATTTATATGCAAAACATATGAAATATATATCGATATGTTTAATATATATTAAAAGCTATCGATATGATAGCTCATAATATATCGTGAAATCTAAATTAATATTTATTTAATAAATTAAATAAAAAGTCAATATATAAATTATTAAATAAAAATAATAATATGTCTATATTAGAAATCTAGTAAATACCTGCATTCATGCATGCCGATCAACCACGCTATTGGTTGTATATAATTTTACATATGTATGTGTGAACACAAATTAAATATGTATAAATGTTTGCATTTATGCACATGTATTTTGGGTAATTGACATGTGCATGAAAAAGAAGAGTCGAGAAACAGCTCGCGCTTCGCGCTCGCATCGTTTATCCTTTTCTTTCATGCACAAGTAATTTAGTTCTGACGTCATCGACAACTTCTTTGCTTTCTTCATATTCATATATACGCCACCTATTGGTTGAGTGTTAGCATATATTTATGCACATGTATTTTCGGTAATTGACATGTGCATGGAAAAGAAGAGTCGAGAAACAGCTCGCGCTTCGCGCTCGCTTCGTTGTCCTTTTCTTTCATGCATAAGGAATTTAGTTCTGACGTCATCGACAAGTTCTTTGCTGGTCGAAGTGTCGAAATGGTTTATCTAATAACTTCAGTGTTTATTGTCTGATCGGATTGCAATTTGGAGGATAAGTTCATATATTATTTAGCTATATATATGCTAAAGCAGAACGTTAAGAAATGAGTTCTTCGAATGTAAATAGCAATGTAAACCAAAATTGGCGGTTTGCGGGGGCGGTAGGCGTGTTATTCCAAATTGAAAATAAACTTGATCTGCGTATGGTATACAGGAATCTTCATGCTAAATTTGGTGTCCGTAGCTTTTGTAATAGCTGAGATCGGTGCGTTCATCCAGACAGACAGACAGACGGACATGGCTCAATCGACTCGGCTATTGATCCTGAGCAAGAATATATATACTTTATGGGGTCTCCGACGCCTCCTTCTGCCTGTTACATACATTTGCACAAAGTTAGTATACCCTTTTTTGACCATTTTCAATGGTGCAAGGGTATAAAAACTTGACGCCAAGACGCGCAAGTGAAAAGAATTAAAATTTTGTAAGCGAATTCACTAATAAGGCAGGATTAGTATGCTACTTTAAGCTTTTACTCACAGGGTTAGCACTAGTAAGATACGGCAGTATTAATGAAAGCACATAAGCAAATCAATTAAACAGAATTATTAAGAAACACAGGGAGCAAAAGCGAAACACGTACAACCACCACGAGTAAGTATCTTAAATATAATTCGTTGTTTGCGTATGTGTGTGTGTGTTTGAGTTTTTTTATAAGTTTTATAACCAGAGGCTGGTTTTTATACCCTTGGACCATTGAAAATGGTCAAAAAAGGGTATACTAACTTTGTGCAAATGTATGTAACAGGCAGAAGGAGGCGTCGGA
This sequence comes from Zaprionus ornatus, assembly GCA_018904035.1. NCBI lineage: Eukaryota > Metazoa > Arthropoda > Insecta > Diptera > Drosophilidae > Zaprionus > Zaprionus ornatus. The sequence goes on from JAEIFZ010000170.1 coordinate 106,497, forward strand.
GACCCCATAAAGTATATATATTCTTGCTCAGGATCAATAGCCGAGTCGATTGAGCCATGTCCGTCTGTCTGTCCGTCTGTCTGTCTGTCTGGATGAACGCGCCGATCTCAGCTATTACAAAAGCTACGGACACCAAATTTAGCATGAAGATTCCTGTATACCATACGCAGATCAAGTTTATTTTCAATTTGGAATAACACGCCTACCGCCCCCGCAAACCGCCAATTTTGGTTTACATTGCTATTTACATTCGAAGAACTCATTTCTTAACGTTCTGCTTTAGCATATATATAGCTAAATAATATATGAACTTATCCTCCAAATTGCAATCCGATCAGACAATAAACACTGAAGTTATTAGATAAACCATTTCGACACTTCGACCAGCAAAGAACTTGTCGATGACGTCAGAACTAAATTCCTTATGCATGAAAGAAAAGGACAACGATGCGAGCGCGAAGCGCGAGCTGTTTCTCGACTCTTCTTTTCCATGCACATGTCAATTACCGAAAATACATGTGCATAAATATATGCTAACACTCAACCAATAGGTGGCGTATATATGAATATGAAGAAAGCAAAGAAGTTGTCGATGACGTCAGAACTAAATTACTTGTGCATGAAAGAAAAGGATAAACGATGCGAGCGCGAAGCGAGAGCTGTTTCTCGACTCTTCTTTTTCATGCACATGTCAATTACCCAAAATACATGTGCATAAATGCAAACACTTATACATACTTAATTTGTGTTCACACATACATATGTAAAATTATATACAACCAATAGCGTGGTTGATCGGCATGCATGAATGCAGGTATTTACTAGATTTCTAATATAGACATATTATTATTATTATTTAATAATTTATATATTGACTTTTTATTAAATAAATATTAATTTAGATTTCACGATATATTATGAGCTATCATATCGATAGCTTTTAATATATATTAAACATATCGATATATATTTCATATGTTTTGCATATAAATTATATTAAAATGTGTAAATTATATTATATCCCCACGTCTATTGAAACTATGTTTGAAAAAAATGTACTAACATTTCTTCTACTTTGTTTTTTTAATATATGTATATTTTGTATGTATATTAGATTCTATAGATCATTATTATAAATTTAAGGTTTCGCGCACTTTTTAATTGCGGCGATAAATTATTGGCAACGTATCAAAATTGTTGCAAGGTGGCAGCGCGCTTCAGTGTTATGTTAATTTGTAGTTTGCGATTGGCGTGTTCGGTGTCGTCGTCGATTGTCGATTATCATTTGTATTTTCGATATTAAATATAAAATAATATATAATTAATTCGCGTGTTCGCGATACATTTAACATTTAATGCAAATTAATATAAGTCGAGTATATAATAAGTAAATCCTCGTGTGTGATTGTTATGCGTTAACGGAACATTTTTATGCGTGTGAATGATTGCGCCCTGCCCGGAACGTGGCGCGCAATTTTAGAAAAGTGCGGTACACAGCGTAACGTATTTTTGTGCATGCATACATATATGTGTATAGACTCTTCTGAAGTGTGTGTGATTGTACGTGAACATCGGTATCGGTTCGTTTCCGCGATTCAAATTGGAATTTTCGCTGGAATTTCTTGCAGGTTTAATTTATTATTTCTTTGATTTATATTTATTCTTTTTTCCACATTTTGTTTATTTTTATTTTCCTTATTAAATTTTATTATTATTTGTTCTTTCATTATTTATTTATTTTCATTTATAATATAATTATTTTAAATAATATACATATATTTATTTAAATATATGAATATAATTATAATATATATATATCTATTTAAATATATGAATATATTTATATATATAAATAAATATACTAACTTTATTTTATATATATAACTATATATTAATTTTTGATAAATATATATTCAAATTAAATTAATTTATAAGAATTTTATTTTTAACATACCTATATATTATTTTAAAACTTATATATTAGAAGATGCCTAGACTTAAGAGAAAGTCAGCATGCAATAGGAGTCAAACACAGCGAAAAAGAAATCGTTTGAATAGGTCAGATATAGACTTTTCTGAGCAGGAACGCGTAAATAATCTAGAGGCACATAGAGAACGTAGCCAAAATTTCGAATTTAGGGAAGCTGAAAGGGTTAGAGATAGTCAACAGCATCGAGTCCGCAGAAGTAATAGAACATTTAAGGCCGTTGAGCAATTACCGGACACAATTCGTCACACTACTCTTCGGGCTTCTTCGCCAATCAGATTACAAGAACAACTTGCTGACACTTCGCGTCGTTCGAGGCGCAGGCGAGATGCTGACCTTCGATCTCAGGAAAGAGAGCAGGATGCAGTTCGTCGCCGTGTACGTCGCAGTGATTCTGCAATTAAAACAGACGAACAACTTGCCAACACTTCGCGTCGTTCGAGTCGCAGGCGAGATGCTGACCTTCGATCTCAGGAAAGAGAGCAGGATGCAGTTCGTCGCCGTGTACGTCGCAGTGATTCTGCAATTAAAACAGACGAACAACTTGCCAACACTTCGCGTCGTTCGAGTCGCAGGCAAGATGCTGTGTTTCGATCTCAGGAAAGAGAGCAGGATGCAGTTCGTCGCCGTGTACGTCGCAGTGATTCTGCAATTAAAACAGACGAACAACTTGCCAACACTTCGCGTCGTTCGAGTCGCAGGCAAGATGCTGAGTTTCGATCTCAGGAAAGAGAGCAGGATGCAGTTCGTCGCCGTGTTCGACGAACTGATCATTCAACTAGAAATGCCGAACAACTTGCCAATACTTTGCGTCGATCGAGGCGCAGGCAATGTCCACAATTCAGGTCCAACGAAAGCGGACGAGATGCTGTTACAAGGGCGATTCAGCGACAAAATCAGGAGACGCGAATTTTAGAAAGGGCAATAGATAGAAGTCAAAGGTCTCAGGTTAGAAACAATCCTATTCGTAGGATTGTTGAGCAGGCACGCAATACTAGTGCACGCCGCAGTGCTCGAATTCGAGCTCAACGTGAGGCCTTTGAAGCCCATAGGAATATGTCGCAAAGAGTGAGTCTATATAGGAGTATTTGCACCAATAGGATAGCAGAGAATATGAGAAACGCGTCCCGCAATAGAGTGGACCGTGCGAATACCCTTCCAGATGATAGGATATCGCAGGTTAAAACTAGTTTAGAGTGCCTAATAGCCAATTTTAATAAGACAGTCAAGCAGGGACCCGATCAGGTTTGCATATGTTGCAAAGGTTTGTGGTTTCCACATCAAGTGGACAAAATTTCGCGTGAGGTCATAGAGGAAAAGTGTAGTGAGGCAGATAGTGTTGATATTTTGTATCTTTCCTCTATGTTTCCATCCCATAATAATAGGTTTAGCTTTTGCAAAACCTGCAGCCGCAGTATTAAGTCAGGGAAAAAACCAAAGGCTTCTATTACAAATGGCCTAAATTTTCCGGAGCTTCCGGAATGCCTGAAAGGCTTGACGCCTCTAGAAGAAAGGCTGATTTCTCCCCGTCTTCCTTTTATGATCATAAAGTCTCTTGGATATGGACGTCAAAGTGCCATTAAAGGAGTAGTGATCAATGTGCCAATTCCAGTTGCAAATGTTGTAACTTCCCTTCCCAGGGCATTTAATGAAGCCGAAGTAGTTCAGATTCATCTTAAGCGTAGGATGGAGTATAACCATGATTTCATGGCTGAAACCATAAGGCCCTCAAAGATAGTTGATGCAATTCGGTATTTAGTGAACACAGAACTTTATAAGAAGCACCAGGTTACTATCAATGAGCAGTGGTTGTCTTCTTACTCAGCTGAGACTGTACCATTTGTTGCGTCATCAGACGACAGGAACATTGTGTGTCAAATGTTAGAAAAGGCAGCACAACCTAATGAGCATAGAGTAGTAGAAGAAGAGGTAGAGTTGAATCCAGGAGGTCAAGAAACCTTCATGGAAAATGTCCCTGTTGAAAACATAGATATTCCTCGAATTGCTATAGCACCAGGAGAGGGTCAGCGACCTCTTGACATGATAACCGATTGTGATTCAGAGGAGCTGGCGTTTCCCACAATATTTGCAGGCATTAAAAGGAAATGTCAGGAAAGTTTTACAACTATAGTTAGATCAGAGCTTAGGAATTTTGATAGAAGAGGTTGTAGAACTGATAAATTATTTCATAACTTCAAAAAGTTAGAAATGATTAGCATTAGGAATAGCACATCAATTTGCTTACGTAAGCACTCTGCCACTCAAGGCATTTCGGCTGCTGATGTGCGTAATGATGAAACTTTAAATAGGTTAATACTTCATGATGATGGCTATAGGCTTTTAAAAGGTATTCGCACGTCTCCTGCTCATTGGGAGGACGAGAAAAAGAAAGTGATGGCTATGATTAGGCAGGTAGGGCTTCCAACTTTTTTTATAACATTTTCCGCAGCGGAAACTAGGTGGCCGGAGCTTTTAGTCTTGCTATGTAAAAATGTAGACAAGCTAGAAGTATCCGAAGAAGAAGCGTTAAATTTGGGGTTTAATGAGAAAGCTCGTCTCATTAGAGCAGACCCAGTGACCTGTGCCAGATATTTCGATTTTCGATATAGACAGGTTTTAAAACTGATGAAAAAGGAAGGCGGTGTCTTTGGTTGTCACCAGGTCATCAAGTTTTATTGGCGAGTGGAGTTTCAGCAAAGAGGCTCTCCACATATACATGGCATGTTCTGGCTGAAAGACGCCCCAAAGCTCGACCTAAAGAATGAGTCCACATTTATGCCTGTGAAGTCCTTTATTGATCAGTTTATTACTGCTGATTCTAGTTGCCCGGACGTTGCTCCATATTTGGAGTATCAACTCCATAGTCACGGACACTCTTGCAGGCGAGAAATTAGGTCAAAACAAATTTGTAGATTTGGTATCCCATACCTCAAACAGAAATTCTTCTCCCTTTAGAAGAAAATGCTCCAAATTTGGCCGAGCATCGTAGGAATTTCGAAAAAATTCAAAGTCTGCTCGACTTCCCATTTGATCGTGAAAGCGTAGAAAATTTTAACGATTTTAACAACTTTTTGTCCCACGATCAACTTAACCTTAGTTATGAGGGCTACATTAATGCTGTAAGATCAAGTATAAAGAAACCAAAAGTTTTTTTGAAGCGATCTTTTGCAGCAATCAAGCTTAACGCTTATAACAAGCACCTCCTTTTGTTGCAGCGAGCAAATATGGATATTCAGTTTATTTTAGACCCCTATGCTTGCTGCAGCTACGTCGTTAATTATATTAACAAGTCTCAGAGAGGTATCTCAATGTTGATGCGTGAGGCAATCAATGAGATTAAAGACAATAACAATGTAACTATTAAGCAAAAGTTACAACATTTAGGTAACAAATTTATATTTGGCACTGAGATATCCGCTTTTTATAGCTACTGCAAATCAGAACGAGGAGCTCGCCAAGAAAATGCAGATGACTTTGACGATGATGTGCCTAGGACTTCTGAATCAATAGTTTACGCTCTTCGCGATAATAGTGGCTTCATCAGAAAGAGGACCACTGCGTGCATAATTAGGTATAGGAGATTTAATGTCAATACAGAAACAAGTGACTATTTCAGAGAGCTAAAAATGCTTTACGCCCCATGGCGAGATGAGCATTTGGATTTAGTCACACATGACTGTGAATTGTTCTGTAGGGAAAATTCGGAGTTAGTAGAGAACAATCGCAGAAAATATAATTGACTAGAAGATGCTCTGAGCCACTTAACAGAGGAAGCAGAAAATGAGAATAATCAAGTAGGAGAACAGGAAGTGGTAGATTAATCGATCTTAAATTAATTATTATTGATGAAATATCAATGGTTAGCTCTCTAATGTTTTCTTATTTAGATTCTCGTTTGAAGCAAATTTTCAAAAATACTTCTCCTTTTGGTGGTGTTTATATCATCGTATTCGGTGATCTTAGACAGTTACAGCCCGTAGGAGGTAGTTGGATTTTCGATCCAAATACCACTGACCCTTACCATGAAATATTTGGTACGTATCTCTGGGACCTTTTTTTGTATTTTGAGCTCACAGAGATAATGCGTCAACGTGACGATCAGCTTTTCGCTTCTGCCTTAAATAATATGGCATCGGGTTGTATGACAGCCGATGATATTGTCCTTTTCCAATCTAGAATATGCGAACCATCGGCAGTGCCCGATGATGCAATTCATCTGTTTAGTAATAATAATGAGGTTGATTTATTTAATGTAACGAAACTTAACTCAATTGCTACTGAGCAATTTTTCTCTACTGCTTTTTTATTAAGGCGGGCCATTTGAAACCAGCTAGGAAACAAAGAATATTAGAAGAAGTGAAGGGTTTTAAAACTTCCGCTACACAGGGACTCTGTACGTCTCTTCTCCTAAAAAATACTGCCAAGTACATGATGACGGTCAATGTAGACACAGGGGATGGATTAGTAAACGGGGCATCAGGTGTGTTGATGCAAATAGATTTCAATACATCCAACACTCCCAACATTTTATGGATGAAATTTACAGAGGAAACTGTAGGAGAATCTGCGCGTTCGAAGTGTACACATCGTACAGATCCTTCATGGACTCCTATTCAGAAAATTGTTCGCAGTTTTCAATATTCAAATAACGCACAAATTAACATTGACCGTAGGCAGTTTCCAATTGTGCCTGCTAAAGGCATCACAATTCATAAGAGTCAGGGAGCTACGTATGGCAAAGTGGTAGTCCATGCTAATTCCAGAATGCAGCGTGCTGCATTATACGTAGCTTGCAGTAGAGCAACTACTGCTTTAGGATTATTCATTATTGGGAATTTTGTTCCTCCTAAGTCTCCCCAAAATAATGATAAAGTGAAAGCCCAATTGAAGAAATTGCGGACTGAAAAACTACTGTGTACTCATTACGATTATTTAATTAACAGTTCTGCCCTTAACATTTTCTTCCAAAATACTCAGAGCTTGAACTCCCATCTTGAAGATATTCGATCGGACAAGCTGATGCTTCAGTCATCAATATTATGTTTCGTGGAAACTTCCATAAGCAATGAAACTGTAGAAATACCTGGGTTCACTATTGTGGTTCAACTTGAATCAATTAGGCCTTTAACAGGCATCATAATTTATGTAAAGAACGAGCTAGTAGATAGAGTTTCCCATACCTTTAGCAGTAGAAAAACTTTTGGCTCAGTAGTTTTTGAGTTCGGCATATTTAGGTTTGATGCCATAAGTTTTCTTATATTATATAAAAGTCCAGACTTTCCTCTGTCCACATTTAAAATAGAATTTGAGGAGATAATTCATCAATTTTCTCGTTTAGGTGATTTAGGGGATAGCTTGCTAGTTTTAGGAGATTTTAATTTGTGCCTCAAAACCTTTAACAGGTGTAAGAGTATTTATAATTTTTTGATTAGCAAAGGATTAAGGAGTTTGTTAGATTTGAAAACGTCCACTACCAATATGGATACACATATTGATTGGGCGTTTTCAAATATACTAGATAATGAAAAGATTAGTGCTAGGACTTTTGAGGTTTTGCATAGCCATCACAATGGGATATCTGATAGTATTCAGGCATGAGTTTGTAATGTTTGGAATAGGTTAGAAATTAAGAAATCTAAATGACAGGATATATGTAAATATGTATGTAGGCATATTTTAATTGAATGAACCATTGAATGGAAAATTGGTTTGATAATTATTATTATTTTTTTATTTTTATACCCTTGGACCTTGTTATCGATATTAACCAATTTAAAATTTATAAAGAAATACCGATATCTACTGCTCACACCGCTTTAGGGAATTGCGGCGATAAATTATTGGCAAAATATCGAAATTGAAGCAAGGTGGCAGCGCACTCCAGTATTATTATTAGTTTATAGCTTGCAATTAGTATTATACAATTAAATACTTTTTATGGCAACATACGTCCAAGCAACTCGACTGTTGCTCTTGTTTCCTTTTACTTTAGAGGGTCCCTTGTGAATCGTAAAGTTGGAATAAGTTATATCACTTTTGTGATCTTTTTGTTTGATTTATCGTTTTACGGTTTTTTATAACAATATCCGTGTTTACTTAAGTCTATTTGTATTTCTTTCAGTTTTTGTTAGTTTTTTTTTTAAATTTGTTTGTGTAATCTTACAGTACTATAGACAGCTTTGATGATGTGGCTCCTCCCTCCGACGATCCGGATTTCATCCTTTTTGTCCCACGACTACTAGGGATCCTGCGATGCGTACAGGGTTGAGGGGTGGTCTGTGGCCCTGCCTTCAGTCCTTGGAGTCCACCGATGGGCATATGAACAACTTAAGTTCAATTTGCCGGAGTTGATTTGAACGAATGAAAAATGTTGGTTCTTCGGAGTTGCACGTTCACTATCACTCGCGTTTAGACCGGTTGCAGCAAATGTAATTGCTAGCCACGAACTTACAAGACGTTTTGCTGTATCGTACGCGTACCGGTCCCTGCTCGGGCGCCAGTTAATTTACTTGCAAGGTGCAAAGTAAAAAATAAAAAGATTTTTTAGTTCAGTTAAGAACAACGACTTTATTTGTCTAAATCCAATTTGCAACTAATTACCCTAAGCTGTCCCTAACAAGCTGTGAGTCTTGGCTGTGAGCTGCGCTGCCGTTGGTGGCAGAGGATCGACGTCGGCTTCGCTGTTTCCAATAAGCAACGACATCAGCTGGTGTTATGTTGGTCGAAATGCTGCAGTCTTCTTGGAATCACATGCATTGGTGGGAGCGGAAGCGGTTGCCAAACAGATTCTTAGAACTCTGCTTGGTAGCTCGGCGCGTGCAGGAAATTATGCAGACGCTGAGCTTGCAGATTGGAACTTGCGTACTGGAGTTCATTATTCTAAATTGTAACATTTTCGTTGTTAACTTGCATATTGAAGAGTGCGTATAAGAGTGCGTTGCCAATTAGCAATATGTATATTTCTTACATAAATTTATGCCAATATTTGGGCTTTAAAGCATTTTTCTTTTGTTGCCGCCGACATAAATGCATTTTGAGCTCTTCGCACTGTTCCAATATACGAGATACTGCCAATTCTTTTGAAAGCCATCTTGTTTCGCTTACCTTGGGAAATTTTGAAGAGCTCTGCTGGATTTAAGAAAATGTTTTAACTTTTGCAATAAACATGTTATTAAATCATCATCACGCCATGGCACACATTACTCACAAATATAAAATCACACGGGCATTTTGAAATGCAAAACCAAAATGTTAGGGCAGGAAGTATATTGCATTTAACGGGAGTTTGGCGAAGTGTAAGACATACCTTATCATCATTTATACGGAAATTAAAAATTCCAAATTCTCTGGGAGATTTATTCTACAAGCTTGACTAATTGCTAGTTGTACCGAATGCCAGACACATTTTATCAAAACAAGTGCTGGTGCTTTCTTTTTGAGCTTAGTGTACACACTTCTGTTCGTGCCTACCATAACACTAACGTTATCGGTTCCAATACCAACTATGTTTTTTATGTCCAGTTTATAAAGTAATAATATCTTTTTGACGCCATCCACAATACATGTGGCATTTCCATGTTTTAATGAGACTAGACTCAAAATTGTGGAAATGATTTCATCGTGCTGGACCGAGAAATGATTTATAACGACACCTGTACTGTAACAGTTTAATAAAAGACTAAACTGTAGTATGCGTACATATTATATATCTACTGTACCAAGAGTGAACACACCGTTACAATGTTACAATGTTTACATAAAGAGAGTCGATCGACTCCGTTACAATGTTTACATAAAGAGAGTCGATCGGCACGCTCACAGAATGTGCTCGTGTCTGCATTCTGTTACATACATTTGTAAGATTTAGCATATGCATAACCGTCTCTCTCCGCGATAAGCTTTAGGTTTACTTAGATCCTAAGAAAAGAATGTAAAGGCCAGATTCAACTGAACGTTGGAAGCGGCACCTTTGCTGCCTCCAATATTCAATAAAATATAAAATCAAATTAAATCCTTTTATTACATGGCGACCGTGACAGGACGAGCCATATATATATAAATGAAAAAAAGTTACAACAAACAATGAGCAGCAGCAGCAGCACGGCCAGCATCCGCAGCACACGCAGCAGCAGCAGCAGCACGTGCGCGGGAGATCAGCAGCAACAACAACAACAACAACAACAGAAACAACAAGCGTGAGAGGAAAACCGTCCACGTGCGCGGGAGATTGGAGACTGGAGAAAACCAAAGAATACTGAGTGAGCAGAGTGAGGCAATGGGCAAACGCGGAGGTCTTAAAAATAAAATAAATAAAAGAATAGCACACATCAAGTGGCTATTATATACTAATAAAACGCCGCCCCCATGGGCAACGGCACAGAAATTAACTGCCGAACTTGATTTTCTGAAAGAAAACCTGCAAATAAAGCCAAATACCGCAACTCACTCATCAAATATAAAATTATAAACGAAAAATTAATTAAAGAACCACCATCTCCCAAGCCGTTGCCGAAAAGAACTATAGTCTGCCCGAACGACTGCCCTGGACCATTGTACGCTCCAACATGCTTAAAACTAAAGACCAGTGCGAAGACCAGCGCCGGCCCCGCCTGATCCAATAGGCCCCGGACATCAGCAGAAGTAACAACAACAGCGAGAGGGGCACTCCGCCACCTTCGCACTCCGCCCTTCGCCTACGAGGGAGCATCAGCGTAGCCACACCGGCGACGACCAGCTGACGCGAATGGAGCATGGAGCAACAGTCATCATTTTTTTTAATTTTTTAAATATAATTATAATTAATTAATTAATATAATTAATTTGTAAAATTGTGCGGAACCATCTCCGCTCGATTAGAGGTATAGCCTGCAAAGCTATACAAAACAACAGGCAGGAAAAACTGTTAAAAAAAAAGTAAATGCAAAGTAATGGATTAGTCCACGTGCGATGGCTATACTAAAGGCAATTAGAAAAACATATGATAGAGTTCAGTTTAGCATTATCTTAAAGAAAGAGTTCATATCCATAAAATAATGGAATGGAAGGAGTTATATAAAGAAAAAAATAACATAAAAATTTACTTTGATAAATCATATGTATAAGGCACTTACATAAAACAGGCCAATTCAAAGAAATACTATTAGGAAACACGTAGAAATACTAGTAAATTGCTTTAATGAAGCACGTATACTAATACATAGTCAGAAAGAAAAATTAAATCAAGATCATTGGTCCCAAGTATCCAAATTTTTGATCAGACTACGATCTAATTTAATATCAAATTAACTAAAGTTTAATCTAAATATATTAGTACCAACCATACTTAACTCTTCTCTAACATTTGAAACTGGAGATGAACCGGAATCAACGGAACACACAGGCACTGACCAAATAAATTCAGAAGAGCTTGAGACAAACCCTAAAATAGAAGAGCAGGATTTAGATAACCTTACTATTCCAGCTGTTTTGATGTCAGATCCGGATAGTTCTACAGATTCTGATACTTCTTCAATCATGACAGAGAATAAACCAAGCAACAATATCACAATGGCGCAAACTAATATAGATTTTATTAATAAAGTAACTAAGCTTGTACCAGTTTTTGATGAAAACTTACAAAGTTTTATTGATGCTTTGCAAATTTTGGAATTTACAAAAGGCGAACACGAACAATTAGCAGTTTCTATAATAAAATCAAGGCTAAAAGGTGTCGCCAGAAATTTAGTTAGTTCAGAAACAACAATAGCTAAAGTCATTTCCAGATTAAAAAGCAATGTCAAAGGCAAAACTGTAGAAGTATTATCGGCAAAACTGATGAACCTACAGCAACGCAATAAAACTGCTAACCAGTACACAATAGAGGTTGAGCAGATAAGAAAAATTTTAGAAGGTGCATATATAACAGACGGTTTATATAACAGACGGTTTACTCTTAGAGTTAGCCAGACGTTATTCCACTCAGCATGCAGTCAAAGCAATGACTAAAAATTGCACAATTGATAAGGTAAAACTTATCGTGCAAGCTGGTACCTTCAATACTATGAATGAGGCCGTATCAAAAATTATAAATTGTTGCATAGAGGCAACCGGACAGCCAAACACTGTCCTATACTACAACAATAATTCACAGCGCCGTGGAAACCGCAGACGCGGAAGTTATAGAGGTAACTTTTGCAGTCACAACAATAATTACAATAGCTATAACCAAAACAATAATGACCGAGGCCAATATAGAGGAAACTCAAGAGGCCGTGGCCACTCGAATCGAGGCCACAACTATAATAGTCCAAGTAATGTCAGAATAACCAATAATACATCGGAAAACTCGCAACCCCCTTTAAATACTCAACAGTAGAAAGTGCAAGGGTTCATTCCATTAATCTCAGTCAGAACATATTTGTATCATTCAACCATGTGGCTACAGGAAAAGCACTTGTCTTTCTAGTAGACTCAGGTGCAGACATTTTAATAGTTAAAGAAAATACGGATGTCTTTCATGACATACAAGACAATTATATTATAAACATAAAAGGAATAAGTCAAGAGGTAACCAAATCCAAGGGGTTAACTTCTATTGAGATACAGACCACTAAGTACATAATCCCACATGACTTTCATATCGGTGATTTACAATTCGCTATTCCTTGAAATGGCATATTAGGAATCGATTTTATTAAAAAATACAACTGTCAATTAGACTTCAAGCCATCTGAAGATTGGCTCATAATTAGACCTAATAACTTAAAATTTCCAATTTATGTTTCAATAACATACAGTTCTGGCAACAACTCAATACTTCTGCCAGCAAGATCCCAAGTTATTAGAAAAATAGATCTTAATTCTGCTTTTAAGCTTATGCACCCAATATAATGATATATTCGGATTGGAATCTGAACCAATAAGCACAAATAATTTTTACAAACAAAAACTGAGATTAAAAGATGATGAACGAGTGTATATAAAGAACTATAGAAGCCCACACAGTCAGGTGAACGAAATACGGAAACAAGTCGGAAAATTGATCACCGACGGGATTGTCGAACCATCTGTATCTGAATATAATAGCCCATTATTACTTGTCCCTAAAAAACCATCTCCACGTTCAGAACAAAAGAAATTTCGATGAGTAATTGACTATCGTCAAATTAATAAAAAATTACTGTCCGATAAATTTCCACTCCCAAGAATCGATGATATTTTGGATAAACTTGGACGAGCAAGATATTTTTCATGCCTTGACTTAATGTCAGACTTTCATAAAATTGAACTCGAAAAAAGTTCAAGAGATATAACGTCATTTTCAACGAGCAATGGATCGTATCGCTTCACGCGACTACCTTTCGGTCTAAAAATAGCGCCTAATTCATTTCAGAGAATGATGACTATAGCATTCTCTGGATTATAGCCTTCACAAGCATTCATTTATATGGACGACTTAATAGTTATAGGTTGTTCCGAAAAACATATGCTTAAAAACTTAACAGACGTTTTTGAAAAATGTAGGAAATACAATCTAAAGTTACATCTAGAAAAATGCTCATTTTTTATGCATGAGGTGACTTTTCTGGGTCATAAATGCAAAGATAAAGGAATACTTCCGGATGACAAGAAATATGATGTCATTATGAATTACTCTAAGCCGCACAATGCGGACAGCGCTAGTCGTTTCATAGCATTTTGCAATTATTATAGACGTTGCATAAAAAATTTCGCCGAATATTCACGACACATAACAAGATTATGCAAAAAAAAATGTTCCTTTCGAATGGACAGACGAATGCCAAAACGCATTCCAATATTTAAAAACAAAACTCATGGAACCTACTTTGTTACAATATCCTGATTTTAGCAAAGAATTCTGTATAATTACTGATGCAAGTAAGCAAGCGTGCGGAGCGGTTTTAACTCAAAACCATAACGCACTACAACTTCCCGTTTCATATGCATCAAGAGCTTTCAGTAAAGGAGAAAGTAATAAATGTACAACTGAGCAGGAATTACCTGTAATTCACTGGGCAATATTACATTTTCGACCATATATTTATGGAAAACACTTTACAATTAATATCAAAATAGACAGAAAATCCGCGCGGATAACAAAGAAATAGAATTGCTTACGCAACATATAGAGAGCTTCTAAGCCCAACGTATATGTAAAACATACGCTATGTTTATTTAAGCATGGTAGAAAAATTACTGCAAGATACGATGTTAGCGATTTATATACCAATGGAATTCTAGACTTAGGTCAATTTTTCCAAAAGCTTGAAATGCAAGCCGGTATAAACAAAATCAGCCAACTCAAAATGGCACCGTGGGAAAATATCTTTGAACATGAATATTGAATACATTAAGAGTAGCGCTACTCAACCCTGCTCGGTGACCCTTATAGAAAAACAAAAAGAGAACGAAGCTATACTGTCTAAATTCCATGACGATCCAATACAAGGAGGTCATATAGGCATTTCAAAAACCTTGGCCAAGGTCAAAAGACATTATTTTTGGAAAGGTATGACTCGAGATATTACTGACTACAAAAAGCTAAAATAACCAAGCACAATAAGACCCCATTGATAATAACTGATACGCCAATAAATGCTTTCGACAGGCAATGAATATGCAGTCACTCTAATATGTGACCTAACTCAATATTTAGTTGCCATACCAGTTCGAAATAAGAACGCGAACACTGTCGCTAAAGCAATTTTTGAATTATTTATTCTGAAGTACGGTTCAATGAAGACGTTCATTACGGACATGGGAACAGAATACAAGAATTCAATTATAAATGATTTATGCAAATACCTAGAAATTAAAAATATAACATCTACGGCACACCACCACCAGACAGTTGGAACAATAGAACGTAGTCATAGAACTTTCAATGAATACATACGCTCATTTATTGTATATCGGTTGATAAAACGGATTGGGATGTATGGCTTCAATACTTCTTTTTCTGTTTCAACATGACATTAGATTAGATTAGAAGTAGCATATAAAAAAGCGAGAATAATGATAGAAGAAAATAAGAAAAATAATAAGATATTATATGATCAGAAAATAAACAACATGGATATATCTGTAGGTGATATAGTGAAACAGGTCACAAATTAGAATATAAATATAGTGGAGCCGTATACAGTAACTGAAATAGGAGATAGAAATAAAATTATAATAACGAATAATAAAAACAAAAAACAAACAGTACATAAGGATAGGTTAAAAATGTTTATTTCATAATTGTAATTAGTATGGCCATGCTATGACAAAAATACTTCTTTACATTCAAATATTCTTTTTAATTTAATATATTCAAAAAAAAACACAACAAAAAAACAAAACAAAAGAAAAAAGAAATGAAAATCTTCCTTTGTTAGTTAAAAATAAATCTTTTAAGTAAAAGCTTATAAAATAACTTCATAATGTTACGTTATTTTTCAAAAGGAGGGAGATGTAGTGTGCATACTTATTAAATATCTCCTGTACCAAGAGTGAACACACCGTTACAATGTAACAATGTTTACATAAAGAGAGTCGATCGACTCCGTTACAATGTTTACATAAAGAGAGTCGATCGGCGCGCTCACAGAATGTGCTCGTATCTGCATTCTGTTACATAGCGCTCCAGCTTAAGAGAGCATAATTACATATGTAAGATTTAGCATAATTTTAAACATAACATTTAGCATATGCATAACCGTCTCTCTCCGCGATAAGCTTTAGGCTTACTTAGAATGTAAAGGGCAGATTCAAGTGAACGTTGGAAGCGGCACCTTTGCAGCCTCCAATATTCAATAAAAAATAAAATCAAATTGAATCCTTTTATTACAAAACTTTGAGTCTCCTATGTCACTGCATAAATCTTCTTCAAAATGCCAAAATATTTTTAATGATGGCAGTGGATTTGGTGCGGTGTAGCTTTATTCTTCCTACAGTTTCACCACCGGAATGGGCAGCCCTGTTCACGAGTGAGCGATCGGTTCTTTTCAAACCCGAAAAAGCGCACGGTGGCATCAACTCAGTCGCACTAGAGCTGCAAAACCATCGATGGTTGAACCATCGGTTATTTGACTTTCGACATCGATTTTGCCGATATATTCAAAAGCTAAATTAATAACAAAAATATAAATTCATTTAATTTTTTAGTAACTAAAACAATTATAAATTTCTTGTCTTAAGGGTAAAAAACCAAATTTTCTTTTTTTAAATTTGAGATCATTCATTTTGCAACAGAATTTAATTTGCTTTTTTATTTAAGTTCTGTTTCATCATACATATTTTTTGTATGTACATGTTGCAGCGTTTTTCGACTGGGCAAGATATATTTTGGATCGAGCAGATGAACAAAGTTTCGGAAGAATGGTTGTACGTCTGACGCCACTAATTTGACAAGCGCTTTGTCTAAGAGCTCCTTTTTAACAGATGAACCGGCTAAAGTACTCATCAATTTTTGGCATTTTATCTGTACTCACAGCTGTTTGCATTGGATGGATACGCTTCAGGTGTTCCGACAAATTTTAAGTATTTCCAGAAGTTTTGTAACTGTTTCCGCACAGTCGACATTTGGCGAAGATTTTATCCGTTTTGTCAAAAGATTGCCAAACCTCAGATGTCGACTTCTTGCGTTTGCAAGGGGGCTCTGCAGATGAGGGTGCAGCGTTACCATTATCTGAAATGCAATACAATTATTACAAAATAAGGCTACAACTGTGATTGCGGAGACTTACTTTGCAAAAAATTGTCCATACTGTTTAGAAACCGCCAAGTAAGAGCGTCTCAGCACACAACTTTTGTGTAATATATCGATTATGAAAAAAACCATCGATGGTTTTACAAACTCTCAACAATCGATTATATCGATGGCACCATCGATGGTTTTGCAGCTCTAAGTCGCACAACGACATCGGAAGGATGGGCACACGCGTGATTCTTAGTGCTGTGCGTTCGTTTCAATGATTATTAATATATGCGTCGCTAGTGAAGTTTGACAACAGCCAATGCTTCGGCCAGCGCGCTAGTTACCAACCGTGGCTTAGAGGGTAACAATATTTTAATTAGAGACATATCTTGTCTGCGAAACTATTCAGTGAAAAAACGTCTACTCTCGTTGAACATCACAATAAGAATGGATTTTATTCGCATATGTATATGCTTCATTATATGTATGTATGCTGTTCGCAGACAGCCCTTATATATATATGTATATGTTTGTCTGTATGTGTGTATGTGTAACGTTGCTGTTCTGCACCGTGTTTTCGCGAAAGAAGCCTTTTCTGTGGCGTTGAATGTCGATCCCATTGTAATCAGTGTTGCTGCTGTCCAGAGTGCAATGGGGTACACCCGAAGTGGTAACTCCTCCCCTCCTAGATTGAAGTGACAGCCAGAGAGATGAAACGCATGGCGGAACGAATTGCGGTGTTGCTAGTATACTTATAATTAGGTGTTCGTACTAAAAATAATTATTATTATTAACATTAGTATAGTAGTCCTTATATACTAATCCTTATATATATAAATGTAATATACTCGTGTTGGGTGTTCTGTTTTGGTGTAATTTATGGAAATTGAGTACAATAAGTGTGTGACTTATAGCTATTTGTTCATGTTCATTTATTTTTACTTATTATTATCTTTTTGTTTCAACTTACTAAACTGTTTACCTATCTTTATTTTTCCTTTTTATTTTTTCTTTATGTACTTTTTGTCCTTTCTTTGATTCAAAAGTTATTCCGTGATCTGCTCTAACTATGTGTTTTGAAAATCTTGGTGTTATCTTATTTCTTCGGTTCTCTTTTCTAAATACTATGTCTTCTGCTGTTAACGGTATTGGGTCTGTTCTTCTTCCATTCAGTTTCTGTATTCTTTCTTTTGCCTTTGCTGTCTGTACTTGAATGTATAATTTTGTTTTAAATTCGTTAAGTTTTTTTAAATAATCATGTTGGTGTGAATATTCGATCGTTCTATTAAAAATGTGTGTCTTTCCTGTGAATAATTCATATGGCGTTAATTTTTTGTATGGCATTGTTGTATGTTATTAACGTTTCTGCCATAATTTCGTCATGTTCGCATTCTAACTTCTGGTCTTTCCTGACTTTGTAAATAATCCTATAGGTTTCTGTAAGCGTTGATGTAACCGTTCTACTGTTACAGAAGTCTTTAAAGAGAATAGAGTTAAACTCCGCACCTTGGTCGCAGATGATTTTCCTGGGTGTTCCGAAATTACAAATAAAAGTTTTGATCTGTTTTGTGATATTAATCGAATCCCTACTTGAAATGGTATATGCGGCAGCAATTTTGGAAAATTTGTCTATTATCGTTAGCATGGTTTTATTATTGATGAAATACAGATCGATGTGAACAATATTTAACGGAAGTGCTGGGATTTCTGGTAACTGAAATTTCAATCTTTTTGGGTTGCGATCATATTTCATTGTGTGACATATGTCGCAATCATTAATTATTCTGGATATATGTAGTTTGTTTCATGCATGGGAAGTAATAGTGTCTTTTCAAATGTAGCGTCGTTTCGTCTATTCCCCTGTGATTGTTATTCCTATGGTCTTGGATTATTAACGTTTCTTAGTCTTTCTGTTCGTAAATTTCATTTAGTTGCTCTTATGATTGTGTATTTTTGTTCCGAAAAAAAAGTTTTGTACGTTTCTTGTATTATCTTAAAAATTTCGTTATTTGCCAAAGCCGCTGTAGTTCCTCCAGGTTTTTCTTTTAAAATCCTAATAATTTTGTCCTCAGTGAATTCTTTGTCTGTAAACGTTGTCCGAGTTTTTGACTTAAATGGGATCTCTACCGTTCTATTTGTTCTTTCTCCTACCTTCAATACCACTTGAGTTTTAAAATCATTCATAGGTTTTTCCGTGGTTTGTATGTTGCTTGCGTCCTCTGCACTTTGTGCTGTTTCTCCATTTGTTGCTCTTGTCGATTCTGTATCTGCCATGAATATTTCCGGTTGCATTCTACTTAATGCGTCGGCATTCGTGTTAAGCTTTCCTTTTTTATACACGATGTCGTACTCATACTCGGCTAACTGTAATCGCCATCTTATTAATTTTGGGTTATTTTAGCTGTTGTCAATGTAGATGAGTGGCTGATGATCTGTGTATACCGTAAACCTTGTCCCGTATAAATATTGCCTAAAGTGTTTGACTGCCCATACTATTGCTAGCATTTCCTTTTCAGACGCTGAATAGTTACTTTCCGTATCGTTCAGTGTTCTACTAGCGTAAGCTACTGGTCTGTCCTTTCCCACTTGCCCTTGTGATAATACTGCACCTAGTGCATAATTGCTTGCATCTGTAGTTAGAATGAATGGTTGTTCATAATTCGGATATGTTAAGATTGGATCGTTGCAAAGTAATGTTTTTGCATGTTCGAATGCGTTTTTATAGTCTTCCGATATCTCGACGGTTTTCTTTCCTTTTAGTTGCTTCGTCAGTGGTTTTGTTATTTTAGCTAAATCCTTAATACATTTTCTATAGTAGCTTAGGAGTCCGATAAAAGATTTTATGTGTGTTCTTGTCGTGGGTAATGGGAATTTCTTTACGGCTTCTATCTTTTTGCGGTTCGGTTTTATGCCTTCTGGCGTAACGATATGTCCCAAAAAGTCTATCTCTTTTCTTGAAAACTCTGCATTTTTTGCTTGCTGCATTTTTAAATTAGACATTTTGAGTTTTTTGAATACAACCTTTAGATCTTGAATGTGTTGTTGGAGCGACGCCGAGTATATTATGATGTTGTCCATATACACTCAACAATATTTCCTACTATATTTCCTAACAAGTTGTTAATGAACCTTTGGAATGTTGCGGGGGCATTTGTCAACCCTAATGGCATTCTCAAGAATTCAAAATGCCCTCCTACTGCCGTGAAAGCTGTTTTCTCTATGTCTTTTGGGTTCATTTCGATTTGATGGTACCCGCTTTTTAAGTCCAACGTAGAGAAATATTTTGCTTTTCCTAGCGAATCCAGTACTTCGTCAATTAATGGTAATGGGTATTTGTCCTTAATTGTTTTTTCATTCAATTTTCTGAAATCTACGGCTAACCTCCATTTTCTTTGTCCAGAGGCGTCGCTTTTCTTGGGTACCAACCAAACGGGTGCACTCCATGGTGAGCGACTATTTCTGATTATACCTTGATCTAATAATTCGGAAACTTGCTTCTTGATCTCTGCGTTTTCCTTTATAGAGTACCTAAAGGGTTTTACGAATATGGGTTGTTCGTCTGATAGTCTAATATCATGCTTTGTTCCTTTTGTTACTGACAATTGGTCCCCGTCGTTATAAAATAAGGTTCTATATTGTATACCAAGTTCTAAAATTTTAGCTTTTTCTTCTTTGTTAAGGTGTTCTGTTCTTATGTTGAGTCTAACTTTATTGTCGTTCTTTTCACTATTTGTATGTTTTGCCGTGTATATTTCTGTAAAACTCTCTGTATTATATACTTCTACCTGTATCGGATAATTAGCATTTATCATTCTGTCTTGATCGGTTTCGTTTATTATTTCTACTTTGGCTGTGTAATTATTTGTTCTGTAAATGCCCTCGTTAATATATATTCCCTCCTGTATTACTATTTCGTTTATATATATTTCTCCTTCCCTTTCTGTTACTGGTATTTCGTGGAATTTAAATAAGAAAAAGGTGAATTCGCCACTTTGCTTGAATTCCTTGAATAGTTTGTACGTAATTTTTTTGTATATATTATGTGTGTTTAGGACTGTTTTAACTTGCATTGGCTGCTGTAAATTTTGTTGTTTGCTTAGGGGTACGAACTCTGGGTTAATTAATGAAACATTTGATCCGCTGTCTATTAAGAATTTTAACGGTCTGCCAAATGGCAATTAAAATATAGATTAGTGCTCCTCTACGTTTTGATTTTGTGGTATAATCAGGGGAATGTCCGAGGCATTTATTGAAAAATTTGGGACGTCTTCTACATTGTTAAGTTCAACATATCGCCTACTGGGGCTTTGCTGGGTTCTATCTGAGTTTACGGATCCTCCTGCTGCTACGGACCCTCCTTGGCTCCGCTTTGGTGCAGTAGATCCTGAATAACTACCTTTTTTATACTGTTGTCCCCTGTTGTTGCTATAATTTCTATAATTATTTTGTTGTTCTTGGTTTCTCATGGTGTTGTTGTAGTTTCCGTTGTTGGTTCGTTGTCCCCGGTTACTGTTCCCTTGTTCTTGTCGGTTCGTGTTGTGGTTGTTATTGTAATTTGTGTTAGTTGGTTGTTGTGTGTTTGTGTTATACCTGTTGTCGTTTTGCTGTCTTGCATCATAAGTTGGTCCATTACTATTATTGTTATAGCTGTAACGTACCCGTTTTTGGTTTTGTCTCTCATAGTCTTGCCTAGCTCTATCTCTCATATATTCATCTCTGAACTCTTTTGCTATTTCATTTGCCTGTCTTAATGTTTTTGGATTTTGAGCTTTTACCGTCCATTTTAACGGGGTTTTCAGTCCAGCTATGAACTTCTGTACACAAGTCTTTTCATATGAATTTTCTTTTACTTTGCGTATTTCATCGTCTAGTTCTTCTCTTTCTAAAATAGTGTCGCTAGTATCGCTGCTCTTGTGCCTTATATTTCTTGGTATAGCAATTTGATAGATAACCCTTTATATGGGATTTCACGAAGGTCGTCCAATAAATGTTCTTCACTTCTTGACTCCCCGAAATTATCGAGTAATGCTTGCTTAATATTAACCCAATTGAGTTTGACTCTCTCCCTAATTAATGTCCTGTCTGCTTTGTCTCTAATTACTCCTAATAGTAATTCTCCGTATTCTGTCTTTTCTACGTTGGTGACTAACTTCATTACTCGCTCTACGCTTGTAATAAACTTTGTTAGTAATTCTTTGTCTCCATCATACGTGGATAATAGTTTAATTGCATCGGGTATTTGAAGTTCATCCATTACGTCTCTATTGGTTCTTTGCGTCATGGTGGTCTGTTCAGTTCGTATAAGAATGTTTTCTTCTACTTCTATTTCTAGACGCTGCAAAACTCTAATCGCACTTGCTCTTTCCGCTGCTCTAGCTAATCGTCTCGTTATGGGTGTGTTTCTTCCTTGATTAGCTGACATGTATTACATCCTATTTGAACTGTGTGTGTTAAGCAACAAATATATATTTGTATGCTTATTAATGTATTATTATGTATAAATGGCAAACAATATATGTGTTATATGTATATTATATATATATATTTTGTATGAACTTTTGAATTATATATATTAATTTTCTTGTACTATTTATATATTTATATATTTTTTGTTTTTGTATAGTGTGTGTGTTTAGTGTACTTAACAGTTAATGCTTACAAGAAAATGTTTGTTGTGTTTGGTTGTGGTAAGTGACAAAGAATTTCGTTTTGGCTTTTGTAATTGGGTGTCTCTGCTACCTTTTTCCGCTTCCTGGTTGTTAATGCATGTTGATTCACCAGCAGGGTATGTACATACGTCTGTGTGTACCTTTTCGCAGCTTTCACGAACATATGCAAAAATTTCAATTATATGGTTATATGTATGTACTTTTATATGTATTATTATATTAAATGTTTGCGTCACTACTGTTGTTCCAGTTTTTGTTTATGTATATAGTACGTCACTTATAACTTTTCACTTTTGTATAATATACTGTAGACCTTCGTATCAAATGTTGTTTTGTATATATTATGCGTATTATATGTAAAATTACTGTTTCACTAGAGGACAATTGAGGACAGGCTCAAAAAAATTTAATATTGTCTTTATATAGATGCGATTTATCGCGTCGTTGTTATTGTATGTATTATTAAATGTATGTGTCACTATTGTTGTTTCATTTTTTTTTTATATCTAGTGTCACTTATAACTTTTTGGCTTTTATATAATATACTGTAGATCATTGCATCAAATGTCGTTTTGTATGAACAATGCTTTTTTCATAATTAATACTTCTTTATATGTATTATTATTACTTTTATATGTATTATTATATTAAATGTTTGCGTATTGTTGTCCAGTTTTGGTTTATGTATATAGTATGTCACTTATAACTTTTCACTTTTGTATAATATACTGTAGATCTTCGTATCAAATGTTGTTTTGTATATATTATGCGTATTATATGTAAAATTACTACTTTCGATTTCAAGATGCAGTTTCAGTAGAGTACAATTGTGGACTGACTCAAAGAAATTTGACATTGTCTTTATATAGGCTCTGGCTATTGCGTTGTCGACGCTGTGGTAGGCGCCAGAACTGGCGGCCGAACTGCCACAAAAAACTTTTTTTCTTTGGTGCAAAAGTTCATAGAAATTATTACCGTTGCAAATGCTGTTGTAGCGCTAGGGCTTGATCGAAAAACGTCGCAACGCGTCGTCGACGACCAGCCAGGCACCAGAGCTGTTGAACCGACAGTCGAATTGAACACCAAAAAATTCTTCAGAATTATTGCTTTCGCTGGAAGTATTGCCTTTGCAAACTCTGCAACAGAACTTGGGTAATGCATGTCGCGACGTCCGAACTGCAGAATCGACTTGAATTCATTGGAATTATTGCTGATGAAAACTAAAACTAATAAGCATGTTTTATATACTTGTACATTTTGTATGTATGTTCAAATCAGCTATCGTAATGTAAGCGAACTATTCGACCAATATGAAGTCGGCACCTCACACTGCCATATAGAGGATAGCGTGTGAACAAATAGAACACGGCGAACAATACAATTGCTAATTGAACACTTCGTTGCGGATGGGCATAGGCGCCTGTTTCATCCGTGAGCCTAGTTGGCCCTTTATTGAACGTTGCGAGTGGACATAGACGCCTGTTTCACCCGTGAACCTAGTTGGCTCTTTATTTATGTATGCATATACATATCGTACATATGTATGTAAGTTGCTAGACGGCACTTTATATAGCCAAAATTTCACTTTGCTTTTTATCAAATCCAACACTTTCTTTGTTATTAACATTACCCCGATCTGCATTGCGTGGGGTCTTCGTCCTCGGTTCTTCTTCTAGTCCAATGACGAGTCCGGCTACGCCAATTACCAACCGTGGCTTAGAGGTTAACAATATTTTAATTAGAGACATATCTTGTCTGCGAAACTATTCAGTGAAAACACGTCTACTCTCATTAAACATCACAATAAGAATGGATTTTATTCGCATATGTATATGCTTCATTATATGTATGTATGCTGTTCGCAGACAGCCCTTATATATATATATGTATATATTCGTGTGTAGGTGTATGTGTAACGTTGCTGTTGTGCACCGGGTTTTCGCGAAAGAAGCCTTTTCTGTGGCGTTGAATGTCGATCCCATTGTAATCAGTGTTGCTGCTGTCCAGAGTGCAATGGGGTACACCCGAAGTGGTAACTCGCTGGCAGCCTGAAGTCAATTTTCCATTCACCTCGAACAATAAAAAAAAGGGACCTTATTAACAAACTCATCAATATATCAACCGATATAAAAGGCTTATCGAATCGCAATTTATCTAAAGTTTTCACATGTTTTTTCGCGCTGTTTTTCAACTGTTTTTTTTTTGAATAAAAGTTGCAAAGTAACCAGCACCGCTAACGAAACTCTTATGCAATGGTCCACAAATGTCTGTATGGATGAGATAATACGTTCTTTGTCCGATTATAAGACTGCTTAGGAAATTGCTTCTCACTTATTTTGTACTTTGCGCAAGTCTCACACACATAGTTTTACATATTTATACGTTGTTCGGATGTTAAGCCATGAACCATATGATTTTTCATCATTTTATTTATACTGGCTAAATTTAAATGTCCAAAACGATATGGCCATTTAATAAGTCCGTTTTTATTAGTTTGTGCGATGAAACATTTTTGTTCGCTCGTTTCAAACAAAAACAAATCGTTTTGCTTCTTGGCAACAAAAACAACATCGCCCGTGCGATTTTCTATGCGTGCATAGTAATTCGAAGTTATTACTGTGAATCCCTTGTTCACCATTTTCGCCACGGCAATAATATTGCATTGAATGTTTTTAACCAGAAGTACATCGGTCAAATCAATTGTACTATATTTCCATTGTAAACGCACTGTTCCGATACCGATCGCTTCAATATAATTTTGTCCGGCCAACACAATTCTTTCTTTGTGCTCTTTGATGTTTAAAAAGCGATTTATCGTTACACAAATGAGCAGTCGCACCACTGTCCAAGCGCCAAATATTCTTCG
Source organism: Zaprionus ornatus (assembly GCA_018904035.1). Classification (NCBI taxonomy): domain Eukaryota; kingdom Metazoa; phylum Arthropoda; class Insecta; order Diptera; family Drosophilidae; genus Zaprionus; species Zaprionus ornatus. Next base: position 131,699 of record JAEIFZ010000170.1, read on the forward strand.
AAAAACTGTAGTTGTAGTTCGCAGAAGCAAATACAGAATATGACCTCTTATTATCACTCTCTTCATTGGTTTTGTTTGAATATTTACAGTTAGCCGCGATGTACCCTTGACGACCACAAGACTGCGAGACTGTATTTTCTCAAGTCACGACGAGAACATTTTCTGCGCTCCGCTTTGTTCTGTATCTATATTTCGGCGCTCACTCTCTTCGAGTAATTTGATTTTTAACGTAGTCAACGTAGGTAACGAATCACGGGATTCAATAGCAACTACAAAATTGTCAAAAGATTCCGGCAAACTAGACAATAGTAATATGCACAGACACTCATCGGCCAATGTAAAATCCATTTCAGACAGTTTTTCAATTAAGTCTGAAAATTTGGCTATGTGCGATGCCACATTTTTTGGGTCTGTCAACTTTATGTACAACAGTTATCACGACGCGCGGGACCTGCGGGCATATGGATTTCTTTTAGTTTTCCCCAAGCACTTGCAACAGATACGCAATTCTTGACATTGTTTATTTGTGATGCCTTAATGCAGAGCATAATGCTCGTGAGAGCCTTCTTATCTTTGGCATCAAAATCCAATTTGTTCTCGGGACTATCACCTTCAAGTTTCACTTTTAGTCCACACACGTAGCCTTACAACTCGTTATGTATGAGCACGTTTTTTATTTGCACGACCAACGCACCATAATTATTGTCGTCCAATTTCTCTATCGAGTTTATTATTGAATTCATTGTTACAAACAAGAAAGTCGAGAATATTTGCTATTTACTTTCTTTACTAATTGAATATAATAGCTTCGCGCCCAATTGTATTTATTGAGCTCTCTCATAACCTGATGAATTTATTATATCGTGTTCTTCATGTGATGAAGATTCAATAAAGATATATTCAATGTTGCGTCATGAAATATGTATTACAAATTACAAAAATATTACAAATATGTACATAAGTGTGACTTATACTTATACAAATGTGCATGCATAATGAAGAGTGCGTATAAGAGTGCGTTGCCAATTAGCAATATGTATATTTCTTACATAAATTTATGCCAATATTTGGGCTTTAAAGCATTTTTCTTTTGTTGCCGCCGACATAAAATGCATTTTGAGCTCTTCGCACTGTTCCAATATACGAGATACTGCCAATTCTTTTGAAAGCCATCTTGTTTCGCTTACCTTGGGAAATTTTGAAGAGCTCTGGTGGATTTAAGAAAATGTTTTAACTTTTGCAATAAAAATGTTATTAAATCATGATCACGCCATGGCACACATTACTCACAAATATAAAATCACACGGGCATTTTGAAATGCAGAACCAAAATGTTAGGGCAGGAAGTATATTGCATTTAACGGGAGTTTGGCTAAGTGTAAGACATACCTTATCATCATTTATACATTTTTACATTTTCCAATTGTTCGAAAACCAATTATGGGTTAGAGAAATTAAAAATTCCAAATTTTCTGGGAGATTTATTCTACAAGCTTAACTAATTGCTAGTTGTACCGAATGGCAGACACATTTTGTCAAAACAAGTGCTGGTGCTTTCTTTTTTAGCTTAGTGTACACACTTCTGTTCGTGCCTACCATAACACTAGCGTTATCGGTTCCAATACTAACTATGTTTTTTATGTCCAGTTTATGAAGTAATAATACCTTTTTGACGCCATCCACAATACATGTGGCATTTCCATGTTTTAATGAGACTAAACTCAAAATTGTGGAAATGATTTCACCGTGCTGGACCGAGAAATATTTTATAACGACACCTGTACTGTAACAGTCTAATAAAAGACTAATGTCACTACATAAGTCTTCTTCAAAATGCCAAAATATTTTTAATGATAACAGTGGATTTGGTGCGGTGTAGCTTTTCTTCCTACAGTTTCACCATCGAAATAATTGCTGCATAGCTTGCCCAAATCATCTATTTGTGCTATTGCATTATGTTGAGCAATGTACATACACAGCGCGGCTTGCTGCTTCAATGTGTTGAGTAGTAAGCTGATAAAATCTATTTCGTTTTGTTGTTGGAAACCATTAGCCACACTTGTGTGTTTTTTTGTTAATACATGCGTTCGCAAGTCACTCAGCTTTGCTGTAATGGTACTTTTTCAATAGTTTCAATAGACTCTTTGCTCATCAGTTGAGTCTTTGCGAATCCATGCCTTGAACTCATCATTTTTTAACCAAGAATCACGACACTTCTGCTTGTATTTTTTTGGCAATTTGAATTTTCAATCACTGTTTGATTTCACCATACATTTAAACACACTTTTAAAACAAAGATGATAGTTTTTTTCAAAATAGAGTTGATTATGGCAACGATTGATAAGAAAAATATCGATTTCACAGACAAAATGTGAACGAGTGGCAACTTGGTGTAATTATACAAGGTGAGGCATACAGTAACAGCGCTATCTACAGTCTCTAACAGTCCCTGCAAAAGCGTTAAAAGAGCCTTAACAGTTCCCTCTGTCTAATTACACCACGAGTTGCAACATTGAAAAAAGCTGAAAACGTTTTTCAAAAATCCAGAATTCCCGCTTCCCGCAATTTTTAAATTTCTGTCGCAGACGACATTCTCAAACCACCAGATTTGTGGAAAAAAACGAAATAGGCAGCCCTGTTCGATTTTGCCGATATATCGCTGGAAATTTTTTTAAAGTGGTTAAATAAATACAAAAGCTAAATTAATAACAAAAATATAAATTCATTTAATTTCTTAGTAACTAAAACAATTATAAATTTCTTTTCTTAAGGCTAAAAAACCAAATTTTCTTATTTTAAATTTGAGATCATTCATTTTGCAACAGAATTTAATTTGCTTTTTTATTTAAGTTCTGTTTCATCATACATATTTTTTGTATGTACATGTTGCAGCGTTGTTCGACTGGGCAAGACATATTTTGGGTCGAGCAGATGAACAAAGTTTCGGAAGAATGGTTGTACGTCTGACGCCACTAATTTGACAAGTGCTTTGTCTAAGAGCTCCTTTTTAACAGATGAACCGGCTAAAGTACTCATCAATTTTTGGCATGTTATCTGTACTCACAGCTGTTTGCATTGGATGGATACGCTTCAGGTTGTTCCGACAAATTTGAAGTATTTCCAGAAGTTTTGTAACTGTTTCCGCACAGTCGACATTTGGCGAAGATTTTATCCGTTTTGTCAAAATATTGCCAAGCCTCAGATGTCGACTTCTTGCGTTTGCAAGGGGGCTCTGCAGATGAGGGTGCAGCGTTACCATTATCTGAAATGCAATACAATTATTACAAAATAAGGCTACAACTGTGATTGCGGAGACATACTTTGCAAAACTTGTCCATACTGTTTAGAAACCGCCAAGTAAGAGCGTCACAGCACACAACTTTTGTGTAATATATCGATTATGAAAAAAACCATCGATGGTTTCACAAACTCTCAACCATCGATTATATCGATGGCACCATCGATGGTTTTGCAGCTCTAAGTCGCACAACGACTTCGGAAGGATGGGCACATGCGTGATTCTTAGTGCTGTGCGTTCGTTTTAATGATTATTAATATATGCGTCGCTAGTGAAGTTTGACAACAGCCAATGCTTCGGCCAGCGCGCTGGCAGCCTGAAGTTAATTTTCCATTCACCTCGAACAATAAAAAAGGGACCTTATTAACAAACTCATCAATATATCGACCGATATAAAAGGATTATCGAATCGCAGGATAACTTTTTTCGAACAGGTTAGCACAAACCTTAGCTATGCTATGCCTTTTTATTACGGTTTGTTTGATTGTTTTTTTAATTTAAATTAATCTATTCACTATTTTGCTTTGTGTCGCGGGGCTATTCTTAAAACGTAAATACTCGGGTTCAGGCTTAACCGACAACGAGGGTGCCTTCATCGGGGAACTCGTGAGTGGGCACCTCCAGGTTCAATGGCGCAGGTCCCTTACGGATGCGACCGGAGGCATCGTAATGGGAGCCGTGGCAGGGGCAATAGTAGCCGCCCCAGTCACCGGCATTCGCAATTGGCACACATCCCAAGTGCGTGCAGACGCCAATGACCACCAGCCACTCTGGCTTGATGACGCGTTGCTACGGAGAGAGAAAGATCAGGAGAGATTTGAATAGATAATTTAACTACAGTTTGTACTACGCACATCGTCGGTCTCGGGATCACGCAGCTCCGATGTGGCGACAGAACGTTCAGTTTGAATCTCATTCGGTGTGCGATGACGGATGAACAGTGGCTTGCCGCGCCACTTGAACGTCACGGACTTGCCCTCTGGGATGTCGGACAACTTTATTTCGATCTTTGCCATGGCCAACACATCAGCTGTAGCGCTCATTGAGCTGATGAAGGCTGTGACCAGACCTTTGGCCGCATAGGCACTCCCAACGGCACCGGCTCCAACCATCAGGTACGAGAAGGCCTTGCGCTCCTCTGCTGTGTCGTTACGACGACGACTGTCCTGCACCTTATCTCGGCGGTAGGCCGAGAAATCCGGCACCTGCAGATCAGTGTGACCCTGCCGAGTGGCTAAAAAGAAAATTGTAAGAGTTGTGAAATATCTTGTTAAGTTTGTGCCACACACACAGCTGCATATTCTCCCACACTCTCGCCCAATCAGTTGTTTGCGCGATTTCCTCAGGTCGAGGTTATGTTGAAATTACGCAATGAAATTCGCAACTTTACCGCTTTCCCCGTTTATATTGAAGTATCATTAAGATTGACTTTGATTTTGGCTTATTGCGCATAGAAACCTCAAGCTCTCTGGCAACATTATGTAATGCTGTGTGTTTGCTGGGGCTTGTGTGCTTAGGGGCTTACCAACGGCATTGACAGCGACTCCGCCTGCTCGCAGCCCAGTGGTCAGCGCCTGTGGACTAAAGCGCATCAGGACACAGGATACGGCTTTTATCATCTTGTGGGATTGAGTTGTTTATTACTTCTACTTGTTTTTGTATTAAAAATCTTCTTGATGAGACCAACGTCGTCCGTCCGATTTGCTGTTGCTGTGAAAACCAGAGTGACCGTTAGCTGGGTAAAATAAAAATACCATTCAATTTCAGCGAAAATACATTTCGAATACCATATGAAAATACCTAAAGAATTTTATAAAATTGTGTAAATCCTGAGAATATTACTAATTAGATACATTAAAAATGACAAAAAAGCAGCAGACGTCTTACGTGATGATCATAATAATATTTAGCGCAAGCCAAAAGTACGTCACGTCATAAGCTACGTTATGCGTGTGAAGTTGGGTGCGCGGAATTTGTTACCCACGTTAAGTTGGCTGCTTGGCTTGATTACGCACGATATTTGATATCAAGATTTTGATGTTTTTTATATTTTTTGTTGTTATGCTGTTGCTAACTTACGATTGTACATTTCTCTGACTTGTTTTCTGCCTTAACGTATTATAAGTTTTAATAAATTCAAAGCCTTATTAATCCCATATTTTTGATATTTTCCTCTTTCTGGAACTGCAACTAATAATCTTCTTCTCCCCACCTACTCCTTCAACCTTTCTATTGAAAACTGAAATTAGTGACTGCAACAATTTAAGCTTATTGCCAAGCCACCGCTTTGATGTCGCCCGGAAAGCACCGCAAATAATCAGTTATGGGGAAAGGGAAGGCGACTGGGTGGGCTTGGCAACATTCAAATAACGCTTTACTAAATTAATAAGCAAGTTGTCGAATTCATTAAAATATTTTTTTTTTTTACACTTTCGCTGACCTCACAGCACAATAAACGCATAAACCGCTTGTAAAAAATGAATAAAATTTGTGGGAAAAATAAAACTGAAGCAAAGCGAATTTTGTACCAACAAAATAAAATAAGCAGAAACAAGAGCAACAGTCGAGTTGCACACGACAGTATGATACCCTTGGACGTATGTTGCCATAAAAAGTATTTAATTGTATAATACTAATTGCAAGCTATAAATTAATAATAATACTGGAGTGCGCTGCCACCTTGCTTCAATTTCGATATTTTGCCAATAATTTATCGCCGCAATTCCCTAAAGCGGTGTGAGCAGTAGATATCGGTATTTCTTTATAAATTTTAAATTGGTTAATATCGATAACAAGGTCCAAGGGTATAAAAATAAAAAAATAATAAGAATTATCAAACCAATTTTCCATTCAATGGTTATACTTAACTATTAGATAATTAAATTTAAATTATTAAAATATGCCTACATACATATTTACATATATCCTGTCATTTAGATTTCTTAATTTCTAACCTATTCCAAACATTACAAACTCATGCCTGAATACTAACAGATATCCCATTGTGATGGCTATGCAAAACCTCAAAAGTCCTAGCACTAATCTTTTCATTATCTAGTATATTTGAAAACGCCCAATCAATATGTGTATCCATATTGGTAGTGGACGTTTTCAAATCTAACAAACTCCTTAATCCTTTGCTAATCAAAAAATTATAAATACTCTTACACCTGTTAAAGGTTTTGAGGCACAAATTAAAATCTCCTAAAACTAGCAAGCTATCCCCTAAATCACCTAAACGAGAAAATTGATGAATTATCTCCTCAAATTCTATTTTAAATGTGGACAGAGGAAAGTCTGGACTTTTATATAATATAAGAAAACTTATAGCATCAAACCTAAATATGCCGAACTCAAAAACTACTGAGCCAAAAGTTTTTCTACTGCTAAAGGTATGGGAAACTCTATCTACTAGCTCGTTCTTTACATAAATTATGATGCCTGTTAAAGGCCTAATTGATTCAAGTTGAACCACAATAGTGAACCCAGGTATTTCTACAGTTTCATTGCTTATGGAAGTTTCCACGAAACATAATATTGATGACTGAAGCATCAGCTTGTCCGATCGAATATCTTCAAGATGGGAATTCAAGCTCTGAGTATTATGGAAGAAAATGTTAAGGGCAGAACTGTTAATTAAATAATCGTAATGAGTACACAGTAGTTTTTCAGTCCGCAATTTCTTCAATTGGGCTTTCACTTTATCATTATTTTGGGGAGACTTAGGAGGAACAAAATTCCCAATAATGAATAATCCTAAAGCAGTAGTTGCTCTACTGCAAGCTACGTATAATGCAGCACGCTGCATTCTGGAATTAGCATGGACTACCACTTTGCCATACGTAGCTCCCTGACTCTTATGAATTGTGATGCCTTCAGCAGGCACAATTGGAAACTGCCTACGGTCAATGTTAATTTGTGCGTTATTTGAATATTGAAAACTGCGAACAATTTTCTGAATAGGAGTCCATGAAGGATCTGTACGATGTGTACACTTCGAACGCGCAGATTCTCCTACAGTTTCCTCTGTAAATTTCATCCATAAAATGTTCGGAGTGTTGGATGTATTGAAATCTATTTGCATCAACACACCTGATGCCCCGTTTACTAATCCATCCCCTGTGTCTACATTGACCGTCATCATGTACTTGGCAGTATTTTTTAGGAGAAGAGACGTACAGAGTCCCTGTGTAGCGGAAGTTTTAAAACCCTTCACTTCTTCTAATATTCTTTGTTTCCTAGCTGGTTCCAAATGGCCCGCCTTAATAAAATCTTCAGCAGTAGAGAAAAATTGCTCAGTAGCAATTGAGTTAAGTTTCGTTACATTAAATAAATCAACCTCATTATTATTACTAAACAGATGAATTGCATCATCGGGCACTGCCGATGGTTCGCATATTCTAGATTGGAAAAGGACAATATCATCGGCTGTCATACAACCCGATGCCATATTATTTAAGGCAGAAGCGAAAAGCTGATCGTCACGTTGACGCATTATCTCTGTGAGCTCAAAATACAAAAAAAGGTCCCAGAGATACGTACCAAATATTTCATGGTAAGGGTCAGTGGTATTTGGATCGAAAATCCAACTACCTCCTACGGGCTGTAACTGTCTAAGATCACCGAATACGATGATATAAACACCACCAAAAGGAGAAGTATTTTTGAAAATTTGCTTCAAACGAGAATCTAAATAAGAAAACATTAGAGAGCTAACCATTGATATTTCATCAATAATAATTAATTTAAGATCGATTAACCTTGAATGAAGGCTATTAACTAAATCATGGCTTAAGGCCCTTAGAGGTGCTGAGCGAGATTGATTAACAGGAAGTGAAAACATGGAATGCAGTGTCGAACCACTAATTCCGAATGCTGCTTTTCCTGTTGGTGCACATAAGAGGATTTTAACAGATGTCGGATCAGCGCCTGGTATACTGTTATACATTACGGATAATGACTGAAAAATTGCTGATATAAGTCGACTCTTTCCGACTCCGGCGCCGCCTCCAACAAATTCATAAAAGACTGTATTGATTTTGGCATTATGCAAAGCATGTGTAAAATATAGCTTCTGCTTTAAATTAAGAGATCTAACTATATTAGCTAAGCTTTCCTGAGAAGCTTGATAAAACGGACATTACTATCTTCATCATTCATATCAATATTTCCATCCACATTTAAAACATTTAGATGTGGATCTATTTCAGGCAATCCTAAAACTGTGAAGCCATCATCTACCACTTCCTGTTCTCCTACTTGATTATTCTCATTTTCTGCTTCCTCTGTTAAGTGGCTCAGAGCATCTTCTAGTTCCCTATCATCTAGTAAATTATATTTTCTGCGATTGTTCTCTACTAACTCCGAATTTTCCCTACAGAACAATTCACAGTCATGTGTGACTAAATCCAAATGCTCATCTCGCCATGGGGCGTAAAGCATTTTTAGCTCTCTGAAATAGTCACTTGTTTCTGTATTGACATTAAATCTCCTATACCTAATTATGCACGCAGTGGTCCTCTTTCTGATGAAGCCACTATTATCGCGAAGAGCGTAAACTATTGATTCAGAAGCCCTAGGCACATCATCGTCAAAGTCATCTGCATTTTCTTGGCGAGCTCCTCGTTCTGATTTGCAGTAGCTATAAAAAGCGGATATCTCAGTGCCAAATATAAATTTGTTACCTAAATGTTGTAACTTTTGCTTAATAGTTACATTGTTATTGTCTTTAATCTCATTGATTGCCTCACGCATCAACATTGAGATACCTCTCTGAGACTTGTTAATATAGTTAACGACTTAGCTGCAGCAAGCATAGGGGTCTAAAATAAACTGAATATCCATATTTGCTCGCTGCAACAAAAGGAGGTGCTTGTTATAAGCGTTAAGCTTGATTGCTGCAAAAGATCGCTTCAAAAAAACTTTTGGTTTCTTTATACTTGATCTTACAGCATTAATGTAGCCCTCATAACTAAGGTTAAGTTGATCGTGGGACAAAAAGTTGTTAAAATCGTTAAAATTTTCTACGCTTTCACGATCAAATGGGAAGTCGAGCAGACTTTGAATTTTTTCGAAATTCCTACGATGCTCGGCCAAATTTGGAGCATTTTCTTCTAAAGGGAGAAGAATTTCTGTTTGAGGCATGGGAGGGTATGGGATACCAAATCTACAAATTTGTTTTGACCTAATTTCTCGCCTGCAAGAGTGCCCGTGACTATGGAGTTGATACTCCAAATATGGAGCAACGTCCGGGCAACTAGAATCAGCAGTAATAAACTGATCAATAAAGGACTTCACAGGCATAAATGTGGACTCATTCTTTAGGTTGAGCTTTGGGGCGTCTTTCAGCCAGAACATGCCATGTATATGTGGAGAGCCTCTTTGCTGAAACTCCACTCGCCAATAAAACTTGATGACCTGGTGACAACCAAAGACACCGCCTTCCTTTTTCATCAGTTTTAAAACCTGTCTATATCGAAAATCGAAATATCTGGCACAGGTCACTGGGTCTGCTCTAATGAGACGAGCTTTCTCATTAAGCCCCAAATTTAGCGCTTCTTCTTCGGATACTTCTAGCTTGTCTACATTTTTACATAGCAAGACTAAAAGCTCCGGCCACCTAGTTTCCGCTGCGGAAAATGTTATAAAAAAAGTTGGAAGCCCTACCTGCCTAATCATAGCCATCACTTTCTTTTTCTCGTCCTCCCAATGAGCAGGAGACGTGCGAATACCTTTTAAAAGCCTATAGCCATCATCATGAAGTATTAACCTATTTAAAGTTTCATCATTACGCACATCAGCAGCCGAAATGCCTTGAGTGGCAGAGTGCTTACGTAAGCAAATTGATGTGCTATTCCTAATGCTAATCATTTCTAACTTTTTGAAGTTATGAAATAATTTATCAGTTCTACAACCTCTTCTATCAAAATTCCTAAGCTCTGATCTAACTATAGTTGTAAAACTTTCCTGACATTTCCTTTTAATGCCTGCAAATATTGTGGGAAACGCCAGCTCCTCTGAATCACAATCGGTTATCATGTCAAGAGGTCGCTGACCCTCTCCTGGTGCTATAGCAATTCGAGGAATATCTATGTTTTCAACAGGGACATTTTCCATGAAGGTTTCTTGACCTCCTGGATTCAACTCTACCTCTTCTTCTACTACTCTATGCTCATTAGGTTGTGCTGCCTTTTCTAACATTTGACACACAATGTCCCTGTCGTCTGCTGACGCAACAAATGGTACAGTCTCAGCTGAGTAAGAAGACAACCACTGCTCATTGATAGTAACCTGGTGCTTCTTATAAAGTTCTGTGTTCACTAAATACCGAATTGCATCAACTATCTTTGAGGGCCTTATGGTTTCAGCCATGAAATCATGGTTATACTCCATCCTACGCTTAAGATGAATCTGAACTACTTCGGCTTCATTAAATGCCCTGGGAAGGGAAGTTACAACATTTGCAACTGGAATTGGCACATTGATCACTGCTCCTTTAATGGCACTTTGACGTCCATATCCGAGAGACTTTATGATCATAAAAGGAAGACGGGGAGAAATCAGCCTTTCTTCTAGAGGCGTCAAGCCTTTCAGGCATTCCGGAAGCTCCGGAAAATTTAGGCCATTTGTAATAGAAGCCTTTGGTTTTTTCCCTGACTTAATACTGCGGCTGCAGGTTTTGCAAAAGCTAAACCTATTATTATGGGATGGAAACATAGAGGAAAGATACAAAATATCAACACTATCTGCCTCACTACACTTTTCCTCTATGACCTCACGCGAAATTTTGTCCACTTGATGTGGAAACCACAAACCTTTGCAACATATGCAAACCTGATCGGGTCCCTGCTTGACTGTCTTATTAAAATTGGCTATTAGGCAATCTAAACTAGTTTTAACCTGCGATATCCTATCATCTGGAAGGGTATTCGCACGGTCCCCTCTATTGCGGGACGCGTTTCTCCTATTCTCTGCTATCCTATTGGTGCAAATACTCCTATATAGACTCACTCTTTGCGACATATTCCTATGGGCTTCAAAGGCCTCACGTTGAGCTCGAATTCGAGCACTGCGGCGTGCACTAGTATTGCGTGCCTGCTCAACAATCCTACGAATAGGATTGTTTCTAACCTGAGACCTTTGACTTCTATCTATTGCCCTTTCTAAAATTCGCGTCTCCTGAGTTGTTCGGCATTTCTAGTTGAATGATCAGTTTGTCGAACACGGCGACGAACTGCATCCTGCTCTCTTTCCTGAGATCGAAACTCAGCATCTTGCCTGCGACTCGAACGACGCGAAGTGTTGGCAAGTTGTTCGTCTGTTTTAATTGCAGAATCACTGCGACGTACACGGCGACGAACTGCATCCTGCTCTCTTTCCTGAGATCGAAACTCAGCATCTTGCCTGCGACTCGAACGACGCGAAGTGTTGGCAAGTTGTTCGTCTGTTTTAATTGCAGAATCACTGCGACGTACAAGGCGACGAACTGCATCCTGCTCTCTTTCCTGAGATCGAAGGTCAGCATCTCGCCTGCGCCTCGAACGAAGCGAAGTGTCAGCAAGTTGTTCTTGTAATCTGATTGGCGAAGAAGCCCGAAGAGTAGTGTGACGAATTGTGTCCGGTAATTGCTCAACGGCCCTAAATGTTCTATTACTTCTGCGGACTCGATGCTGTTGACTATCTCTAACCCTTTCAGCTTCCCTAAATTCGAAATTTTGCCTACGTTCTCTATGTGCCTCTAGATTATTTATGCGTTCCTGCTCAGAAAAGTCTATATCTGACCTATTCAAACGATTTCTTTTTCGCTGTGTTTGACTCCTATTGCAAGCTGACTTTCCCTTAAGTCTAGGCATCTTCTAATATATAAGTTTTAAAATAATATATAGGTATGTTAAAAATAAAATTCTTATAAATTAATTTAATTTGAATATATATTTATCAAAAATTAATATATAGTTATATATATAAAATAAAGTTAGTATATTTATTTATATATATAAGTATATTCATATATTTAAATAGATATATATATATTATAATTATATTCATATATTTAAATAAATATATGTATATTATTTAAAATAATTATATTATAAATGAAAATAAATATCTAATGAAAGAACAAATAATAATTAAATTTAATAAGGAAAATAAAAATAAACAAAATGTGGAAAAAAGAATAAATATAAATCAAAGAAATAATAAATTAAACCTGCAAGAAATTCCAGCGAAAATTCCAATTTGAATCGCGGAAACGAACCGATACCGATGTTCACGTACAATCACACACACTTCAGAAGAGTCTATACACATATATGTATGCATGCACAAAAATACGTTACGCTGTGTACCGCACTTTTCTAAAATTGCGCGCCACGTTCCGGGCAGGGCGCAATCATTCACACGCATAAAAAATGTTCCGTTAACGCATAACAATCACTCGACTTATATTAATATGCATTAAATGTTAAATGTATCACGAACACGCGAATTAATTATATATTATTTTATATTTAATATCGAAAATACAAATGATAATCGACAATCGACGACGACACCGAACACGCCAATCGCAAACTACAAATTAACATAACACCGAAGCGCGCTGCCACCTTGCAACAATTTTGATACGTTGCCAATAATTTATCGCCGCAATTAAAAAGTGCGCGAAACCTTAAATTTATAATAATGATCTATAGAATCTAATATACATACAAAATATACATATATTAAAAAAACAAAGTAGAAGAAATGTTAGTACATTTTTTCAAACATAGTTTCAATAGACGTGGGGATATAATATAATTTACACATATTAATATAATTTATATGCAAAACATATGAAATATATATCGATATGTTTAATATATATTAAAAGCTATCGATATGATAGCTCATAATATATCGTGAAATCTAAATTAATATTTATTTAATAAAAAGTCAATATATAAATTATTAAATAATAATAATAATATGTCTATATTAGAAATCTAGTAAATACCTGCATTCATGCATGCCGATCAACCACGCTATTGGTTGTATATAATTTTACATATGTATGTGTGAACACAAATTGCATTTATGCACATGTATTTTGGGTAATTGACATGTGCATGAAAAAGAAGAGTCGAGAAACAGCTCGCGCTTCGCGCTCGCATCGTTTATCCTTTTCTTTCATGCACAAGTAATTTAGTTCTGACGTCATCGACAACTTCTTTGCTTTCTTCATATTCATATATACGCCACCCATTGGTTGAGTGTCAGCATATATTTATGCACATGTATTTTCGGTAATTGACATGTGCATGGAAAAGAAGAGTCGAGAAACAGCTCGCGCTTCGCGCTCGCATCGTTGTCCTTTTCTTTCATGCATAAGGAATTTAGTTCTGACTTCATCGACAAGTTCTTTGCTGGTCGAAGTGTCGAAATGGTTTATCTAATAACTTCAGTGTTTATTGTCTGATCGGATTGCAATTTGGAGGATAAGTTCATATATTATTTAGCTATATATATGCTAAAGCAGAACGTTAAGAAATGAGTTCTTCGAATGTAAATAGCAATGTAAACCAAAATTGGCGGTTTGCGGGGGCGGTAGGCGTGTTATTCCAAATTAAAAATAAACTTGATCTGCGTATGGTATACAGGAATCTTCATGCTAAATTTGGTGTCCGTAGCTTTTGTAATAGCTGAGATCGGCGCGTTCATCCAGACGGACAGACAGACGGACATGGCTCAATCGACTCGGCTATTGATCCTGAGCAAGAATATATATACTTTATGGTTTCTCCGACGCCTCCTTCTGCCTGTTACATACATTTGCACAAAGTTAGTATACCCTTTTTTGACCATTTTCAATGGTCCAAGGGTATAAAAAGACGAAATGAGAAAAGAAGCAGTGAGGCAGCGGGCCAAATGTAATTCCTTTGGCGACAGCCCACAGTGGTTCCCCCCATAGGCCAAAAATAAAACAATCAAAGTCCAAATTTTGACTTTAAATGTATCATTACTTTCTCATAATTGGTCTAGCTATTCAAAATTATTCATGTTTTTGTTTTGCTTTAACTGTCCGCTTCAAAAATAGCATCGAAAGAGACATCATGATATCAATCGATTATTGCAGCGTGAGCAACTTGCAAGTGAAGCTGTCCGTAAAGTCAATAAAAAATCTTATAAATCGACATTTCTCTGCAATGGAAGGCATTCGTATAATAAATAATGGTACTTAGTATATTTTTAAAATAAAAATTATATGTACGACGTTTTGTGTTTTGCGTATATTAGTGTTGTGTTTAGTATATAGTTGCAGATGTTCTTTGTTTATGTTTTGCTATCTTTCGTTGGAGTTTTCGTTATGTCCATTTCCACTTAACTTAATAATTCTTTTGTGCATTGTTTATTAACATTTTAAAATTAAGAAAACCTTTAATTCAAGTGCCGACACATATAAATGTATAATATATTTTTTTGAATTTTGAATAATTAAAATATAAGTATATCAATGTATATAACCTAAAAAATGATTTTGTGGTTGTTATTATTAAATGAATGAAAAATTTTCATCCAATATTGTTTGCAACAAAATGATTTTTCAAACAAAATCACGATTTTGGACTGATTGTTCCTATGTCAGCTATATGATATAGCATACAATTTCCATTTTTTGCGTGTGTGTGTGTGTTTTTTTTTTATAAGAGTGTTCATGGGAAAAATCTTTAAAGACACCGTCCTAGTGACGGTAGTGTGGGACCCGTGTAGCGGAAGGGTTCCGCAGTCTTTCTAGCCTACGCTGCTCTACCATAATGCACACGCACATTTCCTTTATAAGGTCCCAGTTTTCTGGGGTCTCTAACATAAGCCCTACAACATTCTCTGGGCTTACATCTACTCCTAAGCGTCTATTGACGATTTCCCGTTTGTCTACGTAATAAGGGCAGTGGAAGAAAATATGTTCCACAGTCTCATATATATAGTATAGTAGTCCACTTGTCCGTGGCTTCTTCTGACCCATGATTCTATATGCGGCACCAGTCGGTGTGTCCACCTCCCGCTGCTGGTTGCATCCCACCTTTGCTGCCAATCCCCAATGGATTTACCTTCATCGTAGGTAATAGGGGTTAGGCTGTGCCTCTTAGTATATTGCGCTTGGTAATCTAGTGAGATCAAGTCAGCCGGCATAATGCCTGCTAGAAATTGGATAGCATCACCGGATACCGTCCGGAAGGCGCTACAGACTCTTTGGCAGCTACGTCTCACTACAGCGTTATAACGTCGGGCGTAGGTTGCCTTTTTTAGCGCTGATGCCCATATAGGGGCTGCATACATTAACACCGATATAGTAACACGCGATACGAGTGATCGTATAGCTTGTCTTGGACCCCCGATGTTTGGCATTACTCTTGCGAGCCGTTTGTACTCTGGCTGCTTTTTCGCTCATTGCAATGAGATTGGCTTTAAAGCTCAGCCTGGCGTCTATAAGTACGCCTAGGTACTTTATTGCTGAGCCCGTGCGGATATTGAATCCGTCAATACTGAGCGTCACATCTTCAAGTTTCTTTCTACTTGAAATAAGGACCGCCTCAGTTTTTTCCCCGGCTAATCTCAAATCGTGCTCTGTCAGCACTGCTTTATCCTTTGCGTGGCATCGGTGCTATTGTCTTTCACCTCCGCCAGGTGCTTTCCAACTATGATGACGGCAATATCATCAGCATATCCGATGATCTTGACCTCATCCCTGAGTGGAAGGCGTAATACCCCATCATATACTATGTTCCACAGGAGCGGTTCAAGAACCGATCCTTGCGGAACGCCGCCTGTAACTTGTGTGTGTGTGTGTGTGCGTGTGGTGCAGTGCAGAAGAACATGTTCTGCTGTTTCCAACGCGTCTGTGCAGAAGAAGCACTGGGATGACCCTACGTGGCGGAACCGAAACAGGAAAGCTCGGAAACAACCATGATCCGTGAGGAACTGGGTCAGGTGGTAGTCAAGGACATTGTGCTGGCACTCTGCCTATTTCGATAGTTCAGGGACGAGCTGGTAGGCCCTTCTCCCACGTTCTGACGACCTCCATTTGGCCTGCCATTCTCCAAGGAGCCACCCTTGTTACCTCATCAAGGACCATCCAGTTTGTGTTCGCCACTAGCCCTCTGCTGACAAAGTGGCTCCGAGATGCAGGCAACCTCGCCATCCATGACGCCTCTTCCACCTTCGGAATCCCTGGCGACATCCCCCTCTGTGGCAATCAGCATGATGCCGACCGCCATAGTCAACCTTCGGCAGTTTGACTCCTACAGGTTCAGAATAAACCACATGTGCTCAAGATTACAACAATCGCTTAACACATTGGACGCAACGCAGCAACAGCTATTACAACAACAGAAGAAACAACAACAATAAGCACAACAGTAGTAGCACACAAGAAACACCTGTCCAGGGCAAGATGAACGATAAGATGATGTTCCAACAAGAAGTAGCCCTAATAATGCCTTTAATATGACAAATATTGTGGAATTGGACTGCGATGTCAATTTATTACTTGACTGACTTGATAGGAAAATAAATGACATACTATACGCAATAGAGAAAACGACTGGCCGGAACTTCCGAAAGCGACTCTGTCTCAATTCATCGGAGATCTAAAGGAATGGCATTCGTTCTACGAGAATTCCTCAGTTATAATTCATTCAAGGGAAGATATCAGCGATACTAAATCACTGAACTATCTACGGGCTTACCTCATGAGAGAATCAAGATTAGTCATCGGACACCTCGGCTACATACAGTTCTTTATGCAACCGCTATGCAAATAAGCTCAAAATTTTTCCCGATCGCTTTAACCAACTGATAGATTTGGCACTGCGGAAGAATCATGATGAGGACAAATCTTATTTTACTTAAATAACTACTGTGGGAATGATCTGGCAACGCCGAGTCAGATGGCCTAAGCAACAGTCGACGGACTGGCAACGACGTAGATGTAGAAGAAGAAGAGCGAGGAGTTCTTGAGGAAGACGCGAAGAGAAAAGACGTGACGAGTACAGACGAAAAAGAGGCTGACGCTAAACCAATTATTAAATAACGACGACACTAAAGAATAAAACGATTAACTACAATTCCTATAACTAACTAATTATAAGAAACATGCATTGATGTATTACAAATAAAACCATAAATTTTAATACTTAAAAACCAACGTGTATTTTACACAACAACTGGGACTAAACTTAACCCAAGTCCCACAAATTTGGGGGCTCAACCTAAAAAACACAATAATTTAAAGACTCAACGTTAAGAAAAACAATATTTCAAAATCGGTGGTATAAAAATATAAATTGTATAACAAGCGCAAGTTTCAAGAATAATTTCATCATATTGCGTTTGCAACGACGTCAAGAATAACGGTTTAAAGAGAAACGAAAAACGCATGTACATTAGGCGTCGCGCGCGAAATAAGAAATAAAAAATAAGAACTAAAAAACAAGAAACGAGAAAAGTGAAAAATGTCGCGACTTGCAGAATACGATGTAATAAAGCAGATGCTAAGGAAAGAAAGAAAAGAGAATGTTAAACTTCTTCATAAATTTGTATTCGAAAAAAATGGTGACAGACAAAATCGAAATCGGCTACGAGAGTTTGAGGATTTGAATATGACGAAATAAATGAAAAATTTATTAAAAAAATTGATTACATAAACGATAATTTAACAGAAGCAGATCTGGTGTTAATATGTCATTTATTAAACATTCCACATAATAAAAGTAACGTTGCCTTGCATATTTTTTGCAATTTGAAAAAAGGAAATTTACTGAGGGACGCCAATTTCAATGACAACGACGATGAAGATGAAGACGAAAACGAATACGATGATAACGAAGACGATCAAAGCGAAGACTTCGAGCACGCACAAAGTAGGCTGGTATGCTGTGACAATCAGTGCGAAACGGTGGAATTGGAACAAGCGAATGTCAGAAACAAAGGAGAACGAGTGAACTCTACAGCGATGGCACAAAATAGTGATGCTGGTATACAAAATAGTTTAGCGACTCCGAGGTTTGCTTTAAACTTTCGTGACATTGAAGACTCGATTCGTAAATTCGGTGGTGATGACACACTTTCGATTGAAGTGTGGTTAGAAGATTTTGAAGACACTGCACAAGTAATGCAATAGGATGATTTACAAAAATATATTTTTGCCAAACGATCGTTGAAAGGACTGGCACGAATGTTTGTAGCTAGTGAACGCGGTATATCAAGCTATCACAATTTAAGAAAAGCATTGTTAAACGAATTTAAAACAACAACAAACAGTGCTCAAAACATAAACTAATGAGTGATCGTAAAATAAAGAAAGGTGAAAGCCTTCAAGAATATTTTTTGATAATGAAAGAACTATCATCTCGCGGTGATATTGACAATAATTCATTAATGGAATATGTGATTGATGGCATAAACGATTTAAGTGTTAATAAATCAATTTTATATGATGCAAATAATCTAAAAGAATTTAAACAAAAACTCAAGTGCTACGATACAATGCGTAAGAAATATCAGTCGAACCGCCGTTACGATAAAAATAAAATTGACAATGAAAAAGAAAATACAGTAAATAAAAATGATCATGAAATAAAATGTTTTAATTGTGGTGAGAAAGGACACAAATCTAATAACTATAACTAACTAACAACTGCGCCGATAAACTAAAAGGAAAAAAGTGTTTCAAGTGCAACAATTTCGGGCACATTTCCAAAGAATGTCAAAGTTCAAAAAACAATTCTAACGTTGCAAATATGAATAAGATAGCTGATGATTCAATGATGTGAAAGACTGTGAAAATTAAAGAAAATGAATTTAAAGCGCTTATTGACACGGGAAGTAAACATAATATAATGACGGTGGAAACTTATAAAAACTTAAATGTTAAACTTACTGAAACTAATGTATGTCTTATTGGATTTGGGAATAAGAATAATAAAGACAGAGTGAAACCTTTTGGTGAATTTGAACAATCTTTTATAATAGACAATGAAGAATTTATCAGTAATTTTTTAGTAGTAAGCACAGAGCTTCTACACATTGATATAATTCTCGGTGAACACTTTTGCAAACAAGCAGAAATCAAAATAACGCGTAATAGAATAACGATTAAAAAGATTAAAGACGAAAAAGAAGAAGAAAACTTTCTAATGAAAATAGATAGTAGTGAAGAGACTGAACTTAATATCGACGAAAGGGCAAGCCCACAAATAAAAAGTAAAGTCGTTAACCTAATAAACAATTATAAACCGATTAAAACTAAAACAACTCATCTAAATGCGCATAACATTAAACGAAGACACGCCGATATTTTCACGACCTCATCGATTGCCCTACTCCGAGAGACGCATTGTGGACAACCAGATTGAAGAATGGCTCAAAGACGATATTATTCAGACATCGGAATCAGAATACAGTAGCCCAGTAGTATTGGTGCGAAAACGCGATGGATCACCACGACTCTGCATAGATTACAGACGCATCAATAAAGTGATTATACGAGACCATTTCCCTTTGCCGCTTATCGAAGATAAGCTGGATCGACTACAAGACGCTAAAATTTTTAGCACAATTGATCTCAAAAACGGAGTTTTTCATGTTGACGTAGAAAAGTTACGACTGTTCTATTCTTCATTTGTAACTCACAATGGTTAGTTTGAGTTCAAAAGAGTTCCGTTTGGTTTATCCAACTCTCCGAAAGTTTTTCAACGACACGTAAATGCAGTATTTAGAGATCTGACAAGTCAAGGTATAGCTTTACCTTATATTGATGATGTCATTATACCAGCGAAAGACGAAGACGAAGCGATTAAAAACTTGGAAATAGTTATTCAAAGATGCGCAGAATATGGTCTGATGCTAAACATAAAAAAGAGTCATTTCCTAAAGACTAAAATAGAATTTCTTGGCTATATAATCGAAAACCAAAAAATAAGTCTTTCTGACGAAAAAACAAAAGCTGTTACTAATTTCATTGAACCGCGAAATAATAAAGAATTGTTGAATTTTCTAGGACTTGTTGGTTATTTTCGAAGATTCATACCAGGATTTGCAAGTATTGCGAAACCTCTTACCGATCTTACAAAGCAAGATGCAAAGTTTCAGATGGATGAAAAAGCTTTATTTGCAATCAACAACTTAAAAGATATTATAACAAAGAAGCCGGTATTAAAGATTTATCACCAACAACACGAGACAGAATTGTACACAGATGCTTCGATGGAAGGATATAGAGCGGTCCTTTTACAAAAATCATCTGACGATGACCTGATGCACCCTGTATATTATATGAGCAAAAAACGTCCGAAGCTGATAAAAAGCTGTCTAGTTATCATTTGGAGATTCTTGCAATTGTAGAAGCACTAAACAGATTTCGTGTTTATCTTCTAGGTATTCGTTTCAAACTTATAACAGACTGTAACGCTTTTGCCAAAACGTTGGACAAAAAGAATCTTTTATCTACACGAGTTGCTCGATGGGTTCTTTTGCTACAGGAATTTAATTACGACATTGAACACAGGAATGGAACACGAATACGACACGTCGATGCTTTAAGCCGCCACCCGATCATGATTATAAAGGACGACACTGTACATAGCAAAATAAAATATGTGCAAAATCAAGATGACGAATTACGTGCGATTATGGACATCCTTACAGAGAAGACATCACACAACGGATATTTAATGAAATTTGGCATTTTGCACAACGTGGTCAACGACGACGAGCTAATTGTAGTGCCTTTTGGGATGCAAAACGAAATCATAAAGCAAGCGCATGAAAGAGGACATTTTTCCGTTAAAAAAACAAAAGAGCTGTTAACTAAAGACTTTTATATTCCCAGACTTGACGAAAAAATCCAAAAGCATGTTAGTCACTGTATACCCTGTATTGTGTCTAATAGGAAACAAGGCAAGAAGGAAGGTGAACTTAATCCAATTTCGAAAGACGAGCAGCCACTTCAGACGTATCATATAGACTTTCTTGGACCTTTGGAATCTACGCACAAGCAGTATAAGCACATACTTGCGATAATAGATGGATTTACCAAGTTCTGTTGGTTGTATCCCACAAAGACGACAGCAGCGATTGAAGTTACGACGATTCTTAAAACGCAGAGTATGACCTTTGGGAATCCAACGCTTATAATTTCGACCGAGGAGCTGCTTTCACTTCAGAAGAGTTTAAACAATACTGCGAAGATGAAGGAATCAAACATCACGTAGTTACAAAAGGGTTACCACGTGCTAACGGACATGTGGAGAGACTCAATGCGATCATTGTACCTGTTTTAGCTAAGCTTGCTATAGACGACCCCTGTAAATGGTATAAGTTTGTTGATAAGGTTCAGCAAAATATAAATTCAACATTTTGTCGAAGTACCCAAAAGACGCCGTTCGAATTCCTTGTTGGTACCAAAATGCGGACAAAAGCTCGCCGAGATGATCCAGATATTTGATGACAACCGAGAAGAAATCCGACGACAAGAAAAAACAGCAAATAATCAAAATGCAGAACGAAAATAAACATTCATATAATTTACGACGCAAGGCGGCCAACACATACAAGCTAGGAGAGCTAGTTGCGATCAAGCGTACACAACTAGGTGGTGGACTTAAGCTGAAGCCCAAATACCTAGGCCCGTATAAAATCATCAATGTAAAGACGAACAACACCTATGACGTAATTAAAGATGCAGCTTTTTGCGATGGACCAAAGAAGACGACGACGTGTGCTGAATATATGAAGCCCTGGATGAGCATAAACGACGACGCATTCGAGGCGAATGCAGTGTAAGATGGCCGAGTTGTGGGAATGATCTGGCAACGCCGAGTCAGATGGCTTAAGCAACAGTCGACGGACTGGCAACGACGTAGATGTAGAAGAAGAAGAGCGAGGAGTTCTTGAGGAAGACGCGAAGAGAAAAGACGTGACGAGTACAGACGAAAAAGAGCAAGGCTGACGCTCAACCAATTATTAAATAACGACGACACTAAAAAATAAAACGATTAACCTAAGTCCCACACTACTATAACGAACGAAATCCGCAAGCACTCCCAAAACACAATAAACCTTCAGCGGACAACTTTTATAAATGTTTATTAATAAGAGATAACACAAATCGCCACAACTATTTAACTATAAGTTATTAATTAATATTCGCAATGAAAGTTGCGCTTTATTTAAATTTAAATTTCGCGTAAAATTATCTAATAGAAAATTCGCAATGAAAGTTGCGCTATATTTGGATTTAAATTTCGCGTAAAAGTATCTAAAAGAAATTAATTATAACACTGCAGTCCCGTGCCCCCTTGCATCAATTTCAATACGTTGCCAATAATTTATCGCCGCAATTTCCTAGCGCACAAAAGACTTCAATCAGCGGTGTGAGCATAATATATTGGTATTTCTTATTACATTTTAAATGGGCCAATATCGATAACTCGCAATATACTGAGCTATCAAAAATAATATTTATTTTATTGCATTTTATGGTTTGACAATTTTTACTGACCCTAAAATATGAATTAATAAAGAATAATTATATGTGCACGAACTCATATTATGAATATGTACACATGTATGTAAATACTTGCACACATTCATATCGATCTACCACGCCACCTATTGGTTGTATACAAATGTATATATGTTTGTATGTACGTACACAAATTAAGTATGTAAGACTTTTAACATATATGCACATGTATTTTCGGTAATTGACATATGCATGGAAAAGAAGAGTTAAGAAAAAGCTCGCGCTACGCGTTCGTCCCTTTCTTTCTGCACAAGTAATATAGTTATGACGCCATCGCCCATTTGAAGGGAATAAAAAATACAAAATATATAAAAATAAATATACAATATAACGAGAGCAAAAGTCGAGCAGCACGCGACATTGGGATATCCTTCGACGTATGTAGCCATAAAAGTAATTAATTGTACTCGTATGATACTAATCGCAAGCTACAAATTAATCATAACACTGCAGTACTCTGCCACCTTGTATAAATTTCGATACGTTGCCAATAATTTATCGACGGAATTTCCTAGCGTGCGAAAGACTCCAAAATTCGGTGTGAACAGTATATGTCGATATTTCTTTATAAATTTTAATTTGGCCAATATTGATAACTCTCAATATATCGACTAATCAAAATTAATATTTATTTAATTTCATTTTATGGTTTTGTATTTTTTACGGACCTAAAATATGAATTATTAAATAATAATCATATGTGCACGTACGCATATTATGAATATTGTAAATATATACAAAGCATGTAAATACTTGCATAAATCGATTGAGTGTTAGCATATATGCACATGTGTTTTTGGTAATTGACATGTGCATGGAAAAGAAGAGTCGAGAAACAGCTCGCGCTACGCACTCGCATCGTTCGTCCTTTTCTTTCCTGCACAAGTTATATAGTTATAACGTGCGACATACTATATGGTTCAGCACAGGTATTACAACCACCGCTTTAGACTCTAAGATCAGATGACCAAACTCAGAAAAGTGTAGAGACGAAGCGCGGTTTTATTCTTAAACATTAATTGGTCTTTCGAACCGTCCGCGAGTGTCCCAAGAAAAGTTCTAGTGAATAATTCTTACAATTTTTTTTTTACTTACTTGGCTATTTCAAACAACGGTTAGCTAAGTTAATAAAAAAAAATCAGAATGCTGTCCGCACGCTGGCGCTGCTTTAAAAGAAATTTCAATTCTGGAACAACCACACGACGCTGTGTAACATCGGTACTGTCGATCATCAATACCTCAATGAGATGATTTTTGAATCCACAATGGCCAACGCTCGGAGCTATTTAGATTCGGAGATGAAGGTAGAAGTAGCCCTAATAGGCGAAGGCGCGATTTAGCTGGAAGAAACTGGGCAAAGGGAAAAGCTGGACACCAGGCCAAGCACTTCTAAAGGATAAGAGGTAAAGCAAGGAGTACCCCTATTTTGGTTCCCAACTTGGTAGAGTCCACAGGAACCACAACCAATGTCTTACGGCGGCTCATGGTAGAAGTCAGACCCGATCCTAATCAAAGCGATTTGACTCCACATGTGCTCAAGATTACAACAATCGCTTAACACATTGGACGCAACTCAGCAACAGCAATTACAACAACAACAGAAACAACAACAATAAGCACAACAGTAGTAGCACACAAGAAACACCTGTCCAGGGCAAGATGAACGATGAGATGATGTTCCAACAAGAAGTAGCCCTAATAATGCCTTTAATATGACAAATATTGTGATTGTGTATTGACTGACTTGATAAATAATTCTTTATGCAACCGCTATGCAAATAAGCTCAACATTTTTCCCGATCGCTTTAACCAACTGATAGATTTGGCACTGCGGAAAAATCATGATGAAGGCATTATCCGCATGTTCCTTAAATGCATCAAAATGTGCAAATTGGCCAAGATTCTCACGCATTAGTCGGCCAAATCTTATTTTATTTAAATAACTACTATAACGAACGAAATCTGTAGTGTACATCCCTGGTCTTTTGTTAATATATCGATATTTGTTTTGGTTAAGTCTCTAGTGACTAGCTTAGCCTTCTATCAACAAACTACCGAACAATTAATATCGATCAAAGAAAAAGTTGAGCTTTACCATATCTGTTGGATCCGAGTCATTTAGTTGTATAACAAAAAAATTGAGTAGTAGTTTTTTGTGTTTAAGTAGTATACATATAATACATATGTACGTATAACTTGAAATCACTCTAACATACATAATGAAACGCTGTTAATTAGTTAATTAGCATAAGCTAGCTGTAAGTCTTTACTTTGTGCTCTTGCCTTCTCCTTTTGTCAAAAATAGAATTACTCTCATTTGGATCATTGAACTTGGTGGTGTTCTTTTTAATCCGTAGCAACCTAGCTAATTTTCACTTTCCGCGAAGTTTCATTAAAAGAGAGCAATAATTAAATTGCTTATTTAGTTTAACGTACTACAAACCCGTATTATTTTACTTTTCGGTTTTGAAAATTGTTCATGGCGCCCGACCAGGGACTATCGGAAAGTGTCTATTGAACTTGTTGCGTATATAGGTTTAAAACATTTTATAATTAAATAAAATTTTAAAATTGTATCACCCCAGTTCCATTTGTCGCGTTCACAATACATTGAGTATTGCATATTTGGTGCGGCTAATCTTCGCCTGAGAGTGAACTGGGGCTGGAATTAACCAACCATAATGATCAAGCTCATTTGGATTAATCTGGAGTGTCTAGCAACCCAATGGAAATTGACTTGGATTCTAGGGAAGTGAATTCGTTTGATGAAATTGATTCTTTGGATCCTGAAAATGATAATCGATCCGGTTTAAAAGAAATTTGTGTAACAACTAAAGCATTAGTTATGTCAGCTCTAGCTCCAAGTGGTAGTAAATCACAAACCCAAAATGCGCCAAGCTATATTAGCCACCATTCAAATTTACCAAAACTGAAACTACCTACATTTAGTGGGAAGCATGATGAATTTAAGCAATTTATCAGTTTATTTGAAAGTTTGGTAGATTCAGATAATTCAATTTCGGACATTGAAAAATTTAATCATTTAATTTCATGTCTATCAGATGAAGCGTTAGGTACAGTAGAAGCATACCAAATGTCAGCAGCAAATTATCCAAAAGGATTAGCAAGTTTGCACCGTGTTTACGACAATAAATGCCTTATTTTCTTCGATACACTCGCTCAGCTGTTTGACATTCCTTCTGTGACTAAGCCATCTGCATCCGCATTTAGGTCAATAATTGATAAGGTTTCGGCAATTTTGGAGTCCCTTTTGTCGTTGGGTAATGAAGAAGATGTAGCCAATGCAATGATCATTCATCTCGTTCTATCTAAGGTAGATTATATTACAAAATCAAAATATGAGGAGCAACTTGATTATGATGTTTTGCCCAAGTGGTCTGACTGCGTTATAAATCTCAATAGGCGATATCAACATCTGACTGCAGAGGAATCCTCAAGAGCCAAAGTTGAACCAAAACCTGAGATCCCAATTAGAAAACCCACAAAGTCATCATTTGCCTGTTCCAAATCTACAAGTTCAGTTGATCCGAGTTGTCTGTATTGCAACTCTAACCATAGTATTGTCAACTGTCAAGGGTTTGCAGCAATGCCTGTTCTGGAACGGTTTGAATTCTCCAAAGGTAAAAGGTTATGTATAAACTGTCTTCATCAGGGACATAAAACCTCAATGTGCACATACTCTAAGTGCGGAGTTTGCTCTAAATCGCATCACACCTTATTGCACAGGTATATAGCTCAGAATCAGTCCCATAGTCAACAGACTGAGCCAGTTCTTAGCGCTCAAGTAAATCACATTGCCAGTGATAATGAGCAATCCATACTTGCTACAGCTGTAGTCAAAGTACATGATAGGTTCGGACAGGTTCATTTCACCAGAGCTCTATTAGATGGAGGCTCTCAAGCTAATTTTATTACAGAGAGCTTTGCACAAACCCTTCGGCTCTCAAGAACCAATAGTAGCTTGACTATGTCAGTATTAGGCAAGTCAAATTTAGTAGCCAAAGGTGAAGTCAATGCTACAGTGCACTCTCGAGTAAATAACTACCAGTTTAGTGCAGATTTTTGGGTTCGAAGTTCAATTACGTCAGATCAGCCAGATTATAACCTCCCGATCAGCAAATGGAAAATCCCAGCAAACATTGAACTAGCTGATCCTCGTTTCCACAGTTGATCACTTCTTTGAGATGCTGTGTTCGGGACAAATTAAATTATCTGAAGATGCACCTTTACTCCAAAAAACGTCATTAGGATGGGTAGTAGCGGGTCGATGGAAACCCGGTATCTTGTGCCATGATTGCTACTTTAGAACATGATACATTAAAAGCTCTTGTAGAAAGACTTTGGGAGATAGAAAAAATGCCGAAATTATGTTCAAATGTTAACTATTTAGCTGAGCAACTTGCATGTGAGGATCATTTTAAGAAAAATATACGCTAGTTGTCTTCAGGTAGATTGGAGGTTAGTTTGCCATTTAAATCTGACCCGTTTGGTTTGGGGTCTTCATTTGATGCAGCTAAGCGTCGATTTTTATCATTAGAGCGTAGAGTGTCTAAAGACTCTACACTCTATTCAATGTACACTCAATTTAGGAAAGAGTACCTTGAGTTAGGCCATATGTCAACTACAAATAATCAGATTCAACCAGGACCACATTATTTGATACCACATCAGTGTGTCCTGAGGCCTGATAGTAGTACCACCAAACTTCGAGTTGTTTTTGATGCCTCGTGCAAGACAACATCACAGAGATCATTAAATGATATGCTTATGGTGGGTCCTACTATTCAGAGGGAACTAATTTTGTCTTTAATTCGGTTTCGTTTGAATCGATATGCACTGACAGCCGATGCAGAAAAAATGTATAGACAAGTAATGGTGGCTGAAAAAGATCGCAGCTTTCAACTCGTTTTGTGGCGAGAAAAACCAACTGATGATTTGCAAATCTTTCGGTTAAATACCGTGACTTATGGCACATCAGCAGCTCCATTTTTGACAATACGATCCTTGCAAGAACTTGGTTTTCGCCATAAGGATTCGCATTCCACTGGAGCTGAAGTGATTTGCAATGACTTTTATGTGGATGACATGCTCACAGGAGCTGATGACCTTGACACACTAAATTTAATATGTAAACAAGTGTCGGAAGTCTTAGCTTCAAGCGGACTAAAGTTAACAAAGTGGTTTTCTAACCATCCACAATTATCAAAAGGAAGTCAATGTAAAAATCCTTTAACTTCAATGATGCCGATTCTACCAAGACCTTAGGAATGACGTGGATTCCAAAAGGTGATATATTTCGATATCGCTTTGACAAACAATTTCGGGATATAATTCCTACAAAGCGCACAATACTTTCGATCAGTGCTTGTTTGTTCGACCCACTTGGACTATTGAGTCCAATAAGCGTCACTGCAAAAATGTTGCTGCAAGAAATATGGCAGTTGAAATTAGATTGGGATGAGTCTATCCCCATGTCTTTGACTATAAGTTGGTTCACGCAAAATTTGTAGGACATTCATACTATTGAAGTACCAAGATACACTTATGCTAGTGGATCCTCAAGAGTTCAGATTCATGGATTTGCAGACGCATCCAGCCACGCTTATGGTTGTTGTTTATATGTTCGAGCACTTTATAAAGGAAAAATTCAATGCCAGCTGCTCGCAGCTAGGGCAAAGGTAGCTCCATTAAAAACAAAAACATTTCCAAGGCTTGATTCTGAAATCACACTACATTGGATAAATACTTCGCCATCCATGCTTGCAACTTTCGTAACCAATCGTATTGCTACAATTCAAGAATTGTATCAGAGAATATCCTGGCAACATGTACCAACTAAATTTAATCCAGCAGATATTGCATCTCGCGGATGTACTGTTCAGGAACTGAAGGATTCTCTTTGGTTCAATGGACCTTACTTTTTATTAGAAAATGAAGAACATTGGCCCAAAAATAATCATATAGCGATTCCATCTGACATGTTAAACTTAGAATTCAAGAAAACTGCAAATGTCTTTATTGCCACTGGAGAAAACTTTTTGGTAAAATGGATAAGTCGCATTGGGTCTTATACAAAGCTAACTCGTATTCTCGCTTATATGTATAAATTTCTAAATTTGTGTAAAACACAGAAACGATCGAAACAATTAAGTTCCGATGAGCTGCATTTCGCCTCGTTAAAATTATTTGAAATTATTCAAAGAAACGAGTATGTAAATGTATATGACAAGATTAAGAAAGCCAAACTCCTTCAGTCTGGTTTACAGGCATTAACTCCCTTCGTCCAAAAATTCTCTAAGAGTAAAAGACGCTTTTCTTTAATCAGAGTAGGTGGCAGACTTTTAAATGCTCCATTGACACATAACACTAAATTTCCGATTTTATTGCCAAACAAAAATCATTTGGTTGAAATATATCTTCGACATTTACATTTAAAAAATTACCGTGCCGGTCCAAAAACAATGCTCAGTCTGCTTCGGCAAGAGATTTGGATCGTAAATGCTCGAAGAGAATGCACTCGAATAGTTCGGAGATGCATTCATTGTTTTCGATATAAGCCAAGATTATTAGGCCAAATAATGGGTGATCTACCCACAGACATATTTTCCGCAGTGCGTCCCTTTTATATCTGTGGAGTTGATTTTTGTGGACCGATAAACCTTTCATTACGAATTCGTGGTCGGCCACCTATTAAAATGTATATAGCAATATTCGTATGTTTTGCTTCGAAGGCTGTTCACATAGAGTTGGTTCCTGATTTATCCACTAATAATTTTTATTATTGCCCTTAGAAGTTTCATCGCAAGACGTGGCGTTCCGCGGAGGATATATTCCGACAACGCGACGAATTTTCTAGGAGCCAGGAACCAGCGCCAGGACCTTCTGAAGGCATTCGAGGAGTAGAGGTCTCAACTGCAGTCGCTCGCAGCGGAAACCGGGATGGACTGGCAGTTCATACCCCCCCACGCCCCCTACTTCAGAGGACTTTGGGAAGCAGCGGTGAAGTCGGCGAAGGGTCTGCTGCTGCGGCAAATAGGAGCCGCCTCCCTCACAGAGGCAGAGGTCCGCACACACTTGGCAGAGGTCGAGGCAATCCTCAACTCGCGTCCGTTGACGCCATGCAGCGCAGACCCCAATGGAGAGGTCCTAACACCAGGGCACCTGCTCATAGGCCAAGCCCTGCTTTCGCTGCCGCAAGGGTCCGAGCGCGACGAGCAGACCAAAGGGTGGCAGTATACGCGCAGGTGGCAGATGCTGTCAATGCTTAGACTGCGGTTCTGGCAAGCGTGGTCCAGGGACTACATCCTGGAGCTGCAAGGCAAGGCCAAGTGGCAGGTCGAGGCGGCCAATCTCGAGGTCGGCGCATTGGTCATAGTGCACGACGACAACACTCCACCCCAGCATTGGATTACCGGCAGGGTCAACGCAACCATAAAAGGAGCGGATGGCAAGGTTCGAGTGGCCGAGGTAAAAACGGCAACCGGCGTTTTTATTTGCCAATCCATAAGTTAGCGGTTTTGCCAATTATTTGATTTTAAGTTACTATCAATCGATTTTTCAATTATGAATTGTTTTTTTGAAGTTTAGTCCTTCAACGTGGACGGAATGTTAGATCCGAGTCATTTAGTACTATTACAAAAAATGTACTTTTATTTTAAGTAGTAGCCTTTTATATTAAGTAGTAGCTTTTTTCTATAAAGTAGTAGATTTTTGTGTTTAAGTAGTATACATACATACGTATAACTTGAAGTCACTCTTACATACATAATGAAACGATGTTAATTAGCATAAGCTAGCTGTAAGTCTTTACTTTGTGCTCTTGTCTTCTCCTTTTGTCAAAAATAGAATTACTCTCATTTGGATCATTGAACTTGGTGGTGTTCTTTTTAATCCGCAGCAGCCTAGCTAATTTTCACTTTCCGCGAAGTTCCATTAAAAAAGATCAATAATTTGCTTATTTAGTTTAACGTAGTACAAACCCGTATTATTTTACTCTTCGGTTTTGAAATTTGTTAAATATCTAAGCCCTTGGTCCATCTCTTTTCTCGTCTGACGCCAAGCTATCTTGACCTACCTCTACACACTTCAAAGTGAGAAAATTTATATTCTTAACTTTTGGAGGCCATCATACACTCGTGAGTAACAATATACTTGTATATGCAATCTGTGCATATAATTTATGTTACAAATTCTTAGGTTGTCCCCCTTGGCGAAAAATAATTGGTTTTTTTTTTCTGCAAGTACACACAAGCGTACATTGTTGGCCGGCTGAAATGCCACTCATCTTTAATCCATCATCTTTAACGACATCGACACCTTTGGGGCGTGGAATTGTGATAGTGAATAGTGACAATTAAATTAAAAAAAAAAAAAATAAAATAAAACAAAAAAAAAAAAAAAACACAACCCACACACATCAAATCATGTAAAAGTCAGTCACGCACACACACATTTGCAACACATACATGGTAATACACACAGTGATCTCAATTTAAAACATTATAAAATCAGTGTAAATTCACACACACAAACACACTCACGCTAAACAAAAAAAAATTTTTAAATTCATTCATGCATCTTTATTGAATACTTAAAAAAGTGAAATTGAATTTACTATAAATACTTAAAAAGAAAAAAAAAGAAAATATTTAAAAGTTAAAAATTAAAAGTAATAAGAGTGCTTAAAGGGTAAAAATTAAATTTAATATGAGTACTAAAAATAATTAAATTTGTTTTTTGATTTGTGAGCATTCACATTACATATGGATACTTAAAAGGAACTTTAGATTAATTTTGAAAATAGGTTGAATAATTTGTTTTCTTCTTCATTTCTATAAATCTGCTCAAACACATTCTTAGTCAATGCGGTTAAGGCAGTGTGCTTAACTGATCATGCAAAAAAAAATACAAGTATAGGAAAAAAAATACATATATCTAACCAGCTCCTTCACACTGAATTGATAATTATGTGTGTGCCATAAATATTATTACTTTGTAACAAAGCAGCAAAACACACCGTACATCAACTTGGTACCAAGGATCTTGTCGGGGTAAGTGGAAGAAAATTTTATTGCACAAGATAAGATTTGCTAAATTAATTAATCAATTCACTGGCCCAAATTTTAATGACTTAAATCTATTAAAAATATAGGTTAGGTTAGGTTATATCGGCAGGCCCCCTAATGGGGGGCCTCACATAGATCAGTATGATCCTTAGTGCGGCCGGATAAGTGATGGAGGCTGTTAATTTCTTAGTTTAATTATCCCAGTCTGGTATGCTGGTAAGTTTGGCGAAAGCCAGGAGTTTTTGGGGTGCCAGGCCCGCTGCTTCTTCTAGTGATGCAAGCAGGGGGCGTCCCAGGTACTTCGCTCTCGAGGTCATGAGAGCAGGGCAGTCGCAGTCGCGGTCAGGCAGTGACCCGTGAGTATGCCCATCATTGTTCTACAGTCTCTTCTCGGGAGCTGAATGACATAATGGGCTAATTTCGCGTTTGCGTTGTTGCACATAGTGCGGGTTATTTTGCAGTTTTTTGTGTTGTGCCATCTTCTTCCTGCTATTACCGCAGCGCCTTGTTCTAGGCTGTGGCTTATTGATCGCAGCGGTAGCTTCAGGTCTTCAACTGTCAGCTGTCTAGATTCGGCACCCTCTTTCGCTAGCCTGTCTGCCATCTCGTTTCCGTCAATGCCCTGGTGGCTGGGAACCCAGAAGATGCGCACCTTCGATCGGATGCTTAATGCATCTAATGCTTCCCTGCTTGCCAGTACACCTTCGGAGCTGATGACATAGGATTGCAAAGATTTGATAGCCGCCTGACTGTCGACTAGGATGTTGACCCGATTTTTGTTGAGTGTTGTCGCAAGTTCTGCCGCCTTCCTTATAGCAAAGACCCCGCCTGGAAGATGCTACAGTAATCCGGCAACTTGTACGACACTTGAATGAGCGGATCCGCACAGTAGACCGCGGCGCCCACGCCGGCTTCCATTTTAGATCCGTCCGTAAATAGCTTTGTTGCGTTTTCGTCCATGCCGATTTTCCAATCTTCATGACCCATTAGAGTGGGCGTTCTGGAGAAGTTGTTTATTGGGGTCATATAGTCCGTGCTATTGAATGACTCTCCTCCCACTTCGCTATGCCCATAGTTTGCGAAGGCCATATGTCCCGTAGCACGAAGACGTTGCGCGGTCTTCTGTGCTAGTAGTTTGGCCTGTATGTCAATTGGGAGAACTCCGAGTATCACTTCCAGGGCCTTTGTTGGAGTAGATCTCAGTGCCCCAGTAATGCACATCAATGCACGTCTTTGTACCCTTTCCATTGTTAGGAGGTATGTGGATTTCTTAGTGGCCCTCCACCATACTAGGATACCGTAGAGTAGTATTGGACGAACAATTGAGATGAAGATCCAGTGCATTAGTCTGGGAGACAAGCCCCACGTGCTACTTAGCATCTTTTGCGATGCATAAAGTGCATTTGTGGCTTTCTTAACCCTTTCCTCGACATTGGGTTTCCAGCTCAGTTTGCTGTCCAGTACTATTCCTAGATATTTTACGCTCTTTTTTGGCTCGAGCATGGCACCGTTTATAGATGGCGGAGTCCATTGCGGTATCTTGTATCTCTTGGTAAAGAGAATTAGATCCGTCTTGTCCGTATTAATACTGAGTCCGACCTCCATCGCCCACTTCAGTATTTCTTATAGTGTATTGTCCATGACAGAGCTGATTGTCATTGCACATTTGCCCACGATAATTATGGCTATGTCGTCTGCATAGGCGGTTATCTTGGGGGCTTTCCGTTTAAATTTCCTTAAGACGTCGTTTACCACTAAATTCCACAACAGCGGCGACAACACTCCTCCATGTGGCGTGCCTCTGTGCGCTGCTTTGGTTATGGTCGTGGTTCCCCGTTCGGCTCTTACTCTTCTGCAGCTCAATAGATTGCATATCCAAGATTTTACAGCTTCGTGGGTTTCTGCGGCTCTCAGGCTCCGCATGATCGCTTCCGTAGATACATTGTTGAATGCACCTGAGATATCCAGGAACGCTCCTAAGGCAAATTCCTTGTGGTGTAGGGCTTTTTCGATGGTGGCTACTAGGGAGTGTAGCGCTGTTTCCACCGATTTCCCTTTTGTGTATGCGTGTTGGTTGGATTCTACGAGTCGGTCCATGCCTCCTCTTATGTGTAGATCCAGAAGTTTCTCGAAGGTTTTTAGCAGGAAGGAGGTGAGACTTATCGGTCTGTAATCTTTCGGCTGCATGTGATTGCATTTTCCTGCTTTTGGCAGGAACACAACACGTGCTGTCCTCCAGGGTACCGGTACATATCCCTGCCTCAGACATGCTTTGAATATCGATTCCAGCCATGGAGTGACCTTTTCTTTGGTCTTCTGTAGCATGGCTGGTATTACGCCATCCAGGCCAGGGGATTTATAACTTTCAAACGAGTCTATGGCCCACTGGATCTTATGTGGTGTGATTATGTTCCCAGGTACGTTGGACACTGGGTTCGTGTGCATTGGTTGTTGCGGATCGAGTACATCTGTACATCCGGGGAAGTGCTCGCCTAGAAGGGCATCGCTTCCCTGCTGCTACTCGTCCATTGGCCATCGCTGGTTCTTAGTTGGCTCTGGATTGCCGGTTGGCTCGACAAAAGCTTCCTAAGCCTAGCTGTTTCTGTGACCTTCTCTATGCCGGAGCAGAAGGATCTCCAGGAGTTCCTTTTGGCTGTCTGGACCTTTTTCTTAAAGTTGCGGAGCCTTATTCTGTATTCGTCCCATACAAGATCTTCATTCGCTTGTTTGGCCAGTTTGAAGATTTCTTGTAGGTCTGTGCGTTGTGCCTTTAATTCTGGATTCCACCAGGGTGGCCTGTGCTTCCTTCTTACAATTGAGGTTTTGCACGCTGCGTTGAAGGCCGAGGTTAGGTGATGACAGAGAGTCTTCACGGACTTCTCAGTGTCCGCCGTTGATATGATCGGTGATGGTGCTGGGAGTGTCCTTGTCACTTTGGTCTTATACATATCCCAGTTGGTATTCCGGGGATTCTTGTAAAAAATGCACTATTATAAATTTATTACCCTATTTTTGAAACTTTATATTTAGAAATGAGAAAAAAAATTTTGGAAATTTCATATCTGAATTGAATTGAAAGAAAGAAAAATAATTGGCTGCAACACTATGGCACTACCCCCTCATAGCATCATGCTAAAACAATTTACTCTATCTATCATAGTTGTAAATAAATGAATTATTTTTATAATGTTTAACTAAATTAAATAATATGTTTCCTTGGATGAAAATGGGCTGAGCTTGCATATCAGCCGATTTGTTTAGGGATTTCATGGTAGGGCGGGTAAAGAAGGCGGGCTGCACCAACACCTATTGCAGCCTCGTCATCATTTGAATGACGTCAGTAAATTTATAACTTGTATCATCGATCTGAAAAAGGCAACGGGACTAAAATTTTTTTTTGTAAAGCTACCAATTGTTCTCTATATATCTTAACACCTTTTCTAGTCATCGAACCATATCAACCGAATGATAACTAGCCGCATCCAGGGTCCCCTCTGACTAGTGAAAGAGACACTAGAGGGTTGCATAGCAGATGTATGTATGAAGATTGTACTTACGTATATTATATACGTATGTATAACACTCATGTAAACATACTAACTGTTTGATTGTATTTAAACATTAAATACAAATATTATTTAAATTTACAATTCTAAATTAAATTTATGCAACTTGTTTAGTACAGCAACATTTAATACAAAAAAAATGGCGCCCATCGTGGGGCCGCTATGCGTGTAAAAACATAACATCGTTAATTGCGCATGCAATTATATTTTATTACGAAATCAATTACCTCAAGAGATGGTTTAGAGACGTCGATCTTCGCAATAATTCCATCAGTGGCGAAACGGCTTAATCTATGCTAAAAAATACTCTGAGTGACAGAGATATATGCAAGCTTCGGTCTGTGACTTTCACACGAGTTGTGAGGGCCTCTGATTGGAATATGGCTGTTGACGAAATGAGCTTTCAGTCATCCATCAGAAGTCTTTCAATTCGTTCGATTCTATTGTATGGTAAACTTGGATCTCACTACAAAAAGACTCAAAGAAAGAGTCAGGAGAAATATATCAATATTAAAAGTTCCTCGTATGTCTCATAAGTATTAACACCTAGAATCTATATTGTTGTTACTATATTAATCCCTTATAGCCGAGTTTGGAGAATCCATAGCTGGCAGCCGATGTCTCAATTTAAGGAAGCTGATTGGAAAATGAGTTTTGGAAAAAAAAAATGCGAACGAGAAAAGCTAGAATCGGTGAAGAAAACACATAAGGTATGGGATTTATGGAAATAACTGAAAGGTATTGTATTTCCTTTGGCAAGTCCGAAGAATAACCCTCAGCAGCTTTCATAAGATTCGTATGCTCCTATGTGTGCACATATTAACGTAATTTCTTGAAAAAGCAACACCTACTGGCAACTCCATAGTACCAGCGGGAATTCTATGCGTGAAAGTCGCATATGACCTAAAAGGAAAAGGAGATATGCTAATTCAAAGGTTGAATTTTATAGATATCCTGATAGTTCGTGGGTTCAGGTTTGGATGGAGAATGAATCATTGCGATATTTTTCTTCTGCCATTCAGAGCATTGAATAACTCAGCGAGAGTCAGTCTTGACATCTACTGCAAAAGGAGTTATGATTGCGATCTTAGAGATGCACAATGGGAAATTGGAATATGTGAGTGTTGAGATGCGGCACTACATCCTTTCCTGGAGTCTTCTTATTAACACGTATACATAATTCAAAACCAATCACTTATACAGAAAAAAACCAAAGACAAACTGGTATAGTTAGGCCCATGAGTAGTCTAAAGAAACTAAATAACTTATGAAATCTTAAGAAATTTAAACAAATTAATAACTAAACCACTCATAACATAAATAAAAAATTACATAAATAAATAAACCTTTATTACTTTTATTAATACATGTGTTGAAGGTGTCACTGATCTCTTGTGTGACCCGATTTGATTTTCTATTGTAACTGACTTATGTTTCGACCAAACACAGCACACAGCCCTAGAACCGATTTATTGGTGCAAGAACCACAAAAACCAATAGGCACCTGTCTTCTATGCGATGAACACTTGACAGGATCCTCAAATGTTGTAACAACTGAATGTGGTCATGTGTTTCATCGGGATCGCCTACACAATCATCTTAGAGACACCCCGAAGTGTCCTATTTGTGAATTCACGGGAGGTATACAATTGATTTTAAACGAAATACCAGGTCCTTCAGCAACAGTCGCAGCTGAGGAGGCGAGAGTGCATGATACTAGGTATAGAGGCCAGCGTAGCCTGTGTCTCATTCTAGATCAACACAACGGAACAAGTCAAATGCTTCAAGTGAAGACAATTTATCCAATCCTGACACTTAGCCAACCAAGCGTCCTACTCGAAGTAGGCGAGGAAAGGGAGGTACAATACGACCTCATAATAATGTACAAAATTCTTAAGTGACAGATACACAATCAAAGCCACAAGTAGAAATCGATTACTATAGAATTTTCGAAAGAATGGAAAGGATCATTCAAGCGGAATTATCTAATATGCATTCTCAAGCTAATGTAACATCACTCAGGCTTTCGAACAATGCTGTTCAGTCGCCTCAAGCAAACTCATTCTCGCAAAGCGAAACGCGCTCTATTACGACGCTGAGTCCTGAAAGGGTAACTCAACTTATCCAGGGGTGGGGAGTGAAATATGATGGAGAACGTACCGGTCCATCAGTTCAAGAGTTTCTATATCGAATTAAAAATTAAAAATTATTAAAAAAAAAAGGAGAATGCTGAAATCGTAAAACTAAAAGAAAAGTAAAAACCAATGAAGAGAAAATGCACTATTATAAATTTATTACCCTATTTTTGGAACTTTATATTTAGAAATGAGAAAAAGAAATTTTGGAAATTTCATATCTGAATTGAATTGAAAGAATGAAAAATAATTGGTTGCAACATTATTGCATTACCCCCTCATAGCATCATGCTAAAACAATTAACTCTATTTATCATAGTTGTAAATAAATGAATTATTTTTATATTGTTTAACTAAATTAAATAATATGTTTCTTTGGATGAAAATGGGCTGAGCTTGCATTTCAGCCGATTTGTTTAGGGATTTCCTATTAACATCGCCGAAAGGAAATCATGGTAGGGCGGGTAAAGAAGGCGGGCTGCATCAACACCTATTGCAGCCTCGACATCATTTAAATGACGTCAGTAAATTTATAACTTGTATCATCGATCTGAAAAAGGCAACGGGACTAAAATTTTTTTTTGTAAAGCTACCAATTGTATCTTAACACCTTTTCTAGTCATCGATCCACATCAACCGAAAGATAACTAGCCGCATCCAGGGTCCCCTCTGGCTAGAGTAAGAGACACTAGCGGTTGCATAGCAGATGTATGTATGAAGATTGTACATACTGATATTATATACGTATGTAAAACACTCATGTAAACATACTAAGTGTTTGTTTGTATTTAAACATTAAATACAACCATTATTTAAATTTACAATTCTAAATTAAATTTATGCAACTTGTTTAGTACAGATTGTACATACGTATATTATATACGTATGTAAAACACTCATGTAAACATACTAAGTGTTTGTTTGTATTTAAACATTAAATACAACCATTATTTAAATTTACAATTCTAAATTAAATTTATGCAACTTGTTTAGTACAGCAACATTTAATACAAATCCGCAAGCACTCCCAAAACACAATAAACCTTCAGCGGACAACTTTTATAAAAGTTTATTAATAAGAGATAACACAAATCGCCACAACTATTTAACTATAAGTTATTAATTAAAATTCGCAATGAAAGTTGCGCTTTATTTGGATTTAAGTTTCGCGTAAAAGTATCTAATAGAAATTAATTATAACACTGCAGTCCGGTGCCACCTTGCATTAATTTCAATACGTTGCCAATAATTTATCGCCGCGATTTCCTAGCGCACAAAAGACTTGAATCAGCGTTGTGAGCATAATATATTGGTATTTCTTATTACATTTTTAATGGGACAATATCGATAACTCGCAACATACCGAGTTATTAAAAATAATATTTATTTTGTTGCATTTTATGGTTTGACAATACTGACCCTAATATATGAATTATTAAATAATAATTATATGTGCACTGTATGTAAGTACTTGCACACATTCATATCGATCCACCACGCTACCTATTGGTTTTATACAAATGTATATATATATAGTAGCATAATATGCTTCACATATTACGCTGACATTAAATTCGATCTAGCAAAAACACTGCACATACAATCTTGCGCATGCATGGGTACGTAACGTAACATGAAACTTGAAGCGCACTAGGCGCTGTTTTATCTCAAGATGGACATCCTATTAGTTACATTAGTAGGACTCTAAATGAACACGAGGTTAATTACAGCGCTATAGAAAAAGAATTACTAGCAATAGTTTGGGCAACCAAAACTTTCAGACATTATCTATTAGGACGACACTTCGAAGTAGCTGTAGCCATTGTGCTGGCAACACAAACTAAAAGAGCCTAACTCAAAGTTGACTAGATGGAAGATTAGACTATCAGAGTACGACTTCGACATAAGGTACATTAAAGGGAAAGAAAACCATGTCGCGGACGCACTGTCTAGAATCAAAATAGAACAGACGTTTTTCGGAGAATCCACGCAACATAGCGCGGAAGAACATAGTAGCGAACTAATAGGACTATCTGAAAAGGCCATTAACTATCATAAAAGACTAATCTTTTTTTCGAAAGGCCCCTATTTCAAGAAACAAATTATACATATCTCCTATGAAGAAATGATCCTCGAAACAGCCAAGCAATATTTACTCAACCATTTTTGTTCAAAAAATAGCGCTCTTTACATCGAAAGCGATGCAGACTTTGAAGTGATTCAAAGCGCGTATACAGAGACCATGAATCCAAAATGTACAAAAATTTTCCGAAGTCTCATCTTACTAAAAAACATCCCTACTTATGCAAGATTTAAAGAATTAATCCTAAATACATACGAAAAGCTATTACACTATTATGAACGCGCATGATTATGATTGTTGTATAATTGCATTCTTCTTTTTGTATGCACCTAAGAGAACAAACTCTGCAAAACTGACTAGACATTTCCGTCTCTCACGACTCACTTCGAGCCGAACATAAATACTGTACATTTAGTCTTAAGCTGACAGTAAAACAATAAAATGGCTATATTCTGAACTCGTTCGTGTTTATTTCCATACATTCAAACTTTACAGCGTTGATCTTAGTCTAAAGACGGATCATTTGTTCGACTCACATTCGTAAAGAAAACGTAAGTGGCGCTAGAAACCCTATTCAATTCTTCAATTATCATCCGCTAAAGAACTTTCGCAAATCGCGTCGGTAACATCGGTACAATCGGTTCACAGTAAAGAAGTGCTAACCAATGGTGTACCTAAACCCATAAAGTGATTGTGAACGTGAAACAACTTAAAATTATAAAAATTTTAATAAGACGCCTTTGAATTCGCTGAGTAGTAAATCCACAAAAGGTTACTCAAATCAGAGCGAAATAGCTCAGTGCGCAACTCAACAAAATATAAGCTAATCAGAAACTATCTAAACAAAACTACAACTAAGTGAACAACATAAACATTTTGTTGGAGCATCATAGTTTTATTTAGTTTTATTATAATTATTATTATTTTAGATTAATTTGAAATTGACATTGAAGTCATAGGCTAGTATAAAGTAAGAGAAAATTGTGAATTTAAATGTAGTTGAGCATGCTCTCTTTATAATGCTCTCTTAAGCCCTTTGACGATCGGCAAATGCCGACGGTGAATTCGGGGAGTGTGGTCGGATTGTGGCCCACTCTCGCTAATGAAAGCATTCGTTCTTAAGCAAGCGTAGAAGCCAGCAGCAGCAATAAATTGTCAATTTGAAAATTATTAATCAAGCCACCGCGTCCTTTTATTTTCCTTTGTTTTTTTTTCGCTCTCTAAAAAATCTTAGAGAATTTTTCATTGGCGCCCTGCAGAGACTTCGGCGTATTGGTTAATAATTAGCTTTCGGTAACAATTTATTTTGTGCTGTTTGTGGAAATTGCTTCGCGCGTTTCGTGTGCGGGTGTGATCAAAATATAATAAAAAAAATCATTGACACTCGTTCTCGTGGGAGTCATCATCATATCAACTGGACCAAAAGCAGCAAGGCCGTCTTCATCGTCGCCGCTGGATATGGATAATAATCGTCGTTCCATGTTAAAATTGGTGGCTTACATATTAATTATTTTAATAATTAAGTGTGTGTGTAAATGCAAATTACCCCCTTTCGATCTTCGGTTACCACACATATTTACATATTGACCGCTAACTTGGAACATCTGTGAATACATACATAACTACATACGTACATATTGGCGCTTGCATATACACACATACATTTGTCGTTGCGTCCGTTCACCTCGGACTGTTCTTTGCGCTCACATAATTTCGTTGTATCGCTTGCGCCTGAATTTAGCGCCACTTACATATCGTCACCCCGCACCCCGCATATGCTATTGCTGTCTACAAACGTAGTTACAGCAAACGTTTGTTTGATTCTCTTTTCGCTTGTTTTTTCTCTTGTTTGTTTGATATATATACCACTTAAAGTGCGTGTGTATATATTTTCTCATTTGCATTGCAGGCCCCGCACCCCGCATTTTACATTGCTGCCTACAAACGTAGTTACGTAAAATCTTGCTTTACCTTGGATCGCTTGGATCATTTTCGTTTGTTTGCTCACACAACGCATTGGTTGCGTGTGTGTGTGTATTAAGCAAGTTAGACTTATTACAAAGTCAGCGTCGTTGCGAGGGTAGCTCACAAAGTTTGTCACACATTCTATTTTGTTAACTTAGTAAGCCTTTTTATTAAACATGTCTGAGTCCGAAAAAATGATTGAAAACCCACAAATCAGCAAGACAAGTGCAAAATTATCACTATGCTTGCAAAGATTTGACAGGGTTA
Organism: Zaprionus ornatus; assembly: GCA_018904035.1. Lineage (NCBI taxonomy): Eukaryota > Metazoa > Arthropoda > Insecta > Diptera > Drosophilidae > Zaprionus > Zaprionus ornatus. The sequence goes on from JAEIFZ010000170.1 coordinate 173,666, forward strand.
GTGCTGATATTGCTCGTATGCAAACAGCAATTAAAGCAAAAACCATCTCGACTGATAAAACAGAGATAGCGTGCCGATTAGAGCTTTTAGAAGGATACATAGGAAAGGCAATGGAGTTACAGGCTGAGATAGATAATTTAAGCCCTCTTAATGATTCTAGAGGTCCATTAGAGGATTTAGTGTGTCGTCACAAGGGCACTTTATATAAATGCATCCAAGCCAACGTCAGAGCCTAGACCTGAGCATAATTGCTCCATATTTTCAAGCCAGCGTTCTCAGTTGCCGAAAATGCATTTACCAAAATTTAGTGGCAAATATTCAGAGTACAAAAATTTTATGTGCCTGTTTGAAAGTTTAGTCGATGATGACAACTCCTTGTCAAATGTCGAAAAGTTCAATCATCTAGTCTCGTGTTTGTCAGATGAAGCATTGGGGGTAGTTAAGCCGTATCAATTAACGGATTGTAACTACCCAAAGCCCCTCGCTAGTCTCAAGGCAGTGTATGACAACAAATGTCTTATATTCTTTGATACAGTTTCACAATTGTTTGACATACCTAGCATGACAAAACCATCTGCATCGAGTTTGAGATCGATCATAGATGCGGTGTCTGCTATTTATTCTTCGTTGTCGTCATTAGGAAACGACAAAGACATTGCTAATGCAATGATAATTCACATGGTCATGGCAAAGGTAGACCATGTTACCAAATCTCGTTTCGAAGAGCAGCTTGACTATGATACGCTGCCGTCTTGGGAATATTGTTCTAGACAACTGAATAAACGGTATCAGTATCTGTATGCAGAAGAGTCAACGCGGGAGAAAACAAAGTCGCGAGTTGTCGCTAAGAAGCCCCATCAGTCTAAATCGTTCTTTGCTTGTATTGATGGAGGACGTTCATCATCGTCTGTGTGCGTACGGGGCATACGGTGTCAAAGTGTAAGGCATCAAAATGTAGAATTTGTTCGAAACCTCACCATTCCTTGCTTCACAGGTATAGTACACCTGTTCAAGGTGAGACGCCTTCTCTTCACGCGACTGCTTCAGAGGCATACGACTGTGGGCAAAAAGTAAGGTGAATTTCCAATTTTAACTTCGCGGGCCTAACATTTCGGGCTAGTTCTTTTTTCTTGAGTTGGTAGGACTGCTAATGACATCTGGGACAAATTTCATGTCAATGTCATCATCAGTAATATATTTACGCTTGTATTTACCAAACGACCACGAGTGCATGTTTCGATTTTTACAATGTCTGATTTAATTGAGCAAAGAAGTGCCATCAAATTTTGTTTGCGGAATGAAATTTCGGCTGCGGAAAGGTTGAGGATGTTGCGGAAGGCCTTTGGTGATTCTACCATGTCGCAGAAAAATGTTTTTAAGTGGTACAAAGACTTCAAAGAGGGTCGAGAACGTGTTGATGACTTGACGTCAAAGTCGTTCAAAAATCAAGGTCATGATGACAGTTTTCTTCGATTTTCGTGGTGTGGTGCACTATGAATTCCTTCCACCCGGCCAAACTGTTAATAAGGAATATTATTTGAGCGTTATGCGTCGTTTGCGTGAAGCAATTCGTCTAAGAAGACCAGAATTATGGGCCAACAACTCTTGGTTTTTGCATCACGATAATGCACCATCTCACACTGCACTCGTTCTTCGTGACCATTTCGCCAAAAATTCGACGCATATCGTTCCGCAACCACCGTATTCGCCTGATTTGGCTCCGTGTGACTTCTGGCTATTCCCAAAACTCAAGAGACCACTCCGGGGAACGCGTTTCGAGTCGATTGAGGAGATAAGAGCTGAATCGAAGAAGGCGCTGATGGCTATACCGGAAAGGGACTATTTGGCATGTTTCGAGGATTGGAAAAAACATTGGCATAAGTGTATTTTATCGGGAGGGGATTACTTCGAAGGGGATGAAATTGATGTAGAAGAATAAATAAAGATTTTTCATTTTACAAACAAATTCACCTTACTTTTTGCCCACAGTAGTATTTAGGGCATGGGCTCAATAATGAGCAAGTCGTTCTTGCCACAGCTGTCGTAAATGTACGGGATAGATTCAGTTGCATCCTGCCAGAGCCTTGCTCGATAGTGGTTCCCAAATAAATTTGATGTCTGAAAGCATGGCTCAAATGCTACGACTCAAGCGGGAGCCAACTTCCCTAGCTATCTCAATAGTTGGTGCTGCAACAATAGATAGCAAAAATAAGATATGTGCTTCTATTGAGTCGCGCATAAATTCTCACAACTTTTCTGCTGACTGTTGGGTATTGAAATCCATTTCAACAACACAGCCTGCACATTCAATGGGTATTTCAAATTGAAAAATTCCCAAAAATATAAATTTTGAAGATCCAGAATTCTATAGGCCAGCTTAAGTTGACATTCTTTTGGGAGCAGAATTGTTCTACGAATTATTGTGCGTTGGGCAAATAAAATTAGGTTCTGAACTTCCTATAATGCAAAAGACGCTGCTAGGATGGATAGTAGCAGGCAAATGTACTGGACAAATGCCTAGGCATCAGTTCAGTGGGTGTTTAATGGCCCAAACTAATTGTTCTCTCGATTCGTTAGTTAACCGTTTCTGGGAATTGGATCAATCTCCATTCGAATCGAAGGCTGTTCGCCAAACAACTGAACATCAGGCTTGTGAACTGTTCTTTGAGAAAACTGTAAAGCAGTTATCTTCTGGTCGTTTCCAAGTGGATCTCCCTTTCAAGATCGATCCAAAAGTTCTTGGCCTGTCCTTTCAAACTGCTGAAAGGCGTTTTTTGCAACTTGAGCGTAAAATATCAAAGGATGCAGTTCTTAAAACTATCTACCATGACTTCATGAAAGAGTATTTAGATTTGGGACACATGTCCATGTTGAAGTCAACTCCTCTAGAACAGCTTTATTATATTCCTCATCAATGCGTTCTTAGGCCTGAAAGTTCCTCCACCAAGCTTCGTGTAGTTTTCGACGCTTCTAGTAAGACGTCAACAGCTGTTTCGCTTAATGAAACAATGATGGTGGGGCCGACACTTCAGAGGGAGCTATTTTCAATCCTGATTAATTATCGGTTGAATAAGTATGCCGTAACTGCTGACATTTCAAAAATGTATAGGCAGATAAATGTCTCTGAAAAAGACAGAAATTTCCAACTTATTCTGTGGAGGGAAAATACTTCACAAAATATTCAGGCATACCGACTTAATACAGTCACATACGGTACAGCTTCTGCACCTTTTCTGGCGATACGCTGCTTGTTTGAGCTGGCCAACATGGACGCACAATCACATCCTATTGGATCAGATGTGATTAAGAGGTGCTTTTATGTTGATGATATGTTGGCAGGAGCAGATAGTATACAAGAACTTAACACTATTTGCAATGAAGTTCAAAAGATATTGGAATCAGGATGTTTTCCATTTGCCAAGTGGGCAACCAACTGTAGTGATCTGTCGTTTAAAACAAAGGATAGCGAAGAAGTGACTCTCAAAATTGATGACCAGAGTTCCGTGAAAACTCTTGGGATGCGCTGGGCAACTCAAGAGGATATTTTTAAATATCATCTCGATGTGGAGAGTTTTGCCTCGGCTAAGCCAACGAAACGCAACATATTGTCTGCAGCTTCTCGTTTGTTTGACCCTCTTGGTTTGCTGTGTCCAATTGTTACCAAGGCCAAAATGTTGTTGCAGGAGTTGTGGAGACTGAAGATAGACTGGGATGAAGCTATTCCAATGAGTCTTCACACAACATGGAACAAGTTTACCATGACATTGCGCGATTTACATAAAATTCGCATCCCTCGGTACGTATGTCTTAAAACGTATCAAAGGGTTCAGATACATGGCTTTGCCGATGCATCCAGTCATGCATATGGTTGTTGCCTATACGTTCGAACTTGCAACAACCAAGACGTTGGCATTACATTGCTCACTGCAAAGTCTAGGGTAGCTCCACTAAACGTGAAAACAATACCCCGACTAGAGCTATGTGCAGCGCTCTTGCTGGCCAAGCTCTGACACCAAATTGCGACAACCTTATCAAAATTTAATATAGAGTTTAAATTTCTGGTCGGATTCACAGATTGTGCTGTATTGGTTACAACGCGATTCTGGCACATTGGGCACATTTGTGGCAAATAGAGTTGCAGAAATTCAGGAGTTGTCGAAAGGTATTATGTGGCGTCACGTTCCAACAGATGCTAATCCGGCGGATTTAGTATCGAGAGGAACCGACATAGACGAGATTGTTAGCTCGTTATTGTTCGATGGGCCAAGTTTCTTGAAACTGGAGGAAGACCAATGGCCTCAGCTTCACCTGGTTGAAATAGCGTCGGAAATCAAATCTTCCGAAGACAAAAAAAGTTCTGTTGTATGTACTTTGGCAGGTGCTAAGCCGAATTGTTTTGTTGAGCTAAATAATCGTCATTCCAACTTTCCAAAATTGATTCGCATAATGGCTTATGTGCTTCGATTCTGTTACAAAGGGCTCAAATCAGACTCTCTCGTGGTGTCGGCATCAGAAAGAAATATTTCGTAGTACAAAGCACATCGTTCAAAAGCGAATTGAAATTATTGAGACAATCAGTAGTTCTAGCACCAATGTTGCAATCGCTGAATCCATTTATTGATAAATTTGACAAAAATGGAATACAATTTGAGCTCATTCGAGTAGGAGGACGTTTGTTACACGGGCCTCTCTTATGACGCTAAGTTTCCGCTTCTAATTACAAAGAGTTCAGAATTTATTCAACTATTTGTCAGATATTTGCATCGTAGGCACTACCATGCTGGTCCTAAAGTTCTAGTTGGACTTCTGAGGCAGCAGATTTGGGTAGTAAATGCTCGAAGTTTATGCACTACAGTTGTTCGGAATTGCGTACACTGTTTTCGATATAAACCAAAATTGTTGGGGCAAATTCATTCATTCATTCCCCCCCGCACTTCGGAGGACTGTGGGAAGCCGCAGTAAAGTCTGCCAAGCACAGGCTTTTGCGAGGAGCGAGCAACGCCAACCTGACGCAGGACGAGTTGAGCACACATCTGGTGGACGTCGAGGCGCTGCTCAACTCCAGGCCGTTGCTCGTCGACAGCAGCGATCCCAGCGATGGAGAGGTGCTGACGCCAGGCCACCTACTCATCGGTCAGCCTTTCTTGGCGCTGCCTTTAGGATCCGATCCAGACGAGAGCATCAAGAAACCAGGGCGAGGATATTTGAGGCTGTGGCAGCAGTTGTCGGCGCTCAAACTGCACTTTTGGCGCAAGTGGTCCAAGGACTACCTGCTCAGCCTCCAGCAGCGAACTCAATGGACCAAAGGCGAGGACAATCTCGAGGAAGGGGCGGTCGTGCTAGTTCACGACGACAACACACCCCCTCAGCAGTGGATAACCGGGCGGGTAACGCGCACAATTCGAGGGGAGGACGGCAAGGTTCGGGTAGCCGAAATAAAAACACCAGCAGGCGCAATTAAGCGGCCAATTCATAAACTGGCCCGACTCCCGATGTTTTAAAGACCGGAGCTCTTCAACGGGGCCGGAATGTTGGAGCATCATAGTTTTATTTAGTTTTATTATAATTATTATTATTGTAGATTAATTTGAAATTGACGTTGAAGTCATAGGCTAGTATAAAGTAAGAGTAAATTGTGAATTTAAATGTAGTTGAGCATGCTCTCTTTATAATGCTCTCTTAAGCCCTTTGACGATCGGCAAATGCCGACGTTGAATTCGCGGAGTGTGGTCGGATTGTGGCCCACTCTCGCTAATGAAAGCATTCGTTGTTAAGCAAGCGTAGAAGCCAGCAGCAGCAATAAATTGTCAATTTGAAAATTATTAATCAAGCCACCGCGTCCTTTTATTTTCCTTTGTTTTTTTTTCGCTCTCTAAAAAATCTTAGAGAATTTTTCACATTTTAAGTAACAAAGTAAAACAAAACAAAACATAAACCTACTATTAAGTGAACAACATAAACATTTTAAGTAACAAAGTAAAACAAAACAAAACGTAAACCTACAACTAAGTGAACAACATAAACATTTTAAATATCAAATTAAAACAAAAACAAAACATAAAACTACAACTAAGTGAACATCAAAAACATTTTAAGTGACAAAAAAAAAAGAAGAACAAAACATAAAACAAAAATTTTTTAAGTGACAAAAAGAAAAAAAATAAATTATAAAACTACAACAAACCAACACCACAGAAGAAATAAGTGAATTAAAATAATAATAATAAGTGAGCAAACAACGAAAACATACCAGCAAAAGCACGAATATAAAGCTCAAACAAAAGATACCAACCAATAGTAAAAACAAAAACCAACAGCAAATACGCGAACCTTACCCAAGACACCAACTAATAGTGAAAACATAAACCAACAACAAATACACGAACCCTATTCAAAACACCAACCAACAGTAAATACCTAAATCAACAGCGAATACACGAACATTATCTAAAGCACAAACCAACAATAAATACATAACCCAATAACAAATAATTAAACCTTTATCAAACCAACAAACAACAATGGCAGTATCAACACCAGCCCCTGTAATACTATCCGACTCAAATATGAGTCAGGTTAAAAGGCAGATACACGCTGTAGAAAATTTCTGAGCACCCTACATACATTCATCACTCGTATTGACTTCATTCTGGCCTTGTACCACACCACAGATGAAAGACAGAAGCTGATATTTTACGGACCCATCGAGCGCAACGTCAGTGGCGGCGTCATCCGCACACTGGGAACCAACAACTTCGCCAGTTGGATCGAGTTAAGGACAAGATTGATTCTTTACTACAAACCACAAGCACCGAACCATCAACTTTTGGAGGAATTCCGGAACACCTATTACAGAGGCAACATCAGACAGTTGGAAGAGGCCGAGAGAAGACGACAAGTTTTAATGAGTAAGTTAGAACTACAAAGTAACTCTGCAGAAACCGCCTTATTCACTAGACTCGTCCAAGATAGTTTAGAGAACCTAATTCAAAAACTTCCTAACCATATTCACATAAGAATAATCAAATGCCACATCCCAGATTTAAGGTCCCTAATTAACATTTTACAAGAAAAATGCCTTTACGAAACGCCAACATCAACTAAAGATAACTTTAAGCCAGTCTCTAATCCCAATAGGACACCAACCAACCCACAAAACAGACAAGTTAATAGCCAGAACAAGCCTATCACACCTTTCCAACCCTTTCATAATAATTTTTTCCAACCTTACTATCAACCATATCCATACACAACAGCTCATGCACCCAGGTTTATTCAAAATCCGTTTCCCCAATACCAACAAAGACCAAACCACCCACAATCCAAAATATCCATAACGCAACAACCCAGACCGAACCCAGCTTTTAATCGACAGAATATCTTTGACCAAAATCGTTTCGGACCTAATCACACTGGCATACCGACTAACTACCCCTCAACTGGAAATGCACAGACCAACAACCCTGGAAAAAGACAGAGACCATCGGACAGCGGACAATCTAAAATGAGTATAGAAGAATTAAGATACCAGGAAATGGCATCAAATAAACCCGAATACCCATACTATGACTATTACCCATATTACCCAGATAATTTCCAACCTCAGCCGTATCCTTGCCAAATGGGTTACATCCCAGATCCAATCCAAAATCCTCCTGAACAAAATTATGATAATTCGGACGCAACACTACAAGAGCAAACAGTACCGAACGATGACAAACTAGACAATAATGAGCAAGCAGAAAATTTTCGGCTAGTTGCCCCGGATCAAGCCAATATGTAACTATCAGACATAATGACGGCGAATTAAAATGTCTAATCGACACCGGATCCACTATAAATATGCTCACTCGGAATATTTTCCAAACACCCGTACAACAGACCAACCACCTAATCCACACTAGTAATGGCCCGTTAACTATTAACGAAGCTACATACATCTATACCACCCAATAACTACTTTCCTATTGCTCAAGAGTTCCTAATTCATAAATTCTCAGATCATTACGACATGCTGATTAGACGCAAATTGTTATCCAAGGCTAAACCAGTAATAGATTACCAAAAGGGAACTGCTACCCTTTTTAATTAAGTCTACAAGATAAAAGACACTAAGAATACTACAGAACAAAACCATGTTCAAATAGATCCTCCATTCCCAGAAGACCCCACATTTTTAGAAACTTCCACACTCCAAGAGAACTTATTCCGACTAGACCACCTAAATACAGAAGAAAGACACAAACCTATTGAAAAGATTTAAAGACATTCAATTTCAAAACGCGACAAACTTAGTTTTACGAATCAAGAGAAACACACCATCAACACTACGCACAATATCCCCGTTTATTCTAAACTGTATAGTTTCCAACAGACGTACGAAAAAGAAGTGGAAAAACAAATGCAAGACATGTTAGAGCAGGGTATTGTAGCCCCATTTGGGTAGTACCAAAAAAATTGGATGCTTCTGGACAACAGAAGCTTCGCATAGTAATAGACTACAGGAAATTAAACGAAATAACAATAAATGACCGATATCCTATACCAAATATAGACGAAATATTAGGAAAACTAGGGAGGTCCAATTACTTCACAACAGTAGACCTTGCAAAAGGCTTCCACCAAATAGAAATGGACCCAGAGTCAATAGCCAAGACCGCTTTCTCAACCAAATATGGACACTACGAACATACAAGAATGCCATTTGGGCTTAAAAATGCCCCGCTACCTTCCAACGCTGTATGAATAATCTACTCCGTCCGCTCCTAAACAAAAATTGTCTATTATACCTAGATGATATCATCGTTTTTTAAAAATACCTAACTTCGAAAGAAAATTTGTATTAACAACTGACGCAAGCAACGTAGCACTAGGCGCTGTTTTATCTCAAGATAGACATCCTATTAGTTACATTAGTAGGACTCTAAATGAATACGAGGTTAATTACAGCGCTCTAGAAAAAGAATTACTAGCAATAGTTTGGGCAACCAAAACTTTCAGACATTATCTATTAGGACAACACTTCGAAGTAGCTGTAGCCATTGTGCTGGCTACACAAACTAAAAGAGCCTAACTCAAAGTTGACTAGATGGAAGATTAGACTATCAGAGTACGACTTCGACATAAGGTACATTAAAGGGAAAGAAAACCATGTCGCGGACGCACTGTCTAGAATCAAAATAGAACAGACGTTTTTCGGAGAATCCACGCAACATAGCGCGGAAGAAGATAGTAGCGAACTAATAGGACTATCTGAAAAGGCCATTAACTATCATAAAAGACTAATCATTTTTTCGAAAGGCCCCAACAGTAATACAGAATACGAAACCTATTTCAAGAAACAAATTATACATATCTCCTATGAAGAAATGATCCTCGAAACAGCCAAGCAATATTTACTCAACCATTTTTGTTCAAAAAATAGCTCTCTTTACATCGAAAGCGATGCAGACTTTGAAGGGATTCAAAGCGCGTATACAGAGATCATGAATCCAAAATGTACACAAATTTTCCGAAGTCTCATCTTACTAAAAAACATCCCCCCTTATGCAAGATTTAAAGAATTAATCCTAAATACACACGAAAAGCTATTACACACAGGAATTCAGTAAACTGCAAAACTCTTTAGTGAAATTTACTACTTTCCCAATAGCCAGCTCCTCATTCAAAATATAATCAATGAATGTCAAGTTTGTAACCTAGTCAAAACAGAACACCGTAAAACAAAAATGCCAATGAAAATCACCCCTAAACCCGAACATTGCCGCGACAAGTTTGTAATAGTTATCTATTCTTCCGAAGGAAATCACTATTTGAGCTGTATCGACATTTTCTCCAAATTCGCCACTCTTGAACAGATAAAGACAAAGGACTGGATAGAATGTAAAAATACCTTAATGCGCATCACTTGGGGAAACCAAGACTTCTTAAGGCACGCTTCTCCAGCCTAGCCCTTAAACGTTGGCTCGAAACCGAAGACGTAGAATTACAACTTAACACTGCGAAAACAGGTGTCGCTGACATAGAGAGACTCCACAAGACTATAAATGAAAAAATCCGTATCATTAAAAACTACGACGACAATGAAACCAAGTTAAGTAAAATAGAAACAATCCTTTACATCTACAATCACAAGACCAAACAAGAGACTACTGGACAAACCCCGCTCACATATTCATTTATGCCGGACAGCTTATTCTAGATACACAACACAATAAAGAAACTAAAATTAACGAAATAAATAAAAACAGAACCGAATACAACGTAGACACCAGATACAGGAAGGGACCATTACAAAAAGGAAAATTAGAAAACCCTTTTAAATTAATAAAGAACGTCGAACAAACCGACGAAGACCACTACAAAATCACTAATAGAAACAGAGAAACACACTACTACAAGACCCAATTCAAAAAACAGAAAAAAATTAATCAACTTCTTATCCTACAGGCCCCTGGTTCACCATAATACTCCTCCTCACCTTTACAAAACTATGCCAAACCCAGCAACTTCAAATAAACAACATTGACACTGACCACGGATATCTTCTATTCTCTGACAAGCCCGTCCCTTCAGAATACGAACACCATTGTCTCCGCATAAACCTCTCCGATATAGACAACTTAACTCATTACTTTAACATTAGAGTAACAAACTATATAGTACACATATCCCTCAAATTACACTTCTCCACAATAAAATGCTAAGAGAACTTAATGCTATAACACTACACCAGACAAATAGATAGAAACGTGGACTGATTAACATAATGGGATCTGCATTTAAATACCTTTTCGGAACATTAGACAATAACGACCGAATACAAATCCATAACCAATTAGAATCTGTAACAAGAAACTCAATCAACCTACATGAAATGAGTGACATAATTCAGCTTATTAATAGTAATATGCAAAAGGTCAAGGAATTTGAAGACGAACATAATAACAGAGAACAAATGCTATACGAACTAATCCAGTTTACCGAATACATCGAAGACATTGCAATGGGAATGCAACTCTCGCGATTAGGACTGTTTAACCCAAAATTACTCAACTATGACAAATTAGAAAACGTTGACAGCAGTAACTTATTACAAACTAAAACTTCAACCTGGATTAATACTAACCAACTACTTATCATAGCTCATATCCCTACTAAACAAAAAACCATTCATACCATTAACATAGTACCCTACCCAGATACTAATAGCTATCAAATTGACCACGTAGATAAAGACACTTATTTTGAGGAACATGATAAAATCTATATTCAGAATTACAAAGAAATAAACATCGAATGTATTAAAAATATCATAAAGAGAACAAATCCGATGTGCAATTTTGTCCCTACAACAGTTAATCAAATAATTATATATGTAGAACCAAATATCCTTACTTGGAATATAAATGACACTGTTATAGAACAGAATTGAAATAGAAATAAATACAAATATAGCGATTAATGGCAAAAAAACAATAACAATAAAACAGTGTAAAATCAAAATAGGAAAAATAGTGCTGAATGAAAATCAGCTGAGTCCCGAGATAAACCTTACCCCATTGTACACACCCTTAAACCTAATAAAAATAAAACCAATAGAACATAAGGACATTGTACAATTAATATCAAATAATAATATCACAGTTTGAATAATGGTATCAATCATAAGCCTCACATCTAGTATTGTTTATATCTACCTAAAACTTAAAAACAAAACAACCATCGAAACACAAGATACAAACCCAACTGCATCACCAAGATTGCATGCAACTACCCCAATAGAAGAAATAGAAGCATAGGATTCCTTTTTCAGGGGAGGAAAGTAGCATAATATGCTTCACATATTACGCTGACATTAAATTCGATTTAGCAAAAACGCTGCACATATAATCTTGCGCATGCATGGGACGAACGCGCATGATTATGATGACAATAAAACAATAAAGTGGCTATATTCTGAACTCGTTCGTGTTTATTTCCATACATTCAAACTTTACAGCGTTGAACTTAGTCTAAAGACGGATCATTTGTTCGACTCACATTCGTAAAGAAAAAGTAAGTATATGTACGTAGACAAATTAAGTATGTATGACTTTTAACATACATGCACATGTATTTTCGGTAATTGACATATGCATGGAAAAGAAGAGTTAAGAAAAAGCTCGCGCTACGCGTTCGTCCCTTTCTTTCTGCACAAGTAATATAGTTATGACGCCATCGCCCATTTGAAGGGAATAAAAATTACAAAATATATAAAAATAAATATACAATATAAAGAGAGCAACAGTCGAGCAGCACGCGACGTTGGGATATCCTTCGACGTATGTTGCCATAAAAAGTATCTAATTGTATGATACTAATCGCAAGCTACAAATTATTCCTAACACTGCAGTACGCTGCCAGCTTGTATAATTTTCGATACGTTCCCAATAATTTATCGCCGCAATTTCCTAGCGTGCGAAAGACTCCAAAATGCGGTGTGAACAGTATATATCGGGATTTCTTTAAAAATTACAAATTGTCCAATATCGATAACTCTCAATATATCGACTAATCAAAATTAATATTTATTTAATTTGATTTTATGGTTTTGTATTTTTTACGGACCTAAAATATGAATTATTAAATAATAATCATATGTGCACGTACGCATATTATGAATATTATGAATATATACAAAGCATGTAAATACTTGCATAAATCCATATCGATTTACCACGCCATCTATTGGTTGAGTGTTAGCATACATATATGCACATGTGTTTTTGGTAATTTGGAAAAGAAGAGTCGAGAAACAGCTCGCGCTACGCACTCGCATCGTTCGTCCTTTTCTTTCTTGCACAAGTTATATAGATATAACGTGCGACACATAGTTCAGCACAGGTAGGAGGCTATTACAACCACCGCTTTAGACTCTAAGATCAGATGAACAAACTCAGAAAAGTGTATAGACGAAGCGCGTTTTTATTTTTAAACATTAATTGTTCTTTCGAACCGTCCGCGAGTGTCTCAAGAGAAGTTCTAGTGACAAATTCTGACAATTTTTTTTTTACATACTTGGCTTTTTAGTTAGCTAAGTTAATAAAAAAAATCAAAAGGTGTCCGCACGCTGGCGCTGCTTTAAAAGCAATTTCAATTCAGGAACAACCACACGACGCTGTTAAACATCGGTACTGTCGATCATCAATACCTCAATGAGAGGATTTTTGAATCCACAATGGCCAACGCTCGGAGTTATTTGGATTCGGAGATGAAGATAGAAGTAGCCCTAATAGGCGAAGGCCCGATTTAGCTGGAAGAAACTGGGCAAAGGAAAAAGCTGGACACCAGGCCAAGCTCTTCTAAAGGATGAGAGGTAAAGCAACGAGTACGCCTATTCTGGTTCCCAACTTGGTAGAGTCCACAGAAACCACAACCAATGTCTTACGGCGGCTCATGGAAGAAGTCAGAGCCGACCCTAATCAAAGCGATTTGACTCCACATGTGCTCAAGATTACAACAATCGCTTAACACATTGGACGCAACTCAGCAACAGCAATTACAACAACAGTAGAAACAAATTAGAAAATTACTTGACTGACTTGATAGGAAAATAAATGACATACGCAATAGAGAAAACGACAGGCCGGAACTTCCGAAAGCGACTCTGTCTCAATTCATCGGAAATCCAAAGGAATGACATTCGTTCTACGAGAATTCCTCACTTATAATTCATTCAAGGGAAGATATCAGCGATACTAAAACACTGAACTACCTATGGGCTTACCTCATGGGAGAATCAAGATTAGTCGCCGGACACCTATTAGCTGGGTCCTCGGCTAAATACAATTCTTTATGCAACCGCTATGCAAATAAGCTCAAAATATTTCCCGATCGCTTTAACCAACTGATAGATTTGGCACTGCGGAAAAATCATGATGAAGGCAGTATCCGCATATTCCTTGATATAGCGAGCGAAAGTATATGCATCAAAAAGTGCAAATTGGCCAAGATTATCATGCATTAGTCGGCCAAATCTTATTTTGTTTAAATAACTAATAAGTTGAGCTTTACCATATCTGTTGGATCCGAGTCATTTAGTTGTATAACAAAAAAATTGAGTAGTAGTTTTTTGTGTTTAAGTAGTATACATATAATACATATGTACCTATAACTTGAAATCACTCTAACATACATAATGAAACGCTGTTAATTAGTTAATTAGCATAAGCTAGCTGTAAGTCTTTACTTTGTGCTCTTGCCTTCTCCTTTTGTCAAAAATAGAATTAATCTCATTTGGATCACTGAACTTGGTGGTGTTCTTTTTAATCCGTAGCAACCTAGCTAATTTTCACTTTCCGCGAAGTTCCATTAAAAGAGAGCAATAATTAAATTGCTTATTTAGTTTAACGTACTACAAATTATTTTACTTTTCGGTTTTGAAAACTGTTCATGGCGCCCGACCAGGGACTATCGAAAAGTGTCTATTGAACTTGTTGCGTATATAGGTTTAAAACATTTTATAATTAAATAAAATTTTAAAATTGTATCACCCCAGTTCCATTTGTCGCGTTCACAATACATTGAGTATTGCATATTTGGTGCGGCTAATCTTCGCCTGAGAGTGAACTGGGGCTGGAATTAACCAACCATAATAATCAAGCTCATTTGGATTAATCTGGAGTGTCTAGCAACCTAATGGAAATTGACTTGGATTCTAGGGAAGTGAATTCGTTTGATGAAATTGATTCTTTGGATCCTGAAAATGATAATCGATCCGGTTTAGAAGAAATTTGTGTAACAACTAAAGCATAAGTTATGTCAGCTCTAGCTCCAAGTGGTAATAAATCACAAACCCAAAATGCGCCAAGCTATATTAGCCACCATTCAAATTTACCAAAACTGAAGCTACCTACATTTAGTGGGAAGCATGCTGAATTTAAGCAATTTATCAGTTTATTTGAAAGTTTGGTAGATTCAGATAATTCAATTTCGGACATTGAAAAATTTAATCATTTAATTTCATGTCTATCAGATAAAGCGTTAGGTACAGTAGAAGCATACCAAATGTCAGCAGCAAATTATCCAAAAGGATTAGCAAGTTTGCACCGTGTTTACGACAATGAATGCCTTATTTTCTTTGTTACACTCGCTCAGCTGTTTGACATTCCTTCTGTGACTAAGCCATCTGCATCCGCATTGAGGTCAATAATTGATAAGGTTTCGGTAATTTTTGAGTCCCTTTTGTCGTTGGGTAATGAGAAAGATGTAGCCAATGCAATGATCATTCATCTCGTTCTATCTAAGGTAGATTATATTACAAAATCAAAATATGAAGAGCAACTTGATTATGATATTTTTTCCTAAGTGGTCTGACTGCGTTATAAATCTCAATAGGCGATATCAACATCTGACTGCAGAGGGATCCTCAAGAGCCAGAGTTGAACCAAAACCTGAGATCCCAATTAGAAAACCCACAAAGTCATCATTTGCGTGTTCCAAATCTACAAGTTCAGTTGATCCGAGTTGTCTGTATTGCAACTCTAACCATAGTATTGTCAACTGTCAAGGGTTTGCAGCAATGCCTGTTCTGGAACGGTTTGAATTATCCAAAGGTAAAAGGTTATGTATAAACTGTCATCATCAGGGACATAAAACCTCAATGTGCACATAATCTAAGTGCGGAGTTTGCTCTAAATCGCATCACACCTTATTGCTCAGGTATATAGCTGAGAATCAGTCCCATAGTCAACAGACTGAGCCAGTTCTTAGCGCTCAAGTAAATCACATTGCCAGTGATAATGAGCAATCCATACTTGCTACAGCTGTAGTCAAAGTACATGATAGGTTCGGACAGGTTCATTTCACCAGAGCTTTATTAGATGGAGGCTCTCAAGCTAATTTTATTACAGAGAGCTTTGCACAAACCCTTCGGCTCTCAAGAACCAATAGTAGCTTGACTATGTCAGTATTAGGCAAGTCAAATTTAGTAGCCAAAGGTGAAGTCAATGCTACAGTGCACTCTCGAGTAAATAACTTCCAGTTTAGTGCAGATTTTTGGGTTCTAAGTTCAATTACGTCAGATCAGCCAGATTATAACCTCCCGATCAGCAAATGGAAAATCCCAGCAAACATTGAACTAGCTGATCCTCGTTTCCACAAACCTCAGAAGATAGACTTGTTAATTGGAGTTGATCACTTCTTTGAGATGCTGTGTTCGAGAAAAATTAAATTATCTGAAGATGCACCTTTACTCCAAAAAACGTCATTAGGATGGGTAGTAGCGGGTCGATGGAAACCCGGTATCTTGTGCCATGATTGCTACTTTAGAACATGATACATTAAAAGCTCTTGTAGAAAGACTTTGGGAGATTGAAAAAATGCCGAAATTATGTTCAAATGTTAACTATTTAGCTGAGCAATTTGCATGTGAGGATCATTTTAAGAAAAATATACGCCAGTTGTCTTCAGGTAGATTGGAGGTTAGTTTGCCACTTAAATCTGACCCGTTTGGTTTGGGGTCTTCATTTGATGCAGCTAAGCATCGATTTTTATCATTAGAGCGTAGAGTGTCTAAAGACTCTACACTGTATTCAATGTACACTCAATTTATGAAAGACTACCTTGAGTTAGGCCATATGTCAGCTACAAATAATCAGATTCAACCAGGACCACATTATTTGATACCACATCAGTGTGTCCTGAGGCCTGACAGTAGTACCACCAAACTTCGAGTTGTTTTTGGTGCCTCGTGCAAGACAACATCACAGAGAAAATTAAATGATTTGCTTATGGTGGGTCCTCTATTCAGAGGGAACTAATTTTGTCTTTAATTCGGTTTCGTTTGAATCGATATGCACTGACAGTCGATGTAGAAAAAATGTATAGACAAGTAATGGTGGCTGAAAAAGAACTTTCACCTCGTTTTGTGGCGAGAAAAACCAACTGTGATTTGCAAGTCTTTCGGTTAAATACCGTGACTTATGGCACATCAGCAGCTCCATTTTTGACAATACGATCCTTGCAAGAACTTGGTTTTCGCCATAAGGATTCGCATTCCACTGGAGCTGAAGTGATTTGCAATGACTTTTATGTGGATGACATGCTCACAGGAGCTGACGACCTTGACACACTAAATTTAATATGTAAACAAGTGTCGGAAGTCTTAGCTTCAGGCGGACTAAAGTTAACAAAGTGGTTTTCTAACCATCCACAATTATCAAAAGGAAGTCAATGTAAAAATCCTTTAACTTCAATGATGCCGATTCTACCAAGACCTTAGGAATGACGTGGATTCCAAAAGGTGATATATTTCGATATTGCTTTGACAAACAATTTCGGGATATAATTCCTACAAAGCGCACAATACTTTCGATCAGTGCTTGTTTGTTCAACCCACTTGGACTATTGAGTCCAATAAGCGTCACTGCGAAAATGTTGCTGCAAGAAATATGGCAGTTGAAATTAGATTGGGTTGAGTCTATCCCCATGTCTTTGACTATAAGTTGGTTCACGCAAAATTTGTAGGACATTCATACTATTGAAGTACCAAGATACACTTATGCTAGTGGATCCTCAAGAGTTCAGATTCATGGATTTGCAGACGCATCCAGCCACGCTTATGGTTGTTGTTTATATGTTCGAGCACTTTATAAAGGAAAAATTCAATGCCAGCTGCTCGCAGCTAGGGCAAAGGTAGCTCCATTAAAAACAAAAACATTTCCAAGGCTTGAATTATGTGCGGCCACAATGTTGGCTCAATTTTGGTCTTCAATAAACATGTGCTTGACCATTGTATAATCGAGAGTGTGCATTTTTGGACAGATTCTGAAATCACACTACATTGGATAAATACTTCGCCATCCATGCTTGCAACTTTCGTAACCAATCGTATTGCTACAATTCAAGAATTGTATCCGAGAATATCCTAGCAACATGTAACAACTAAATTTAATCCAGCAGATATTGCATCTCGCGGATGTACTGTTCAGGAACTGAAGGATTCTCTTTGGTTCAATGGACCTTACTTTTTATTAGAAAATGAAGAACATTGGCCCAAATAGCGATTCCAGCTGACATGTTAAACTTAGAATTCAAGAAAACTGAAAATGTCATTATTGCCACTGGAGAAAGCTTTTTGGTAAAATGGATAAGTCGCATTGGGTCTTATACAAAGCTAACTCGTATTCTCGCTTATATGTATAAATTTCTAAATTTGTGTAAAACACAGAAACGATCGAAACAATCAAGTTCCGATGAGCTGCATTTCGCCTCGTTAAAATTATTTGAAATTATTCAAAGAAACGAGTATGTAAATGAATATGACAAGATTAAGAAAGCCAAGAAAGAGGAGAAGCAATACCCTTTGACTGTATATCAAAAAGCTCGTCTTGCTGCAGTCATCAATTTGTTCCCAAATTATGCTGAGCAAGGGCTCAGGGGGGGAAAAACGTCACTTTTGAGTCATGACATTGATGTTGGCATTTCAAAGCCCAGCCCATGGATTAGAGAAGTTTATGTATCAAGAGATCGATAGAATGCTGGCAGATGGTGTCATTGAACCGTCACAGAGCCCATGGAGGTCACCAATGCGATTAGTCTTAAAACCTGGGAAGGTGCGACTGTGTATTGATGCACGTCGTATAAATGACTGCACCTGAAAACACGCATATCCTTTGCCAAACATAGACGGCATATTTTCGAGGTTACCAAAGGCTAACATTATCACCAAGTTAGACCTTAAGGATGCTTTTTGGCAAATACCTCTCACAGAGGAAGCCCAAGCTATCACAGCATTTACCGTCCCTGGTAGGCCGTTGTACCAATTTACCGTTATGCCTTTCGGTTTATGCAACGTGCCTCAAACGATGTGTCGATTAGTGGATCAATTGATTCCACCGGATCTCAAGACGTGCGTTTTCGGATATTTAGACGATATTTGAATAGTCTCTGAAGACTTCGATACCCATTTAGCAGTTCTGATTCGTTTGTCTGACGAATTTCGCCGAGCTAATTTAACGTTGAACGTTTCGAAGAGTCACTTTTGCGTAACACAGGTGTGTAACTTGGGATATTTTATAGGTCATATCGATGAATAGTGACGATAAAGTTTAAAAAAAAAAAAATAAATAAATAAATAAATAAACACATGACACACACACATCAAATCATGTAAAAATCAGTCACGCACATACATATTTGCAACACATACATGATAATACACACAGTGATCTCAATTTAAAACATTATAAAATCAGTGTAAATTCACACACACAAACACCTCACACTCACGCTAAACAAAAAAAAATTTTTAAATTCATTCATGCATCTTTATTGAATACTTAAAAAAGTGAAATTGAATTTACTATAAATACTTAAAAAGAAAAAAAAAGAAAATATTTAAAAGTTAAAAATTAAAAATTAAAAGTAATAAGAGTGCTTAAAGGGTAAAAATTAAATTTAATATGAGTACTAAAAATAATTAAATTTGGTTTTTGATTTGTGAGCATTCACATTACATATGGATACTTAAAAGGATCTTTAGATTAATTTTGAAAATAGGTTGAATAATTTGTTTTCTTCTTCATTTCTATTAATCTGCTCAAACACATTCTTAGTCAATGCGGTTAACGCAGTGTGCTTAACTGATCATGCAAAAAAAAATACAAGTATAGGAAAAAATATACATATATATAACCAGCTCATTCACACTGAATTGATAATTATATGTGTGCCATAAATATTATTACTTGGTAACAAAGCAGCAAAACACACCGTACATCAACTTGGTACCAAGGATCTTGTCGGGATAAGTGGAAAAAATTTTATTGCACACAATATGATTTGAATTAATTAATTAATTCACTAGCCCAAATTTTAATGACTTAAATCTCTTCAAAAAAAAAAAAAATAAAATAAAGAGAATGCTGAAATCGTAAAACTAAAAGAAAAGTAAAAACCAATGAAGAGAAAATGCACTATTATAAATTTATAACCCTATTTTTGAAACTTTATATTTAGAAATGAGAAAAAAAAAATTGGAAATTTCATATCTGAATTGAATTGAAAGAAAGAAAAATAATTGGTTGCAACACTATTGCACTACCCCCTCATAGCATCATGCTAAAACAATTAACTCTATTTATCATAGTTGTAAATAAATGAATTATTTTTATAATGTTTAACTAAATTAAATAATATGTTTCTTTGGATGAAAATGGGCTGAGCTTGCATATCCGCCGATTTGTTTAGGGATTTCCTATTAACTTCGCCGAAAGGAAATCATGGTAGGGCGGGTAAAGAAGGCGGGCTGCACCAACACCTATTGCAGCCACGTCATCATTTGAATGACGTCAGTAAATTTATAACTTGTATCATCCATCTGAAAAAGGCAGCGGGACTAAAATTTTTGTTTTTTAAAGCTACCAATTGTTTTCTATATATCTTAACATCTTTTCTAGTCATCGAACCACATCAACCGAAAGATAACTAGCCGCATCCAGGGTCCCCTCTGACTAGAGAAAGATACACTTGCGGTTGCATAGCAGATGTATGTATGAAGATTGTACATACGTATATTATATACGTATATTATATACGTATGTAAAACACTAATGTAAACATACTAACTGTTTGATTGTATTTAAACATTAAATACAAATATTATTTAAATTTACAATTCTAAATTAAATTTATGCAACTTGTTTAGTACAGCAACATTTAACAACATTTAGCAACATTGTTTTTACGATGTAAAAACATTACATCGTTAACTGCGCATGCAATTATATTTTATTACAAAATAGCGCCTCAACAGAAGGTTTAGAGACGTCGATCTTCGCAATAATTCCATCAGTGGCGAAACGGCTTAATCTAAGCTTAAAAATACTCTGAGTGACAGCGATATATGCAAGCTTCGGTCTGTGACTTTCACACGAGTTATGAGGGTCTCTGAATGGAATATGGCTGTAGACGAAATGAGCTTTCAGTCATCCATCAGAAGTCTTTCAATTCGTGAGGGAATTTTACGAATCATAAAGCATGTTCGATTCTATTGTGTGATAAACTTGGATCTCACTACAAAAAGACTCAAAGGAAGAGTCAGGAGAAATATAACAATATTAAAAGATCCTCGTATGTCTCATAAGTATTAACACCTAGAATCTATATTGTTGTTGCTATATTAATCCCTTATAGCCGAGTTTGGAGAATCCATAGCAGGCAGCCGATGTCTCAATTTAAGGAAGCTGATTGGAAAATGAGTTTTGAAAAAAAAAAAATAGCCAGCACTCATCCCTCATGCGAACGAGAAAAGCTAGAATCGGTGAAGAAAACACATAAGGTATGGGATTTATGGAAATAACTGAGAGGAATTGTATTTCCTTTGGCAAGTCCGAAGAATAACCCTCAGCAGCTTTCATAAGATTCGTATGCTCCTATGTGTGCACATATTAACGTAATTTCTTGAAATAGCAACACCTACTGGCAACTCCATAGTACCAGCGGGAATTCTATGCGTGAAAGTCGCATATGACCTAAAAGGAAAAGGAGATATGCTAATTAAAAGGTTCAATTTTATAGATATCCTGATAGTTCGTGGGTTCAGGTTTGGATGGAGAATGAATCATTGCGATATTTTTCTTCTGCCATTCAGAGCCTTGAATAACTCAGCGAGAGTCAGTCTTGACATCTACTGCAAAAGGAGTTATGATTGCGATCTTAGAGATGCACAATGGGAAATTGGAATATGTGAGTGTTGAGATGCGGCACTACATCCTTTCCTGGAGTCTTCTTATTAACACGTATACATAATTCAAAACCAATCACTTATACAGAAAAAAAAAACAAAGACAAACTGGTCCGTATAGTTAGGCCCATGAGTAGTCCAAAGAAACTAAATAACTTATGAAATCTTAAGAAATTTAAACAAATTAATAACTAAACCAATCATAACATAAATCAAAAATTACATAAATAAATAAACCTTTATTACTTTTATTAATACATGTGTTGAAGGTGTCACTGATCTCTTGTGTGACCCGATTTGATTTTCTTTTGTAACTGACTTATGTTTCAACCAAACATGCCACTTGCACACAGCCCTAAAACCGATTTATTGGTGCAAGAACCACAAGAACCAATAGGCACCTGTCTTCTATGCGATGAACACTTGTAAGGATCCTCAATGTTGTAACAACTGAATGTGGTCATGTGTTTCATCGGGATTGCTTACACAATCATCTTAGAGACACCCCGAAGTGTCCTATTTGTGAATCCAGAGGTATACAATTGATTTTAGACGAAATGCCAGGTCCTTCAGCAACAGTCGCAGCTGAGGAGGCGAGAGTGCATGATACTAGGTATAGAGGCCAGCGTAGGCCTGTGTCTCATTCTAGATCAACACAACGGAACAAGTCAAATGCTTCAAGTGAAGACAATTTATCCAATCCTGACACTCAGCCAACCAAGCGTCCTACTCGAAGTAGACGAGGAAGGGGAGGTACAACACGACCTCAAAATAATGTACAAAATTCTCAAGTGACAGATACACAATCAAAGCCACAAGTAGAAATCGATTACGATAGAATTTTCGAAAGAATGGAAAGGATCATTCAAGCGGAATTATCTAATGTGCATCCTCAAGCTAATGTAACACCACTCAGGGTTTCGAACAATGCTGTTCAGTCCCGCTCGCCTCAAGCAAACTCATTCTCGCAAAGCGAAACGCGCTCTATTACGACGCTGAGTCCTGAAAGGGTAACTCAACTTATCCAAGGGTGGGGAGTGAAATATGATGGAGAACTTACGGGTCCATCAGTTCAAGAGTTTCTATATCGAATTAGCGCTCTCACTGAGGATTGTCTTAGCGGAGATTTTCCGATGCTGTGCAAAAATTTGCACGTCCTTCTCACTGGAAAGGCCAGAGAATGGTACTGGCGCTTTCGTAAAGAAAATAGGGTGATCACTTGGGAAGAATTTTGCTTGTCCTTGAAAAGCCAATATCAGGATTTCAAAGATGATGACATCCTCATGGAAGAAATCCGTGCGCGTAAACAGCGAGAAGGAGAATCCTTTGAACTGTATTACGAATCAATTATGAAAATTGCTTCTCGTCTCGCAGAACCGTTTGATGAATATCGATTAACACAGCAATTGCTGCGTAACTTATTGCCAGATGTTCGGCAAGCTTTACTTTTTGTGCCCGTATCTTCAGTCGCTCATCTCAGACAGTTGATTTATAAACGAGAAAACCTTTTAGGAGACGTTGAATTTCGTCGATTTGCTAAAAACGCAGTTGGTCCTAAAGTTTTTAGAAGAGCTGTAGCGGCATTAGAAGCCGAAGAAGAGTTGTCTCAATCTGATTCAGAAGAGAATGCATCTGTAGAAGCAGTACAGTTGGCAAACAAACACACATGGGATATGTGTTTAGCAGAGCGCTGCATATTTTGTTATGGGTGCGGAGCCAAGGACCTTTATAAGCCCCAGTGTCCGACCTGCATTAAAAGGGCGGAAAACCCGAAAGTGGGTCCCGTTGTCGACAGCCGACGAAAGCCCGCTGTCATAGGGAAATCTGTCGAGGCAGATTGTCCCCAGCGTTTGTCTGCTCCTTCAGAAAAGACACTCGCGCAAAACTCACCAGACTTACAACCTCTGAGCCCGTTTCGTCCTTATCATGAGCGGCTAGCTCATTATGAGCGGGTTCGTTCCCGGATTTTCGGAGATATATCCTCTATTTGTCGCAAAGTCAAACGCAGCACGTTGCGTATGCGTAACTTCTGGTCTATAGTCAAAAAGTCACGACAACGGCTGATTGCA
The DNA here is from genome assembly GCA_018904035.1 of Zaprionus ornatus. Classification (NCBI taxonomy): domain Eukaryota; kingdom Metazoa; phylum Arthropoda; class Insecta; order Diptera; family Drosophilidae; genus Zaprionus; species Zaprionus ornatus. Next base: position 197,462 of record JAEIFZ010000170.1, read on the forward strand.
GCCATAGTCAACGACCAGGCTGATGGTCGCCTGTATGCTGCTGTTTCATTCTTAGACCTGACGGAAATAGGACTTCTTGACACTGGTGCTAACATCAGCTGTATCGGAGCTGATTTGGCTGGGAAGAGTTGGACAGACTGTCCACACTTCAAACCAATTGTTTCGCATGTTAAAACCGCAGACGGGAAAAGCCACTCAGTTACAGGCGTTCTCTGCGTTGATGTGAACTACAACGGCATTTGTAAAAAGATAGATTTTTATGTCATTTCATCAATTAGTAAACGTGTTATTTTAGACATAAACATCTGGAGAATTTTCGACCTTGCTCCCGGAGTTATTTCTGCCATTGGTCCTCCGAGCTTGTTAAGCGAGGTTAATATGAAAGAGGAGAAGCAATACCCTTTGACTGAATATCAAAAAGCTCGTCTTGCTGCAGTCATCAATTTGTTCCCAAATTATGCTGAGCAAGGGCTCAGGGGGGGAAAAACGTAACTTTTGAGTCATGACATTGATGTTGGCATTTCAAAGCCCATCAAACAGCGTTTTTTTCAGTTTCACCTGGATTAGAGAAGTTTATGTATCAAGAGATCGATAGAATGCTGGCAGATGGTGTCATTGAACCGTCACAGAGCCCATGGAGCTCACCAATGCGATTAGTCTTAAAACCTGGGAAGGTGCGACTGTGTCTTGATACACGTCGTATAAATGACTGCACCTGAAAACACTCATATCCTTTGCCAAACATAGACGGCATATTTTCGAGGTTACCAAAGGCTAACATTATCACCAAGTTAGACCTTAAGGATGCTTTTTGGCAAATACCTCTCACAGAGGAAGCCCAAGCTATCACAGCATTTACCGTCCCTGGTAGGCCGTTGTACCAATTTACCGTTATGCCTTTCGGTTTATGCAACGTGCCTCAAACGATGTGTCGATTAGTGGATCAATTGATTCCACCGGATCTCAAGACGTGCGTTTTCGGATATTTAGACGATATTTGAATAGTCTCTGAAGACTTCGATACCCATTTAGCAGTTCTGATTCGTTTGTCTGACGAATTTCGCCGAGCTAATTTAACGTTGAACGTACACACAGGTGTGTAACTTGGGATATTTGATAGGTCATGTCGATGAATAGTAACGATAAAGTTTACAAAAAAAAAAATAAATAACTAAATAAACACATGACACACACACATCAAATTATGTAAAAATCAGTCACGCACACACACATTTGCAACACATACATGATAATACACACAGTGATCTCAATTTAAAACATTATAAAATCAGTGTAAATTCACACACACACACACCTCACACTCACGCTAATCAAAAAAAAATTTGTAAATTCATTCATGCATCTTTATTGAATACTTAAAAAAGTCAAATTAAATTTACTAAAAATACTTAAAAAGAAAAAAAAAGAAAAAATTAAAAGTTAAAAATTTAAAGTAATATGAGTGCTTAAAGGGTAAAAATTAAATTTAATATGAGTACTAAAAATAATTAAATTTGGTTTTTGATTTGTAACCATTCACATTACATATGAATACTTAAAAGGATCTTAAGATTAATTTTGAAAATAGGTTGAATAATTTGTTTTCTTCTTCATTTCTATAAATCTGCTCAAACACATTCTTAGTCAATGCGGTCAAAGCAGTGTGCTTAAAAAAAAAAAAAATACAAATATAGAAAAAAAAATATATATATATAATCAGTGAATTGATAATTATGTGTGTGCCATAAATATTATTACTATTTGTAACAAAGCAGCAACACACACCGTACATCAACTTGGTACCAAGGATCTTGTCGGGGTAAGTGGAAAAAATTTTATTGCACACCATATGATTTGCTAAAATAATTAATAAATTCACAAATTAAAATGGCTTCAATCTGCTAAAAAAAAAAAGAGAATGCTGAAATCGTAAAACTAAACTAAAACACAGGTGGGGTACTTGGGATATTTAATAGGTCATGGCGGCATCGCCACAGATCCAAATAAAGTGGAAGCCATCAACTCCTGGCCACCCCCAAAGACGCTGAAGCAGGCTTGGAGTTTTCTACGTCTTGTATGGTGGTATAGGCGATTTATCAAGAACTTTGCCGAGCTGGTATTTCCGATAACAGAGCTTCTATCTTCAAAAAGGAAGTTTGTATGGACGGATGCAGCTCAAGTCGCTTTTACAAACTTGAGGGAAGTTATTACGTCAGCACCCGTCCTACAAAATCCTGATTTTGAAATGAAATTTTATGTTCATTGCGACTCTAGCGATTGTGGCGTGGGAGCAGTATTGGTTCAGTTGTCAGATGAAAATGAAGAGCGCCCTGTTGCCTTCATGTCAACTACAACGCAACTACAGTGTCACAGAACATGAATGCTTGGCTGCGGTGCTGGCCATCGAAAAATTTCGTTGTTACCTCGAGCTGCAGGAGTTTGAGATAATTACAGACCATGCGAGTCTCCTCAGGCTGATGCGTCAACCAAACCTCAAGGGTAAATTAGCCAGGTGGGCCATGCGCAAGCAAGGTTACAAATTCAGTCTTAGTCATCGTAGAGGGAAGGATAACGTAGTACCTGATAGTTTGCCTTAATAGTTTGCATAGCACGGTGACCGGTGCTCATGGCGGCATGGCTAAAACTCTGGACTTCATTAGGCGTAATTTCTTTTGGCCCGGAATGGTCACTCAGGTGAGGGATTACGTTAAAAAGTTCACTACTGCACCTATACAGGAATTTCTCCAGAATCAAATCTTTTTGACTTATGGCATTCCTTCATGCATTGTTAGTGACAATGGCGTTCAATTCAAAAGCAAAGACTTTAATGCTTGGCTGTATATTCACCGCAATCGAATGCATCCGAGCGCGTCAATCGCTCTTTGATTGCGGGAATTCGTGCGTTTCTATCAGATAATCACAATGAGTGGGTGGCGGAGCAGCATATTAGGATAAATATTATTAATAATATTAAATATTATACAAATATTATTAGAGTTAAATTGTTATTATTATAATATAAGCACATTGAATTGATAGAGTTAAGCTAGTTAAAGAAAAAGCATATGAATTGTTTAGTGTAAGTTTCTCTTATATTTGTATAAGCCGATCGGCAATTGCCGACGGCAAATTTGAGAGTGCGTGGCCAAGCTGTGGTCACCGCTCGAATTAGTATTGAAAATTCTGTGAAGCCAGCAGCAATTAAAGTTGTATATTATAAATCGAACCACCGCGTCTGACATTTTTTGTTTTGTTAATAACTTATTGTAGTTCGCTAAAAACGCTTAGCGAATTTTCATTGGCGCCCGAGCAGGGACTTCGGTGTGTTGTTGTTGACAATTTTAATTGTTGCCTGGCCTTCACAGTCGTTTGTACGTGCGGGAAAAAGAAAACTTTAAACAAATTTTATCGTGTTAAATCGAGTGCGAGAAAAGTGCTGATCTTCTTCGTCGCCGCCACACCAGTGTTTGCTGCTACTGGACTAGGAATATCTGGACTGGGAATATTGCCGATGGATAAGTCAAATCGATCAATGTCTATTGAAACCCTAGACTGCCTTCAGGTATTTAGTGCCATAAATTGAGCGTGTGTTATTGAATAATATTGTTGCAAATCGATGCGTAAGCAGTTTGAAATTATTGAACAGCTCAATTTCTGGCACATACATATATAACTAACACTTGCATGCAAAGTATTCTTGTCTATATGTAGTTGTATGTATGTACATACATTATTAACGGCTATTAATACATAAATCGCCTAACAAGCCGCCAAAATATTCTGCGAACAGCACACAACGGTACAACATTACACATATGTACATAGAATAACATAAAACATACAAACATACATATATTGATTTTTGGTATATACTAACAAGTAATATTCGTTTGCATTAATTTGATAAAACATAAATAAAACAAACAATACGGCAATATTTAATTACATTTTTATTTAAACATAATATTTCTGGTGGTTAAATTGTTTTTAATTGAGTGTGTTATTGTGCCAACGCAAAAATATCGCGATCTTTACATATTTACATATATTTGCGAATTTCGAACATCTGTTGATACATAAAGGTATACGCCCATACATATTTGCGTTTGCACATACACACACGTCCTCTGAGCTCGGACCGTTCTTTGCTTGCGCTCTCAGTTTTTGTGTTGTTTCGCTTTCGATCTCGCTTGCATTCGGCGGCGCTTGCATTTTGTTACCCCGCACCCCGCAGATTTTACAGCTGTCTACAAACGTAGTGTCAGCGAACTTTTGATTTGATACTCTTTTTGCTTGTTTCGTTTGTTGGATATACATACCACTTAGAGTGCGTGTGTATATATTCTTTCGTTAGCATTGCTTACCCCGCACCCCGCACTTTACATTGCTGCCTACAAACGTAGTTACAGTAAACGTTTAGCTTGCCTTACTTTGGATCGCTTGGATCACTTTCGTTGTTTGCTCACACAACACATAGGTTGCGTGTGTGTGTGTATTAGGTAGCTAGATTTACATAGTCGGCGTCGTTGCGAGGGTATCTCACAAAGTAGTGAGATTATTTTTGTTGTTGAGTTATTGATATTTTCTTTTAAAGCAACATGTTTGAGTCTGAAAAGACTAGTGAAAAGCCACAAGTCAGCAAAACAGCTGCAAAATTATCGCTATGTTTGCAAAGATTTGATAAGGTTAGCGCTGACATCTCCCGTATGCAAACAGCAATTAAATCAAGGACCATTTCGTCTGATAAAACAGAGTTAGCGTGCCGTTTAGAACTTCTAGACGGTTACATCGAAAAGGCAATGGATTTACAGGCTGAGTTGGATAATTTAAACCCTCAGAATGATTCTAGAGGGCCGTTAGAAGATTTGTGTGTCATCACAAAGGCATTATATATAAATGCATCCAAGGCAACGCCAGAGCCAATAATTGAGCACAATTGCTCCATAGTTTCGAGCCAGCGATATCAATTGCCGAAAATGCGTTTTCCCAGATTTGGTGGCAAACATTCGGAATACAAAAATTTTATCTGCCTGTTTGAAAGTTTGGTCGACAATGACAATTCCTTGTCAAACGTCGAGAAGTTCAACCATTTAGTTTCGTGTTTGTCCGATGAAGCATTGGGGGTAGTTAAGCCGTATCAATTAACGGATTGTAACTATCCAAAGGCCCTCGCTAGTCTCAAGGCAGTATATGACAACAAATGTCTTATATTCTTTGATACTGTTTCGCAATTGTTTGACATACCTAGCATGACAAAACCATCTGCATCGAGTTTGAGATCGATCATAGAAACGGTGTCTGTTTCTTAAGCTTCGTTGTCGTCGTTAGGTAACGACAGAGATATTGCTAATGCAATGATAATTCATATGGTCATGGCAAAGGCAATGGTACCAAGTCTCGTTTTGAAGAGTAGCTTGATTATGATACGCTGCCATCCTGGGAAGATTGTGCTAGACAACTGAATAAAAGATATCAGTATTTGTCAACCGAGGAGTCAACTCTTGACAAAACAAGGTCGCGAATTGACGCCAAGAAGCCCCATCAGGGTAAGTCGTCCTTTGCTATTTCTGATGGAGGGCGTCCATCAACGTCTGTGTGTGTTTTTTGCAAGTCAGAAACGCACAATATCTCTTCGTGACCATCGTTTTCTGCAATTACAGTTATGCAACGTTTTGAATATGTGAAAGCACAAAAGTTGTGCCTAAATTGTTTGGTTGTTGGGCATACAGTCTCTAAGTGTAAGGCGCCAAAGTGTAGAGTTTGTTCAAGGCCTCACCATTCCTTGCTTCACAGGTATACTACTCCTGATCAAGGTGAGGTATCTACACATCAAGCAACTGTGGCAGACGTGCATTTGGGCCATGTGTCAAATAATGCACAAATTGTTCTCGCCACTGCTGTCGTTGATGTTAAAGACAGATTTGGTCAGTTGCATTCTGCACGAGCCTTGCTTGACAGTGGTTCCCAAATCAATTTGATATCAGAGAGTATGGCCCAGATGTTACGGCTCAAGCGGGAGCCAACATCTCTAGCTATTTTGATGGTTGGAGGTGCGACAATAGATAGCAAAAGCAAGATATGTGCTTCTATTCAGTCGCGCATAAATTCCCACAATTTTTCGGCTGACTGTTGGGTGTTGAAATCCATTTCAACAACACAGCCAGGACAGTCCATGAGTATTTCAAATTGGAAAATACCCAAAAATATAAAGCTGGCAGATCCAGAATTTTATAGGCCAGCTAAGGTGGACATTCTTTTGGGAGCAGAATTATTTTATGAATTGTTGTGCGTTGGGCAAATAAAACTGTATTCACTTCCAACAATGCAAAAAACGCTGCTAGGATGGATAGTAGCAGGCAAATATACTGGACAAGTGCCTAGGCATCAGTTCAGTGGGTGTTTAGTAGCCCAAACTAATTGTTCTCTCGACTCGTTAGTTAACCGTTTCTCGGAATTGGATCAATGTTCATTCGAGTCGAAGTCTGGTCGCCAAACAGCTGAACAACAAGCTTGTGAACTGTTCTTCAAGAAAACTGTAAAGTTATCTTCTAGTCGTTTCCAAGTGGATCTCCCTTTCAAGACCGATCCTAAAGTTCTTGGCTTGTCCTTTCAAACTGCTGAAAGGCGTTTTTTGCAACTTGAGCGTAAATTATCGAAGGATGCAGTTCTAAAAAGCATGTACCATGACTTCAGAAGATAAAAAATGTACTGTTGTACATTAGCAGAAGTTGAGCCAAATTGTTTTATAGAACTCATAAATCGTCGCTCCAGCTTTCTTAAAGTAATTCGCATAATGGCTTATGTGCTTCGATTTTGTCACAAGGGACTCAGGACAGATTCGCTCGTGGTGTCGGCATCAGAAAGAAATATTTCATTTCTAAAACTGATCGCCATAGTTCAACGCACCTCGTTCGAGAGCGAATTCAAATTACTGAAAAAATCAGCAGTTCTAGCACCAATGTTGCAGTCATTGAATCCATATATTGAAAAATTTGAGAAAAATGGAATACAATTTGAGCTCATTAGAGTAGGAGGACGTTTGTTACACGGACCTCTCTCTTACGACGCTAAGTTTCCGTTTCTAATGACAAAGAGTTCAGAATTTACTCAACTTTTTGTCAGATATTTACACCGTAGGCACTACCACGCTGGTCCAAAAGTTCTAGTTGGGCTTTTGAGGCAGAAAATTTGGGTGTTAAATGCTCGAAGTTTATGCACTGCAGTTGTGCGAAATTGCATACACTGTTTTCGGTATAAACCAAAATTGTTGGGGCAAATAATGGGACATTTGCCTGCTGATCGCCTTCGAGAAGGTCGGCCATTTAGAGTATGTGGAGTAGACTTCTGTGGACCGTTCTATGTCAGCTATAGAATAAGGGGTAGACCACCTGTGAAAATGTATGTTGCCGTTTTTGTTTGTTTTGCCTCAAAAGCAGTCCATTTAGAACTTGTAACCGACTTGTTAACTGATGTTTTTTTGAATGTCTTTAAAAGATTGATTGGGAGACGCGGACTGCCGGAGACGATGGTCAGCGACAACGCGACGAACTTCGTGGGAGCGAGCAACGTGCTGAAGGAGCTGCAGACGGCGTTCAACAGCAGCAAGGAGGCTCTGACGGACTACGCAGCGGAGAGAGGGGTTGTAGTATTCCAAGTAGAATGCATTCGAACATAAAATCGAAAAAAAATAATATTCGAATTACCCCTCTCATACACTGCACTAGGTAAGCACAGCATAAAACTTTTCTCTTTCCTCTCTTAAAGTCGCCCACGCGGTTGTCTAATCGTATGATTTAACCGTAACCCTAACTTAAAGCTTTTTCTTCGAAGTTGTAAAAAGAGCTTTTACCATAGATATAACACATTTTTTGATCGGCTCTTTTGTTAAACAGACGCATTATCTTTGTGATCTGAAAAATTTAAATAAGAAGTTTTAATAAAAATCTGCAATCGGCTGCTGCAGTCATAAAACCAGACATAGCAATTCCCTGGCTAAGACCAAAAATAAAAATCGGATTAATTCCATTAATTGGAGCAGTGGTGGTACATTCCTCAAAAGGTGATATTGTAACAAGTGCTATAATTGTGAAATTTGTTAAAGTGAAGATTTTCTTTTAGCCGTGTGGGAGGCGGGGTTTTTTTTGGAGTCTAAAAGGCCTGGCCACGCTATCTTCAACTTAATCTAGAGCCCACTGAATGTCGTACGACTTCGGCCGACTTTGGTTAAATCCAAACCAGGTCAAAGGTCGATAAAGGTTTCCCCTGGTTCTGTTCCGTGGACCTAATCTTCAATAAGATCTAATCAAGATAAGTCCTGATATTGCTGTGTACAATGCTGGTGCCAAGTATTACATAATCACCTAGTTTTCGGCTGCAAACCAAATTCCATCTTTAATAGAAAACTCGCGAAATGTTTCCCCAGACACAGTTTAGAAGTCACCTATGGTTCTCAAACTGCTACCAGTGAATTAATTTTGTGCGAGATCAGCTGTCGAGTTCAATGAACTCAAGAGCGGCATTAAAGCTGCATTAAAATCATTTCAACGAATTAAAATCATTTAAATAATTTTTAATATGAAAATTTAAGTCTTTGGAATTCTAAATGAATTCAAATTTATATTCCAATGTAGCTTAAGTAACGTAATTTTCTAATATATAAATTCTTGCTTATGGCCGGTTAATTTGATTTTTTTTGAGACGAGCATGCACACATGGTTGGCATATATATCTAATTTATTTTGAGAATCTTTAATACAGCTTCCAACTTTAACCAACCACCGTTCAATGGGCCCATCGCTCGAGAGAGTTGCAGATAAATAAAACCAAAAGAAAAGTAAATATGGAAATGAGTGAGTTTACCTAGTAGCTTGAACATATTAGGATATAAATGCCACATGTAAATTCCCCAATTTAAGGCCCATTTTTTTTTATAAGCAGTACTAGAAACTGTATTGTTTTGCCTTGATTTGCCTTCTTTTCATGAAAGAAAAAACAATGTATTTAAAAACTGTCAAAATATTGAATTATTGTGAAAATAGAAATTGAAAATGAATAACTAAATGTTTTGTTATGGGTCTATCTGGATCTTCGCGGAGACAACATGAAGTAAATTAGTAATCGTTTCATTAAATATAAGGGGCAATGTCCAGACATCCCTATTTGCATTGCCATGGTAGGGTGGGTAGAGACGAGGGCAGCAACATCTAGTTCCCTCTGAAAAATAATTCCAGTATTCGTTTGAGAAGGTGTGTCGGCACCGATTTGTTTTTATTCTTGTAGATATTACCACTATGCTAGTTAAACCGTGCACTTATATTTTATGACGTGGCAGGTACTAGGGAGTTTGGCCAGGAAAACCCCGACCAACCCGGCGAGCTTGGACCGAGCAAAGCAAGAGTGCACATCTTCCGCACCCAAAACTCCCCGGGCTCAGGTTTCTATCAGTCACCTTAGCCTGAGGTTGAAAGCCATTAATATAAACCAAGCTGTACACTACACATATAAATGGCGCCCAACGTATGAGGCCAAGATAGCTTAAAAAGGGAACAAACTAGTTAGTTTAAACTAAAGATTTTAATCTATTCTCAGTTCCCCAGAAGAAATTTTAGCTTGCTTCGAGCTCTTCTTTTCGGCTAGACTTTACATCACTCAACAAATTTTGTTTTGGTTACATATTTTCATATAGTTTTTCTTAAAGAATACGTTCTAAATCTATCCTTGGATTTAGCGTTTGCAATTCTTTTAATGGGATTGGACGACCAGGATGAGACTAGACAATTCTGAGGATTTTATATGGAATTTAAATTAAAATTCACTTCGTATTCATTTGGATTACAAAACTCTGTTTAGTTGTACGGATTTTGTCCAATAGTTCGAAGGAATCTGAAACAGTTGTACATACTCATTAAATTGAAATAGCAAATGTTACTGGAAATTATTTATCATTATTTTGTGTTGTCAAAGAGAGGTGAAAGAAAGACCTATATTTTTTTTATGATTTATATTCAAATTCGTATATTCAGATATTTTTGTGGTAAATAAAATTCCTATTTACTCCTGAATTGATTTTACCTAATTTTGGAAATTGTATTTTCATAATGTCGATAAGACACAGCAACGATGACCTTGTGGCAGCTTCAGCTACTACAGATCCTTTTTGTGGAATTTGCAATGAAGTAATGATGTCCACAAATATAATAGCAAAAACATCATGTTCGCATAGCTTTCATAAAAATTGCATCACGGAACATCTTAAATCAAATACTTTATGTCCCATTTGTTCCAGTGAAATGGCATTACGATTTTCGAATAATACCCTTTTCGCCGAATTACAAGATTCAGAAAGGCCTGGTAGCAGGAATGATTCAATTAGTAATAGAAGCAATTCTCAGCCCACGAAGGGCCAGAAAGCAGGTCGATTCCGCGGTACTATTCCTAAATCTAAGATGACTACCAGATCAAATATGTAACGTCCAGTTCAAACTGAAACGGGAAAAAAAAAAGAAAAATATTAATAAAGCGCCATCTATGGTTAAAAGTCAGTATGTCTACTTATCCGGGATGTTGCCAAAGATTTTGAGGCACGAAGAGAGCGAGGTTAACATGGCAGGCCATCGTTCGCTGGGTCCCAAGCGGTACTTTGCCATTTTTTTTTCCCCAAGTCAGTCGTTCCGAGTCAGCCATTGTGAGTGCAAGTAAATCTGCAAAGTTATCCAGAAATTTTAGTGTCCAGTGATTTTGTGGGAAAAATTAATTAAATACTTACCTGTATCCATTGCTGGTGAGTCCTCCGGATAATATCTGGAAGAGAAGAACAGATTTGTATTGTTAAATTCTGACAAAATCATGGTTGCAGAACTGGACCCAGGAGTCCAAAGGGCACGCCACTTGAACTGCCAGGAGACAAAGGGCAGCCGATTATACTGCATCTGGTCGAGCGGTGCCTATTGGCCGCGACTGCGTGCATTATTTCGGCAGCAGGAAGTTTGGCATCGTCATCCCTGCTCCCAGCAGCCATCACGACGGCTAGAGAAATTCTGGACTGGCACCAACAAAAAAAAAATGGAAAAAAAATTTACTTGTATCGCACATTAATTCCCGCCAAAATCCCAGCAGCCATCACGACGGCTAGGGAAATTCTTAAACCACCAGCACCTTAAATACCGCCAAAATCATAGCAGCCATCACGACGGCTAGGGAAATTCTTAAACCACCAGCACCTTAAATACCGCCAAAATCATAGCAGCCATCACGACGGCTAGGGTAATTCTTAAACCACCAGCACCTTAAATGCCGCCCAAAATCATAGCGGCCAACACGTCAGACATCCTTTTGCGAAGTTAATACAAATTTAAGCAAACGGCACCACACAAAAAAAAAACATTTTAAATCATTTTTTTATTTTTTTATTTAGTTAAAAATTTTTCCTTGTTTAATTGAAATTTTCACATTATTTAAATAATTTATTAAAAGTTTCGTTAGTATTTGTCCCTCTACTTTATATTTGTTCTGCTGCAAATTTGTCAGCTGTTGTATTTAGGGCTCGAAATGTAGGTCATTGACTTGAGTGAATTAAGAATTGAGTTTGAAACGCGAGAAAAGAATACACACAAAAGCACTCAGGAGACATACAAGAAATTTAGAGTAAAGAGGAGACAGAATTAAAACATACAACTGTATGTGGCTATGTACGTGCATGCAAGCGCATAGGCATACATAATTACATATGTTTTAATTTCGTGATATTTCAAGGTCGGTTTGTGTATGTGCATATCCAAATTATAAACCTTTTTTCCTTAGCACCTCTTCGAAAGCGCTTTCGTCGCGGGATGTGGAAAACAAAGTGAGTAAACAACACATAAACACTTTCATGGCTAACATATGTTAGAATATGCACTTAAATTTTTAAAGCAAATCACAATCATCACAAAACAAAAAAACAAGTAACCTTTGAAGCATCCACGTAACTAAAGTATGCTCCGCCACCAATAAAACTACTTACTTATTTTTTATTTATCACATCCGAGCAAAAATTAAGAAAATAATCAATTTGCGATCACACTACACGCACTTTTTTTAAAGTACGAGGGTCGTTTGATAAGTCCGTGACTTTTTGTATTTGCCGCGCACCTGCTCTAAATACAACACTGCTCCTGTCAGCAGTTATCGATTAACAGCTGACTGTAAAATTTTGAGAAAGCTGCGTTTCTTAGTTTGCGTTTTATAGGCATTGAAAGCAGACGATCTCGTGAATTTTAACGAAAATGGAAAAAAGTGAATTTCGTGTGCTAATTAAGCATTATTTTTTGCGTAAAAAATCCATCACCGAAACCAAGGAAAGACTTGATAAATATTATGGGGACTCTGCACCATCAATTTCAATGGTTAAGAAATGGTTTACTGAGTTCCGTTGTGGTCGTACCAGTACAAGTGATGCCGAACGTTCAGGTCGCCCAAAAGAGGTCGTCATGCCAGAAATCGTCGACAAAATCCATGGAATGATATTGGATGATCGGAGAATGAAAGTGCGTGAGGTAGCTGAGGCTGTAGGCATCTCAACTGAACGGGTACATCACATTTTACATGAATATTTGGACATGAAAAAGCTTTCCGCGCGATGGGTGCCGCGATTGCTCACACACGACCATAAGCGCAACCGTGTGACCATTTCAAAGGAGTGTTTGGCGATGTTCAACCGCAATCCAAACGAATTTTTGCGCCGTTTCGTTACCGTAGACGAAACATGGATCCACCACACCACACCAGAGACCAAAGAACAATCAAGACAGTGGGTTTCTCCGGGTGAACGTGCACCAAAGAAGGCCAAGGTGGGTCTGTCGGCCAACAAGGTCATGGCCACAGTTTTTTGGGATGCACAAGGTATCATTCACATCGATTACCTTGAAAAGGGTAAAACGATCACCGGCGAATATTATTCAGAGCTTTTGGACAGATTCGATATTGATTTGAAGCAGAAACGACCGCATTTGGCGAAAAAAAAGTGCTGTTCCATCAGGACAATGCACGGGTGCACACGTGTGTAGTCAGCATGGCAAAATTTCATAAATTGGGCTACGAACTGCTACCCCATCCAGCATATTCTCCAGATTTAGCCCCCTGTGACTATTTTTTGTTTCCAAACATGAAGAAATGGCTCGGCGGTAAGAGATTCGGGTCAAATGAAGAGGTCATCACAGAAACAAACGACTATTTTGAGGGCCTTGAGAAAACCTATTATTTGGAAGGAATAAAAAAATTGGAAAAACGCTGGACTAAATGTATAGAGCTAAAAGGAGATTATGTTGAGAAATAAAACGCTTCTTTGACGAAAAAAATATATTTTATTCAAAAAGTCACGGACTTATCAAACGACCCTCGTATTACGCGACACTGATTCTCTCGATTACAATTCTCCATTCTCTCCATTCAGTTAATTTGAGTGAAAATAGGAGTGTGACCATGTCACATTTCTTTCTTTGACCCTCAGCTGATTTAGCCAGTAGACTTTATTTTTAAATTTATTATTTATACAATTTCGTTTTATATTTTAGTGTCATGTCAGGTTATAAGTTTAAATTATTTAAATGTTAGGTGTAATTTTTTTTAAATATGAAATAAATTAATTATAACGATTGAACCCAAGCTAATGTAATCTCTAAAAGGGGTCGCCATCCAAGATGCACCCACAGGAATGGGGCGACCAAAGGCAGGGCGGGCTAAACTGGCCACATAACATCTGTGTGCCAACCTTATACTTCAGTTTGCCAATATTACCTATGCAAAGTGAAGGGTTGCAGATATCTCTCCGACATCTTAGTTCGTTATCGTCAGCACGTAATTTTATATAAATTATATTGTAGGTCTTGGACTTGGCCATTTTAAGGATCACCACCCCTTAGCCGACGAGCAGGAGCCGGAAATTTAAACGTGCGGTCAAGTCCATGAATTCCAACAGCCTATAGGGAATGGCAACCAATTGCCAACCGTTACAGTTATAATTTATTTTGGCGCCCAACAAGTGGAGCCTTACTTTGGTAGGACTCACTAATGCAACCCAAAACTTTTCTATAATTTTAAATTTCCTGTCCATTGCCATTGTCACAAATAGATGGAATGCATTTAATTTGCAGCAGGCAGAAAATGCCCACTGTTGATGTCAAGGTATTGGTCTCTCTTCAAGCTGAAATTTGATACGGCCAATTTGGATTCTCGATACAAAGATTAAGGATTTGTCGAGCCAGTTGGTACGGGTTAAATTGTCAGTCTTGAATATAATCGCTTCGAGTTGTAGATCGGACCTGAAGGGTGGTGTTGGATGGATTCAAGCAGCTGATTATAAATTAGGGCTTGCCAGCAACATCAAAGTTCAACAGAGTTTTGATCACACGAGTGATTTTTATCTAATCAAAATTTTTTTTTTCAATAGACGCAAACAAAAGTATAAGGAATAAAGAGATTACAGCAGTGAGGGTTCAATTTACTTATGAATTTTATTATTTGATTTATTACAATTTTATTAGTGTTTGATTTATTATTTGAATAATTATTATATTTTATTTTTGTCTTTTATTTGAATGAATTCGAGTAATTGAATTTATACAAATTTTTTTAAATCGATACTTGAATGATACATTTTAATTGTCTATCTAAAAAAAAAAAAAAAAATTTCTTTTGCTTATCAATTTGTTTTACATTTATTTAAATTTTTCTTTTAAACATTTATCAATTATTTAATTAGGATTTTTCATTATTTCAATAAATTTCGTGTTCGAGTGATTAGTTCTATTCGTTACTTATTTTAATTTATGGTTGTCAAGAGTTTACATTTTGCGTTTCTTAATTTTGTTAACAATTTGAGTGCGGGTTCCTGATCAGATTACATTTTATTACAGTGTTTTGATTAATTTTGATTCTCCTTTAGAATTACAATTACAAATCATTAGTAGTTATGCCGCTAACAAGGTCAAACGAAGACTTAACTGCAACTGGCAATCAGACTGTCTGTGGCATATGTTCTGCGATAGTGCTAAACCCAAGTGATAGCCAAAAGACACCCTGCGGTCACGAATTTCATAAAACGTGTATAAAATCGCATATTAAGTCGAGTAGCAACTGTCCCATTTGCAAAGTTAGTTGGACCCCAGCTGCTAAACAGGCGACAAATTCTCCTGCATACGGAACCAGATCTCAATCGGCAGTAGCGACGGTTACAGCAGCTAGTATGGCAGAGGAGCCAGCGTCTTCATCAGCATCTGCGAAGTTAACATCAGATTTAATTAGTAGAATGCAACATCAGATTATGTCCGCACTTACTGTGCAAATAACCAAGCTGATAGAGGAAAATGTCGAAGCTTGTGTCAGCCGTAGGAGCGTGACGCCTCAGCGCAGTGAAAACGAGTACACTGGTTCGAATGGACTGGTAGGATTGCTGGAAGAAGTTCCTCCTGTGATTATTCCACCTGCCAGACCAGCGTCAATATCTCAGGGTAGTTACCAATCCGATCTGCTGCAAAGACCAGACAAAGTGGGTCACATTTTGAATGGTTGGAAACTGAAATTTACGGGTGAGGGGTTATCCATAGACAATTTTATATATAGAGTGGAAGCATTAACTCACCAAACGTTAGACGGAAATTTTAGTATCCTTTGCAATAATGCAAGCTCGCTATTTGAGGGAAAGGCAGCTGAATTCTACTGGCGACATCACAAAGCAGTAGGCCAAGTGCGTTGGGACATATTATGTGAAGCGCTTCGTAAGCAATTTCGGGATCAACGGGATGACGCGGATGTGGAAGACCTTATCCGTGGTCGAAAACAAAAGGCAAATGAGTCCTTTGATGATACGATGATATAGCCCGATTAATTGATCAAATGGAGAGACCGATAACAAAAACAAGTTTGGTTAGAATTTTAAAAGCAAACTTACTCCCAGATATAAGGCATGAGATCTTACATTTGGATATCAGTTCCGTATCCGAACTGCGTGATGTTTGCAGGAGACGAGAGGCGTTCCTTGAAGACATCAAACCACAAATGAGTAGCAGCAAAGCGGTTTCGTTCAAGAGGAGCGAGAGAAAGAAGAAGTAGGAGCACTGGCGTTAATTTGTTGGAATTGTAGGAAGGAAGGCCATAGGTATCAAGATTGTTTGGCTGAACGACGAGTCTTTTGTTACGGGTGTGGCGCAGATAAAATCTACAAGCCCAATTGTGCCCGCTGCCAAGCAAAAAACTCGAAAGGCAGCACACCGTTTTCACACAGACAAATGAACTCGAGTGTGCAGCCTCGAACAATTCAAAACAAGGATTAGAGGATTCGTCAATAATTCCTGCCATTTCTTATGCAGAGCCCATTATGAACATACCACGAATATTAATTCCAACCATATCCTATAGTTGCAAGTCGCACTCACGCAGTTCTAAACGCCTTGGATCATTTTGGAAAGGAGTAAAGAATATAGGGAAGGCTGTGAGTAGATTGTCGGCGCTAGAACTAAATGCTGCAGATCCACGTCCATATGCTAGAGTTAAATTATTAGAGCGCGAAATTTTCGGATTATTAGATTCGGGCGCTACGATGACCTGCATCGGTGGAAGCTTAGCCAAGGAACTGTTAGAGGAAAAAATCACGTTTAAAAGGCTTCACTCAGATGCGAGTACAGCAGATGGAAATAAGCAACAAATAGTAGGAATTTTGCGAACTGAAATTAATTACAGAAATTTAAATAAATTAATAAGTATATATATAATTCCAACTTTACGGTTAGATTTATATTTATGTATAGATTTTTGGCAGCTATACGACTTACTGCCAACTGATTTATCAGTGTCAGCAATTAGCCAAGAAGAAAATAAGCATAAACTCTTTAGTGTACAAAAACAAAAGTTGGAAAAAGATATAAACTTATTTCCATCTTTTGCAGAGGAAGGATTAGGTAGGACAACCATATTGTCACATAATATAGATGTAGGAACAGCTAAGCCGATAAAACAGAGACACTATCCAGTGTCGCCAGCCATGGAGAAACTTATGTACGAGGGTCGTTTGATAAGTCCGTGACTTTTTGTATTTGCCGCGCACCTGCTCTAAATACAACACTGCTCCTGTCAGCAGTTATCGATTAACAGCTGACTGTAAAATTTTGAGAAAGCTGCGTTTCTTAGTTTGCGTTTTATAGGCATTGAAAGCAGACGATCTCGTGAATTTTAACGAAAATGGAAAAAAGTGAATTTCGTGTGCTAATTAAGCATTATTTTTTGCGTAAAAAATCCATCACCGAAACCAAGGAAAGACTTGATAAATATTATGGGGACTCTGCACCATCAATTTCAATGGTTAAGAAATGGTTTACTGAGTTCCGTTGTGGTCGTACCAGTACAAGTGATGCCGAACGTTCAGGTCGCCCAAAAGAGGTCGTCATGCCAGAAATCGTCGACAAAATCCATGGAATGATATTGGATGATCGGAGAATGAAAGTGCGTGAGGTAGCTGAGGCTGTAGGCATCTCAACTGAACGGGTACATCACATTTTACATGAATATTTGGACATGAAAAAGCTTTCCGCGCGATGGGTGCCGCGATTGCTCACACACGACCATAAGCGCAACCGTGTGACCATTTCAAAGGAGTGTTTGGCGATGTTCAACCGCAATCCAAACGAATTTTTGCGCCGTTTCGTTACCGTAGACGAAACATGGATCCACCACACCACACCAGAGACCAAAGAACAATCAAGACAGTGGGTTTCTCCGGGTGAACGTGCACCAAAGAAGGCCAAGGTGGGTCTGTCGGCCAACAAGGTCATGGCCACAGTTTTTTGGGATGCACAAGGTATCATTCACATCGATTACCTTGAAAAGGGTAAAACGATCACCGGCGAATATTATTCAGAGCTTTTGGACAGATTCGATATTGATTTGAAGCAGAAACGACCGCATTTGGCGAAAAAAAGTGCTGTTCCATCAGGACAATGCACGGGTGCACACGTGTGTAGTCAGCATGGCAAAATTTCATAAATTGGGCTACGAACTGCTACCCCATCCAGCATATTCTCCAGATTTAGCCCCCTGTGACTATTTTTTGTTTCCAAACATGAAGAAATGGCTCGGCGGTAAGAGATTCGGGTCAAATGAAGAGGTCATCACAGAAACAAACGACTATTTTGAGGGCCTTGAGAAAACCTATTATTTGGAAGGAATAAAAAAATTGGAAAAACGCTGGACTAAATGTATAGAGCTAAAAGGAGATTATGTTGAGAAATAAAACGCTTCTTTGACGAAAAAAATATATTTTATTCAAAAAGTCACGGACTTAACAAACGACCCTCGTATACCGAAGTAGACAGGATGTTGCAGTTAGGGGTGATTGAGGAATCGGAAAGCGCATGGTCCTCGCCAATTGTGATTGTTAATAAGCCAGGAAAGATTCGGTTATGCTTAGACAGTCGGAAAATAAACTCAGTAACGGAAAAGGATGCGTTTCCTCTGCCTCAAATTGGGGGTATACTTAGCAGATTGCCTAGAGCTGAATTCATAACCAGTCTAGATTTAAAAGACGCTTTTTGGCAGATACCCTTAGACATAAATTCTCGACCTATAACTGCTTTCACAGTCCCCGGACGCCCACTTTACCAATTTAAAGTAATGCCTTTTGGGCTTTGCAATGCACCGCAAACAATGTCACGCTTAATGGACAAAGTCATCTCTCCTCAGTTACGAAATGAGGTTTTTATTTATTTAGATGATTTGCTGGTTGTGTCAGCGGATTTCGAACGACATTTAGACGTCCTTAAGGAAGTTGCAAACAATCTCAGACGAGCAAATTTGACGATAAATGTTGGAAAAAGTCATTTTTGTAAACGAGAGGTTAACTATTTGGGACACATAGTGGGAAATGGAGGCATAAGGACTGATCCCGAAAAGATTTCAGCAATAAAGAACTTCCCAGTTCCTAAAACAATTAAAGCCTTGAGGAGTTTCTTGGGCTTATGTGGCTGGTATCGCAAATTTATCGCAAACTTTGCTGATGTAACAGCTCCTTTAACAGACCTGTTATCTACAAAAAAACAGTTTGCTTTTACGGCGGAGGCCTTGTCTGCTTTTGATAATTTAAAATCCAAACTCAGTGAAGCACCAATCCTGCAAAGCCCAGTCTTCTCAAAGCCGTTCTTTATCCATTGCGACGCTTGTAAAACAGGAGTAGGAGGGGTGTTGGTTCAAGTATCAGAAGAGGGCGATAAAATGCCTATCGCCTATGTCTCCAAGAAATTAAACAAAGCACAGCAAGCATATTCGGTAACTGAGCAGGAATGCTTAGCTGCTCTGGTTTGCCTAAAAACTTTTCGGCCATATGTCGAAGGCCATGAGTTTACAATTATCACTGATCACGCTTCGCTAAAATGGTTGATGACTCAAACTGACCTGAGCAGTAGATTGGCAAGGTGGGCTCTAAAATTACAAGGCTATAAATTTCAAATAGTGCATAGGAAGGGAAAGCTTAATGTGGTACTGGACGAAAGTATAGCGTCAGTGGACGGTCAAGACGGTACATTAGTGGATTTAAAATCCCCACATTTCGTCTCTGAAGAGTATGTGAAATTTAGAGAACGAATTGAGACCATGCAAGCAAAGTTTCCCGACTTAAAAGTTGAAGATGGTTATGTGTATCGGCGAACTGAACATACTATTGGCGAGGTCCTACACGACGTTTATGTTTGGAAGCTATGGATACCGAAGGCAATGACAAAAGAAGTCATAGCCAAAGCACATGACTCGGTCTTATGTGCACATGGAGGTATCCACAAAACCATTGAGAGGTTGACAAAATATTATTTCTGGCCAGGATTGGTGGAAGACGTAAAGGCTTTTATCAACAATTGTGAAGTTTGCAAAACTTCAAAAGCACCGAATAAAGTACTTCGACCACCAATGGGAAAGTTAATTGAGAGTCAAAGGTTCTTCCAGCGCCTTTATATCGACTTTCTTGGGCCTTATCCACGTTCACGTGGTGGGAAAATAGGTATTTTTATAGTGCTGGATCACTTCTCAAAGTTTGTGTGCCTTAAGGCAGTTAAGAAAATGTCAGCGGATGTAATATTAGATTACATGGAGAAGGAGCTCTTTTATACATTCGGTGTGCCTGAAGTAGTGTTTTCAGACAATGGTTCACAGTTTAGGTCTGACAAGTTTAAAAAACTGCTAATTCGTTTTCAAATAAGTCACATGCTGTCTGCTGTGCATGCACCTCAGGCAAACGCTTCCGAACGCGTAAACCGGTCAATTATTGCAGCTATAAGGTCATATATAAAACCAGATCAGAAGGACTGGGATGCAAGCCTGAGCCAAATATCGTGCGATTTAAGATCGGGTATACATTCAGCAATTGGCACTACGCCATATTATATGGCATTTGGTCAACAAATGATATTGTCTGGATCCACTTACTCTCTGTTGAGAAAATTAGAGTTGCTAGAGGATAGATCGCTGCCTTTTACACGGGAAGATTCTTTAGAAATTATACGGAAAAGAGCAGGAGATGTTATGAAAAGGCAACATGACAAAAACGAAAGATTGTATAATTTACGCTCAAAGGCCATTGAATTTAAAGAAGGAGACGAAGTGTTCAGGCGGAACTTTAAACAGAGCGACTTTCAAACTGGTTATAATGCTAAACTGGGGCCAAAGTTTGTAAAAGCTAGAATTCGGAGAAAGTTGGGGAATGCCAATTACGAGCTTGAGGACTTGCAGGGTAACTTTATCGGCAACTACCATGCCAAAGATATTCGGCAGTAGCTTTGAGGTTACAGATGATCAGCCTTGTGAATAAAATGATCCCCAAGTCTGATTTTAGCAGGGGGGAATTTGTAACGTCCAGTTCAAACTGAAACGGGAAAAAAAAAAGAAAAATATTAATAAAGCGCCATGTATGGTTAAAAGTCAGTATGTCTACTTATCCGGGATGTTGCCAAAGATTTTGAGGCAAGAAGAGAGCGAGGTTAACATGGCAGGCCATCGTTCGCTGGGTCCCAAGCGGTACTTTGCCATTTTTTTTTCCCCAAGTCAGTCGTTCCGAGTCAGCCATTGTGAGTGCAAGTAAATCTGCAAAGTTATCCAGAAATTTTAGTGTCCAGTGATTTTGTGGGAAAAATTAATTAAATACTTACCTGTATCCATTGCTGGTGAGTCCTCCGGATAATATCTGGAAGAGAAGAACAGATTTGTATTGTTAAATTCTGACAAAATCATGGTTGCAGAACTGGACCCAGGAGTCCAAAGGGCACGCCACTTGAACTGCCAGGAGACAAAGGGCAGCCGATTATACTGCATCTGGTCGAGCGGTGCCTATTGGCCGCGACTGCGTGCATTATTTCGGCAGCAGGAAGTTTGGCATCGTCATCCCTGCTCCCAGCAGCCATCACGACGGCTAGAGAAATTCTGGACTGGCACCAAAAAAAAAAAAATGGAAAAAAATTTACTTGTATCGCACATTAATTCCCGCCAAAATCCCAGCAGCCATCACGACGGCTAGGGAAATTCTTAAACCACCAGCACCTTAAATACCGCCAAAATCATAGCAGCCATCACGACGGCTAGGGAAATTCTTAAACCACCAGCACCTTAAATACCGCCAAAATCATAGCAGCCATCACGACGGCTAGGGTAATTCTTAAACCACCAGCACCTTAAATGCCGCCCAAAATCATAGCGGCCAACACGTCAGACATCCTTTTGCGAAGTTAATACAAATTTAAGCAAACGGCACCACACAAAAAAAAAAAAACATTTTAAATCATTTTTTTATTTTTTTATTTAGTTAAAAATTTTTCCTTGTTTAATTGAAATTTTCACATTATTTAAATAATTTATTAAAAGTTTCGTTAGTATTTGTCCCTCTACTTTATATTTGTTCTGCTGCAAATTTGTCAGCTGTTGTATTTAGGGCTCGAAATGTAGGTCATTGACTTGAGTGAATTAAGAATTGAGTTTGAAACGCGAGAAAAGAATACACACAAAAGCACTCAGGAGACATACAAGAAATTTAGAGTAAAGAGGAGACAGAATTAAAACATACAACTGTATGTGGCTATGTACGTGCATGCAAGCGCATAGGCATACATAATTACATATGTTTTAATTTCGTGATATTTCAAGGTCGGTTTGTGTATGTGCATATCCAAATTATAAACCTTTTTTCCTTAGCACCTCTTCGAAAGCGCTTTCGTCGCGGGATGTGGAAAACAAAGTGAGTAAACAACACATAAACACTTTCATGGCTAACATATGTTAGAATATGCACTTAAATTTTTAAAACAAATCACAATCATCACAAAACAAAAAAACAAGTAACCTTTGAAGCATCCACGTAACTAAAGTATGCTCCGCCACCAATAAAACTACTTACTTATTTTTTTATTTATCACATCCGAGCAAAAATTAAGAAAATAATCAATTTGCGATCACACTACACGCACTTTTTTTAAAGTATTACGCAATTCTCCATTCTCTCCATTCAGTTAATTTGAGTGAAAATAGGAGTGTGACCATGTCACATTTCTTTCTTTGACCCTCAGCTGATTTAGCCAGTAGACTTTATTTTTAAATTTATTATTTATACAATTTCGTTTTATATTTTAGTGTCATGTCAGGTTATAAGTTTAAATTGTTTAAATGTTAGGTGTAATTTTTTTTAAATATGAAATAAATTAATTATAACGATTGAACCCAAGCTAATGTAATCTCTAAAAGGGGTCGCCATCCAAGATGCACCCACAGGAATGGGGCGACCAAAGGCAGGGCGGGCTAAACTGGCCACATAACATCTGTGTGCCAACCTTATACTCCAGTTTGCCAATATTACCTATGCAAAGTGAAGGGTTGCAGATATCTCTCCGACGTCTTAGTTCGTTATCGTCAGCACGTAATTTTATATAAATTATATTGTAGGTCTTGGACTTGGCCATTTTAAGGATCACCACCCCTTAGCCGACGAGCAGGAGCCGGAAATTTAAACGTGCGGTCAAGTCCATGAATTCCAACAGCCTATAGGGAATGGCAACCAATTGCCAACCGTTACAAATATTCGTGATAGATTAGATTATATTCTCGCAGAACCAAGGTCCAACTTGTCCTTTAACACTCCTGTAGATATTGCAAATTTTGTTCAATCTACAATTAGTGCACATCAAGCAACGATGGTCGAAAATCTAACCTCATATTTGAATAAATCAATTGAGACGACCATACAAGAACAATTAGCTTTGTTAAAAATTAATCAAAGAACAGACTTAAGACCACCAGACATATTCCCAGATAATAATCAGGCAAGTACAAACAACGATAGATCTCAAAGGAACCAGTCAGTTTTACCTGGAGTATCACCAAGAAATAGCGTTCTAAATGGAAGTATAAATTCTCGTGTATCTCCAGAAAAAGTCCCAAATATTATACAAAGTTGGCACATCAAGTTTGATGGCTCTAGAAATTGTATGAGAATGGAAGAGTTCATTTATCGAGTTCGTGCTTTAACCAGGCAGAATCTGAACAGTGACTACGAATTGCTTTGTGACCACTTATACTTGTTATTTACCGGAAAAGCCAACGATTGGTACTGGAAATTTCACCGTTCCCACACCAATTTCACTTGGAACACTTTTTGCGAAGAATTTAGGAAAAGATTTTAAGAAGTAGAAACAGATTATGATATATGGGAGAAAATAAGAAAACGTCGCCAATGTGAAAATGAGCTTTTCGATGATTACCAATATGTCATAGAAGATCTCGTTGCCAGACTTCAGAACTCCCCATCTGAAGGTGAGCTAGTTGAACTGTTGATCCGGAATGATAAGCCAAATTTTCAACATGAATTACTTCATTTAAACATTCCGAATCGTTCACGGCTCAGACAAGCAATTCGAAAACATGAACAATTTTATTCTAATTTGAAATTATTAAAAATTTTAGTTCAAAACTAGCACCTGTCTTTATTTCGGCGACAGTGAAAAAAAAAAACGAAGCCCGTATTATTACGAGTTAGTAGACGAGATAGAGAAACCTCTTGGAGTATTCCACTTAAAAGACATACAAGTAAATTCAAAAAATTAATGGTCTTCAGATAATGCATCTTCGAACAGGTCTTGTTCCATTATCTGCGCTGTAGTATTCCAAGTAGAATGCATTCGAACATAAAATCGAAAAAAAATAATATTCGAATTACCCCTCTCATACACTGCACTAGGTAAGCACAGCATAAAACTTTTCTCTTTCCTCTCTTAAAGTCGCCCACGCGGTTGTCTAATCGTATGATTTAACCGTAACCCTAACTTAAAGCTTTTTCTTCGAAGTTGTAAAAAGAGCTTTTACCATAGATATAACACATTTTTTGATCGGCTCTTTTGTTAAACAGACGCATTATCTTTGTGATCTGAAAAATTTAAATAAGAAGTTTTAATAAAAATCTGCAATCGGCTGCTGCAGTCATAAAACCAGACATAGCAATTCCCTGGCTAAGACCAAAAATAAAAACCGGATTAATTCCATTAATTGGAGCAGTGGTGGTACATTCCTCAAAAGGTGATATTGTAACAAGTGCTATAATTGTGAAATTTGTTAAAGTGAAGATTTTCTTTCAGCCGTGTGGCAGGCGGGGTTTTTTTTGGAGTCTAAAAGGCCTGGCCACGCTATCTTCAACTTAATCTAGAGCCCACTGAATGTCGTACGACTTCGGCCGACTTTGGTTAAATCCAAACCAGGTCAAAGGTCGATAAAGGTTTCCCCTGGTTCTGTTCCGTGGACCTAATCTTCAATAAGATCTAATCAAGATAAGTCCTGATATTGCTGTGTACAATGCTGGTGCCAAGTATTACATAATCACCTAGTTTTCGGCTGCAAACCAAATTCCATCTTTATTAGAAAACTCGCGTAATGTTTCCCCAGACACAGTTTAGAAGTCACCTATGGTTCTCAAACTGCTACCAGTGAATTAATTTTGTGCGAGATCAGCTGTCGAGTTCAATGAACTCAAGAGCGGCATTAAAGCTGCATTAAAATCATTTCAACGAATTAAAATCATTTAAACAATTTTTATATGAAAATTTAATTCTTTGGAATTCTAAATGAATTCAAATTTATATTCCAATGTAGCTTAAGTAACGTAATTTTCTAATATATAAATTCTTGCTTATGGCCGGTTAATTTGATTTTTTTTGGGACGAGCATGTACACATGGTTGGCATATATATCTAATTTATTTTGAGTATTTTTAATACAGCTTCCAACTTTAACCAACCACCGTTCAATGGGCCCATCGTTCGAGAGAGTTGCAGATAAATAAAACCAAAAGAAAAGTAAATATGGAAATGAGTGAGTTTACCTAGTAGCTTGAACATATATTAGGATATAAATGCCACATGTAAATTCCTCAATTTAAGGCCCTTTTTTTTATAAGCAGTACTAGAAACTGTATTGTTTTGCCTTGATTTGCCTTCTTTTCATGAAAGAAAAGACAATGTATTTAAAAACTGTCAAAATATTGAATTATTGTGAAAATAGAAATTGAAAATGAATAACTAAATGTTTTGTTATGGGTCTATCTGGACCTTCGCGGAGACAACATGAAGTAAATTAGTAATCGTTTCATTAAATATTAGGGGCAATGTCCAGACATCCCTATTTACATTGCCATGGTAGGGTGGGTAGAGACGAGGGCAGCAACATCTAGTTCCCTCTGAAAAATAATTCCAGTATTCGTTTGAGAAGGTGTGTCGGCACCGATTTTTTTTATTCTTGTAGATATTACCACTATGCTAGTTAAACCGTGCACTTATATTTTATGACGTGGCAGGTACTAGGGAGTTTGGCCAGGAAAACCCCGACCACCCCGGCGAGCTTGGACCGAGCAAAGCAAGAGTGCACATCCTTCGCACCCAAAACTCCCCGGGCTCAGGTTTCTATCAGTCACCTTAGCCTGAGCTTGAAAGCCATTAATATAAACCAGGCTGTACACTACAGGGTACAGTGGAAATTTATCCCCCCCCGCGCCCCGCACTTCGGAGGACTTTGGGAAGCCGCGGTGAAGTCCGCCAATCACAGGCTTCTGTGAGGAGCGAGCAACGCCAACCTGACAAAGGACGAGCTGAGCACGCACCTGGTGGACGTCGAGGCGCTGCTCAACTCCAGGCCGTTGCTCGTCGACAGCAGCGATCCCAGCGATGGAGAGGTGCTGACGCCAGGCCACCTGCTTATCGGACAGCCTTTGTTAGCGCTGCCGTCAGAGTGCGAGCCAGACGAGACCAGCAAGAAGCCAGGACCCGGATATTTGAAGCGGTGGCAACAATTGTCGGTTCTCAAACGGCACTTTTGGCACAGGTGGTCCAAGGACTACCTGCACAGTCTCCAGCAGCGAGCGCAATGGGCCAAAGGCGAGGCCAACCTCGAGGAAGATGCGGTCGTGCTAGTGCACGACGACAACACACCCCAACAGGCACTACTAAGCGCCCAATACATAAGCTTGCTCGACTGCCATTGGTAAAAGACCGGAGCTCGTCAACGGGGCCGGAATGTCGGAGCAGCATATTAGGATAAATATTATTAATAACATTAAATATTATATTAAAATAAATATTATTAGAGTTAAATTGTTATTATTATAATATAAGCACATTGAATTGATAGAGTTAAGCTAGTTTAAGAGAAAGCATATGAATTGTTTAGTGTAAGTTTCTCTTATATTTGTATAAGCCGATCGGCAATTGCCGACGGCAAATTTGAGAGTGCGTGGCCAAGCTGTGGTCACCGCTCGAATTAGTATTGAAAATTCTGTGAAGCCAGCAGCAGTTAAAGTTGTATATTATAAATCGAACCACCGCGTCTGACATTTTTTGTTTTGTTAATAACTTATTGTAGTTCGCTAAAAACGCTTAGCGAATTTTCAGTGGGATAGACATATCCACGCGATTAGTTGCGCGCTGATAAATGCGCACCACAAAAGCATAGGTTGCTCTCCGTATTTCGCGCTATATGGCCTTAACATGGCAACACATGGCAGCTCCTATAAACTCCTCAACAAGTTTCATCTTTTGGGAGAGGCTGAAGACATATTGTCGCGAGAACATCAGCTTGTAGCATTAAGGAAGCAGCTAAAGACAAATGTATCTAAAGCGTTCGAAATTAACGAAAGACAGTATAACTTGCGCTCACGCGAAGTGTCCTACCGTGTGGGGCAGGAATTCTTCCGAAGAAATTTCGCGCAAAGCAATTTCGCTAAGCAAATTAATGCTAAGTTCAATCTTCAGTGGATCAAATCCAGAATAAAATCGAAATTGGATTCAGCTTATCATTTATTGGAAGATCAGCAGGGAACAGAGCTAGGTACATGTCACGCGAAGTAAAGGCGTCGGGATGTCCTCTTTCAATCTCCTTCAATTCAATTCCTGGCTCCCAGGAAGCTTTGAAATGACTTGTGGCTGTAGTGTACATCCCTGGTCTTTTGTTAATATATCGATACTTGTTTTAGTTAAGTCTCTAGTGACTAGCTTAGCCCTCTATCAACAAACTACCGAACAATTAGAAAAAGTTGAGCTTTACCATATCTAAGCCCTTGGTCCATCTCTTTTCTCGTCTGACGCCAAGCTATCGTGACCTGCCTTTACACACTTCAAAGTGAGAAAATTTATATTCTTAACTTTTGGAGGCCATCATACACGGCAATTAAACAAGTATTGCTGGTTTTAGTACCGAGTAAGTACTTTGTTAGCAGCAGATACTTATTGTTGGGCAAGTCCTAATAATTTCCTTGTTTTCGTCAGGCACTTGTTTGAATAGCACTACGGAGCACCCTAGCGGAATTCTTACTAATTTTAACGCAGCCACTGGCTCAAGACAGCACGTGCTTGAGTCGGGCTAGGCGCCCTGCGACATCAATCGGATAAATTTTGTAATACTGACATATTAGTCAGTTATATGTATTTTGAGTACGGTGACCCTGCATTTTGCACGAGGTGAGCAAGCGCGCCACACATACACATAACCTCCTTGTTAAGCGGCATTGATTAAAAATCGTGAGTAACAATATACTTGTATATGAAATCTGTGCATAAAATAATTTTATGTCACAAATTCTTAGGTTGTCCCCCTTGGCGGAATAAAAATTGGTGTTTTTTTTCTGCAAGTACACACAATCGTACATTGTTGGCCGGCTGAAATGCCACTCATCTTTAAACCTTCATCTTTAATGACATCGACACCTTTGGGCCGTGGAATAGTGATAGTGAATAGTAACACTTAAGTTTTAAACAAACAAAAAAAAAAAAAATAAATAAATAAACACATGACACACACACATCAAATCATGTAAAAATCAGTCACGCACACACACATTTGCAACACATACATGATAATACACACAGTGATCTCAATTTAAAACATTATAAAATCAGTGTAAATTCACACACACACCCACATCACACTCACGCTAAACAAAAAAAAACTTTTAAATTCATTCATGCATCTTTATTGAATACTTAAAAAAGTCAAATTAAATTTACTATAAATACTTAAAAAGAAAAAAAAAAGAAAAAATTAAAAGTTAAAAATTGAAAGTAATATGAGTGCTTAAAGGGTAAAAATTAAATTTAATATGAGTACTAAAAATAATT
This sequence comes from Zaprionus ornatus, assembly GCA_018904035.1. Classification (NCBI taxonomy): domain Eukaryota; kingdom Metazoa; phylum Arthropoda; class Insecta; order Diptera; family Drosophilidae; genus Zaprionus; species Zaprionus ornatus. Next base: position 226,108 of record JAEIFZ010000170.1, read on the forward strand.
AAATTTGGTTTTTGATTTGTGAGCATTCACATTACATATGAATACTTAAAATTATCTTAAGATTAATTTTGAAAATAGGTTGAATAATTTGTTTTCTTCTTCATTTTTATAAATCTGCTCAAACACATTCTTACTCAATGCGGTCAAGGCAGTGCGCTTAACTGATCATGCAAAAAGAAATACATATATAGAAAAAAAAATATATATATCTAACCAGCTCCTTCACAGTGAATTGATAATTATGTGTGTGCCATAAATATTATTACGTTGTAACAAAGCAGCAACACACACCGTACATCAACTTGGTACCAAGGATCTTGTCGGGGTAAGTGGAAGAAAATTTTATTGCACACAATATGATTTGAATTAATTAATTAATTCACTAGCCCAAATTTTAATGACTTAAATCTCTTCAAAAAAAAAAAATTAAAACAAAGAGAATGCTGAAATCGTAAAACTAAAAGAAAAGTAAAAACCAATGAAGAGAAAATGCACTATTATAAATTTATAACCCTATTTTTGAAACTTTATATTTAGAAATGAGAAAAAAAAATTTGGAAATTTCATATCTGAATTGAATTGAAAGAAAGAAAAATAATTGGTTGCAACACTATCGCACTACCCCCTCATAGCATCATGCTAAAACAATTAACTCTATTTATCATAGTTGTAAATAAATGAATTATTTTTATAATGTTTAACTAAATTAAATAATATGTTTCTTTGGATGAAAATGGCCTGAGCTTGCATATCAGCCGATTTGTTTAGGGATTTCCTATTAACTTCGCCGAAAGGAAATCATGGTTGGGCGGGCAAAGAAGGCGGGCTGCACCAACACCTATTGCAGCCTCGTCATCATTTGAATGACGTCAGTATATTTATAACTTGTATCATCGATCTGAAAAAGGCAACGGGACTAAAATTTTTTTTTGTAAAGCTACCAATTGTTCTCTATATGTCTTAACACCTTTTTTAGTCATCGAACCACATCAACCGAAAGATAACTAGCCGCATCCAGGGTCCCCTCTGACTAGAGAAAGAGACACTTGCGGTTGCATAGCAGATGTATGTATGAAGATTGTACATACGTATATTATATACGTATGTAAAACACTAATGTAAACATACTAACTGTTTGATTGTATTTAAACATTAAATACAACCATTATTTAAATTTACAATTCTAAATTAAATTTATGCAACTGGTTTAGTACAGCAACATTTAATACAAATCCAAAACACAATAAACCTTCAGCGGACAACTTTTATAAAAGTTTATTAATAAGAGATAACACAAATCGCCACAACTATTAAACTATAAATTCCCAATGAAAGTTGCGCTTTATTTGGATTTAAATTTCGCGTAAGAGTATCTAATAGAAATTAATTATAACACTGCAGTCCGGTGCCACCTTGCATCAATTTCAATACATTGCCAATAATTTATCGCCGCAATTTCCTAGCGCACAAAAGACTTGAATCAGCGGTGTGAGCATTGGTATTTCTTAATACATTTTTATTGGGCCAATATCGATAACTCGCAATATACCGAGTTATTAAAAATAATATTTATTTTATATCATTTTATGGTTTTTATTTAAATGCTTTACTAATTTCAAACAACGGTTAGCTAAGTTAATAAAAAAAATTACAATGCTGTCCGAACGCTGGAACTGCTTTAAAAGAAATTTCAATTCAGGAATAACCACACGACGCTGTTAAACATCGGTACTGTCGATCATCAATACCTCAATGAGAGGATTTTTGAATCCACAATGGCCAACGCTCGGAGTTATTTAGATTCGGAGATGAAGATAGAAGTAACCCTAATAGGCGAAGGCCCGATTTAGCTGGAAGAAACTGGGCAAAGGAAAAAGCTGGACACCAGGCCAAGCTCTTCTAAAGGATGAGAGCTAAAGCAAGGAGTACCCCTATTCAGGTTCCTAACTTGGTAGAGTCCACAGAAACCACAACCAATGTCTTACGGCGGCTCATGGAAGAAGTCAGAGCCGACCCTAATCAAAGCGATTTGACTCCACATGTGCTCAAGATTACAACAATCGCTTAACACATTGGACGCAACTCAGCGACAGCAATTACTGCAACAACAGAAACAACAACAATAAGCACAACAGTAGTAGCACACAAGAAACACCTGTCCAAGGCAAGATGAACGATAAGATGATGTTCCAACAAGAAGTAGCCATAAGAATGCCTTTAATATGACAAATATTGTGGAATTGGACTGCGAAAAGTGCAAATTGGCCAAGATTCTCATGCATTATTTGCCCAAATCTTTATTTAAATAACTACTATAACGAACGAAATCCGCAAGCACTCCCAAAACACAATATACCTTCATCGGGCAATTTTTATAAAAGTTCATTAATAAGAGATAACACAAATCGCCACAACTATTTAACTATAAATTATTAATTAAAATTCGCAATGAAAGTTGCGCTTTATTTGGATTTAAATTTCGCGTAAAAGTATCTAATAGAAATTAATTATAACACTGCAGTCCGGTTACACCTTGCATCAATTTTAATACGTTACCAATAATTTATCGCCGCAATTTCTTAGCGCGCGGAAGACTGTAAAAAGAATTATAAAATAATAATCATATGTGCACGTACGCATATTATGAATATTATGAATATGTACACATGCATCTAAATACTTGCATACATTCATATATGGCGATATAAGTTTTGCCATTAACTTTATTTGAGTATATATTTCATTACAATGATTTGATTATAAATAGGCACACACAATGCGAACCGCTCGTATATCTAGCCAGTATCGAAAGTCGCTTTTTTATTTAGAGTGACCGTATCTCTTATATTAGTGTTAATGTAGAGTTGCCAGATGTAGGTGACACTACCGATATATCGGTGCTGCCACAGTACTCCACTTCCAGTGAATCCGTCACGATCCTGGCTCGCGAATGTTACCTTACGCCGCCTTTCGTCAGTCCTTGGAGGAGTGGAATTGGATTCCTCCGAGTCGAACTGCTTGTCGTCGTTGACTAGGCAAACAGGCCGGTCGACTGATACTGCTGAGTCCTTCCCGTCGATTCGTATGGTGAAAACTCGGCAACGCGTTTGATGATTTCGTAGGCTCCAGAGGTTGGTTTACAGCGTCTATGCGGATAAATACATGGGTACATTTGTCAATTCCCTTCAGCAGGAACATTTTGGGGTTGGTCAAATTTTCTGCATGGGCTCTCGAAAACTGCTAAGGAATGTCGTAGGATCTACCGTTTCATCCATGTTGGCGAAAAATTCGTTTGGCAGTCGAATTAGTACTCCATATAACATCTCAGCTGCAGATGATTTTATGTCTGCTTTGAAGCAGGTACGAAGTCCAAGTAGCACAGTTGGTGGCCACGGCGTGCCACTGCTGCACATCAAGGACGATTTGAAGGATCTGTGCCACCTCTCTATAAGTCCGCTTGATTGCGGATGGCTGGCCGTAGTGTGAGTGTGCTTGCTTCCGATCAGGTTGGCTAGTTGTTTAAAAACTGCAGATTCAAACTGCATGCCTTGATCAGTAGTGATTGTTTTGGGTGATCCAAAACGTGATATACAGTGTGTCCAGAACGCCGGGGCCGTGATATTAGAGAGTGAGAAACGGTCAATCATGGTAAGACAATAGCGGTAGTTTTGTTGTAAAGGCATGTCAACTATATCCAGGTGGACGTGGTCAAATCTTCCATTTGGCACTGCAATCTTCTCCGGCTGGAGGTGATTGTGCTTGTGAATTTTGGAGCGCTGGCATGGGAGACAAAGTCTGCACCATTTGAGGACACCTTTGGCCATCGAAGGCCAGAAAAAGTTCTGTTTGATTTGACGGGCAGTTGCTCGGCCAGTGGGATGAGAAAAATTCTGGATATATGAGAAAGCCTGTTTGCGAAGTGATTGCGGTACAAAAGGACAAAGATTGAGTGACGTTCTCGCTTTCTTGGTGATCGGCTGTGTTTTGATTTCACTCCTCTTATTTTATTTTAAACTCTAAATTAACGCGATCTACTGTATTCCTTGTGTTTTGGATTTGTGATTTAACAGTGTATCGTGTCTCTGTGCTAACAAGTGTGATTCACTGGTGTCTGGTAGAACCATTATTATTCTGTTTAAAGTAAATTTTATTTTTGATTAACTGGCGCGTCTTGTTATTTTGTTTTTGTTACTTTGTTTTTGTTAGTAGTTCGCACTCCCAAGCTCATTCTCGCTTGCATCGCTCTCTGAGTGTGCTGCGCTGTGCTCTCTTTTTATAGCTGTGTTGTTGCTTCTTCTTGTTTTCGTGTCTACACTGTCTCGCGCTCTCACTTTCACGCTTTCTTACGCTCTCTAGTAAACTACGCTTGTGTTAGTGGTAACCAGCTGTGTAACATTAGATTACCTTTGCTTTCTTGCTCTTTTTTAACATTTTCCTTTAGGAACTTATCTTTCGTATTTCTCTTTAATACTTTGTTTGTTTTTTTGGTGTTCTCTACCCTATTTTCTAAAGCACATTAGTTCGAAATAAAAATGCTGGTGTGCTCCGCCACTTCGTGCAAATGCAGTGCCGATTCAAAGCCGGATTTTGTTCGCTGCTGGTTGTGTGATAAATTCTATCACACAAAATGCAGCGGCTTAACAGCACGAATCAAAGATTCCCTCAATTTATTTATTTATTTATTTGGTTTAGTTTATAGTCGAACTATGATCAGTCGACTTTTTTAAAAGTAAAGAAACAATTAAAATAAGATTTAAATTATTTAAGTTGAAATTTTAAACTAGAGGTAATTTTAAATTAAGAGTAAAACCTTAAATGTAAAGAAAAGAAAAAAATTATTTAAAAATTGTGCAAATGTGCAAACGTGCAAACTGGGATAAAGAAAAGCCGATCCAACATTTGTTGCATAGGATTGGGGAAAACCCAGAAAAACCCAATCAGATCAGCAGAGTTAGTGTTAGTAACTAAATGCAAATAAAATTATGAGTAGAGTGTTAAGGCATGCACTATGTTGAAAGTACTACTATGAGACTAAATTCTAGATAAGTGGGCGAGGAGTTGTAATTTTAAGCTAGATATCAAGTTGTTATTGTTAGCTACAATGAAGTATAGTTTATTATATTCCGAACATAATACCCTGAATGGCTCGTGCAGGGCATAGTTCGAGCTACAATTGGGAAGTTTTAGAGGAAGGTAATTACGGGTGATTCTACCAGGGACAGAAAAGTGTAGTCTACTAAGTAAGTCGCTACTATCTATGTCACCTTGGATAAGGTTGTTAATAAATATAACACCAAGCATGGTTCTACGATTGGCTAGAGAAGGCAGATTAAGTAACAAAAGTCTACTAGGATAGGAAGGAAGTCTTGAATTTACATCCCAGTTAAGGCCTCGCAAGGCAAACATTAAGAAGTTTTTCTGTACGGATTCAATGCGGTCTCTATGAACTGTGTACTGAGGGTTCCAGACCAATGAATCTGGCCTGAAATTGACATGCAAAGTTTGTCGAGTGAAAGAGCTAACTTTGTGTAAAATGCTTAGGGAGACTAAATTGAAATTTGAAAAGCTGCGTGCAGCATTTTCAAGTCTCCAATCAGAATTTTCGGATATGGAAACTAAATTTACTAGTTTCGAATGTTCCGATGAGCCTTCCACACTTCCACCGGCAACTGCAACTCCCTCAGGTATAACATCTCTAGTTATTGCCCACTTAACCCATTCTACGTCTCCTAACATTCCTCCAGCCTGTTATGTGCGGTCCACCAATTTTGATCGTCACCTCTCCAGTCGCGCCTTTATCCAAAAAGAATCTTGAAAATTCCTTCGATAACACTGCCGTCAATACTCAAACTGTTGTTTCAAACGTTAAATCGCTTGTCGCGGTTAAGCCCAAGAAACAGGTTTTCGTTTCACGCCTTGCACATGATACTTCGATTGAAGATATACAATCATTTATTCAATCAAAAATCTCTGTACCGAACATTGTTGTAGAAAAGTTTAAATTTAACTACACGCGAGATAACTCATATTTAAGGATAAGTATTCCTGAGACAATTTTCAATCTGTTTGCAGCGGAACCTTCTGGCCGCATGACTTAATTGTAAGGAGTATTCTCCAAAACAAAAAAGTCGAACTGCGGTACCGCTTCCTTCAACTTCTCGCGCCTCTTCTTCTTCTAGTGGGACATCAAAAAACCAGTAGAAATATCCTATCTTTACTTCGCTTATCAAAACGTTAGAGGCCTAAATTCTAAGCTCTCTAATTTGTTTTTGAATAGTGTATCGTTCGATCATCAAAGTCTAATATTTACCGAAACCTGGTTAAAACCTGATGTAGAAAATAGCTCAATTTTTCGTAATATGTACACCTCCTTCAGATGTGACCGTTTATCACGAATTGGAGGTGGTGTTCTTATAGCTGTAAAATCTGGTCTTCCTTCCGAACTTGTTCCATTAGACAATTTTTATGTGTTAAAATGACGATGTGTCAAATTTCAATTTACATTACCTGTTCGTATATTCCTCCCTCTTCTGATATTTCTGTCTACCTGGACCATCTTTCATCTATCCAATCTGTTGCCTCCAAACTATCTGATAGAGATTATCTGCTAGTTTTTGGTGATTTCAACTTACCAGAAGTTACTTGGTCATCTCAATCCGATATATTGGTGCCCTCTGTATTTAACTCTTTTTTAAATGGCCTTTCGGAGCTATCTCTTTATCAAATAAACACTGTTCCTAATTTTAGTGATAGAATGCTTGATTTAATTTTCTCTTCAGACATTTTACTAAACACTATCTCTAGAATGAATCCCTTAGTTCTTCCTGAAGATCCCTATCATCCTACGTTGGACCTGGTTCTAACTCTACCAACTTCTATGAAAACTGCAACTGTTTCCCCTATAATAAAATCACGTTGTTTTCGTAGGACCGATTTTCAAAAATTGAATTGTTTAATTTTGGAACATGATTGGTCATTTCTTTATTCATGTTCTGATCTAAATACATGCATTTCATTTTTTTATTCCTCTGTGAACTCATTTTTTGATCAATGTATTCCTGTTACTTTTCCTGTAAAGTCCAATAGGCCTCCTTGGTTTTCACGTGAGTTAGTAAGGCTAAAAAATTTTAAATCGCGGTATTTTAAAAAGTTTAAATTAACTTGCAATCATTCTGATTTTACGCGTTATATTGCTGCAAGAGTAAACTTTATTGCTCCGAATGCAAATTGTTACAAAAAGTAAAAAAGTCTATCATACGAAAATAAGGAAGCAACTGATGATCAGGCAGCCGTCGATTTGTTTGCAGACTTTTTTCAATCAACCCATTCAACTGAACCTTATAGTTCCCCTTTATATAGATACTCTTACAGTATACAAAATTTTAACACTGTCTTCTGTCCTTCCATTGACAAAACCTCTATACTTAATGATCTTAAATCGATAAAACCCGTTTTCTCTTCTGTCCCTGACGGAGTTCCAGCATGCGTACTTAGATTTTGTGCTAATTCGATTTTGAAGCCAATTCATAAGCTACTTGGCTTGTCACTATCCAATAGTTATTTCCCACCTAATTGGAAAAACTCTTTTTCCATTCCTCATTCCACAAAAGAGGTGAAGAACTATAGATGTATTTCCAAACTGTCCGCAATTCCTAAGATTTTTCAAAAAAATTTTACGGCTCATTTAACTTTTATGTGTAAGTCTATAATTTCACCCCATCAACATGGGTTTACAAAGGCAAAATCATCAGCTACTAATCTTTTAGAATTTTCATCTCACATTAATCTAGGATTTCGGAACAAAATGCAAACTGATGTGGTCTACACTGACTCCGTAAATCATAATCTCTTTATTCATAACTTAAATTTGCTTGGTTTTCCTCAAAAGCTCATTTTGTGGATATCCGATTATTTAGCTAACAGGTCTCAACGAGTTGTTTCTAAAGACAGGCTTTCTAAGCCGATCTTAGTTGCTTCTGGTGTTCCTCAGATGATGTGAAACTCTGTTTGACACACAACGATCCAGCAAATTACCTTCTTCAAACAGATCTTGATTTGTTCTTTGAATGGTGCAGCCATAATCTGCTGCCTCTTGAATGTTTGAAGTGCAAGGTTATGTCATTTTACAGATGTAACTATTATGTCATCAATTACAATCTTAACTTAACCCCACTCTTAAAAATATCTGAAGTAGCTGATTTAGGTATCCTCTTTGATCATAAATTTGATCGTCACATTACACAAATTGTCAATAAGGAATTTCGACTACTCGGGTTCATCAAAAGATGGGCCAAAGAATTCGAGGATCCTTACACGACAAAGTTGCTTTACACTTCTATTGTTCGTCCAACTCTTGAATATGGGTCTTGCGTGGGGTCGCCGCAATACCATATTCCCCAAAATAGAATTGAGTCTGTTCAAAAGCAGTTTCTACTCTTTGCCTTGCGCAGTTTTAATTAGTAAACTCCTTTTAATTAACCTACCTTCTTTAACTAACCGTCGTATTATGTTAGGCGTTATGTTTATTGTAAAGCTAATAAAGTACAATATAGATTCCCCTACTCTGCTTACTCCAATTAATTTCTGTATTCCTTCTAGAGTTACTCGTAATTTAATGCCATTATCTTTGACCTTTTGTAATACTAACTACAGCTTACATGATCCTTTCCGAGTTTTCTGTGCAGACTACAAGAGACTGTCTAGAGTTTTCAACTCCGAGTCCTCCCTTTTCTCTGTTAAAGTGTCTATCCCTTCTAGGTTTTTCACCAAAAATACTTAGTTGGATTGTTAGCTATCTGACTGACAGAACTCAAAGAGTCCTCTTTAAAACCACCCTTTCAAACCCACTTCATGCCACATCTGGGGTTCCTCAAGGGAGTCACCTCGGTCCCCTACTTTTTACGCTTTTCATCAATGACCTTCCTTTGGTCATACGTAACTCCCGTACTCTCATGTATGCGGATGATGTAAAGCTTTGTTACCAATTTAAAGACGACCACTGTCACTCACTCTTACAAGCCGACCTAAATAGTTTTTATTCTTGGTGTTGTGCCAATTTTTTAAACCTGAACAGCTCTAAATGCAAGCTGATGACATTCTCTCGAGCCAGTCCAAAGTATGCTTCTTATACTCTTTGTGGTTGTGCCTTGGAAAGAATCACCCTAGTTGATGATTTGGGGGTTCTTTTGGACCGAAAACTTAAGTTTTCCAATCATATTTCTAATATGGTCAATAAAGCCATGGGTGTCTTAGGCTTTATTAAGAGATGGTCTAAGGAATTTGACGATCCTTATCTTACAAAGACCCTCTATATCTCACTTGTTCGTCCCATTCTCGAATACGGGTCATGCGTATGGTGTCCCCAGTACACTATTCATAAGGAACGCATAGAATCTGTACAGAAAAACTTTTTACTTTTTGCCTTACGTGGCCTTAACTGGGATGAAAATTTAAGACTGCCTTCCTATACTAATAGACTTCTATTATTAAACCTGCCTTCCCTAACCAATCGCAGAACCATGCTAGGTGTCTTATTTATTAACAACCTTATGCAAGGTGACATTGACAGTGAGACCCTGGTAAGGCAACTACACTTCTCTGTCCCTTGCAGAACGACACGTAATTACCTTCCACTAACTCTTCCTTATTGTAGATCGAACTATGCACTGCACGATCCGTTCAGGGTATTATGTTCGGACTACAATAAACTTCAACACGTCATAGCTAGCACTAACTCTATCGCTGCTATGAAGTCTTTAATTCTTGTCTATCTAGCACGTAATTAGTATTAGTATTAATCAGTAATAGTATCCTCCTAATAGTATTCCTCGTCATTCTATCTTCTTTTTCTTAATTTTCATTTTTCACTTGCATGTCGCGTGTATCCTCTATTCGACTTTTTATTCCCTATCGCGTTAAATTTCTTTCTCTCGCGTTTCTACTCGCATTTTTACCGCGTTTCCGTGTCGTCCGTTATGCGACGGTGCCTCTCGGTCGGTCAGGCGGGAGGTGGACTTCGTCTGGGTTCCGCGCGCAACAAGCATCGGCTTGGTGTCGTTTGGACCACTTGCTAATACATTCATTGTATTCAACGTCCAACATCCTTAATCAATTAAGTCTACATCCTAACAACTAATATTAATCTACCGATCTGATTGGGTTTTACTGGCTTTTCCCCAATCCTTTGCAGCAAATGTTGGATCGGGAATTCTTGTTTTGTTATCCCCAGCCTAAATTTAAAAATATATATTTTTAATCAATATTTTAATTAATTCTAAATTTCAGATTTGTTGCAAAATCTCATTTTAAAATATAAATCGGTAACTTTTATTTTTATTTTTCTTTTTTATATTTCCTATTTTAATTTAAAAAACTGATTTAGTTGACATTAAATAAATAAATAAATATATACAATAAATAAATAGATACGGCGCAGTATATCGAACTTTCTTCACCGAAACAAACTTTCTTGAGCTTTAATGAAGTAGTTCCTTGCAAGATGCGTGCCAATTCAGAATCCGAGGATTGCTCCTCCTCGACCTTCGCCGCGGTGACCGCTGTGGGCATCGTGATAGTGCAAAGTCTCGAAAAGGCGTCTGCAACTATATTTTCTGTTACTTTTATGTGAAGGATGGTGCGAAATTGAATGCGTATACCAATGGCTTGTGATCAGTCTTGATCATAAAAATGCGTGCATCGACGAGGTGTCTGAAATATTTGATTGACTCGTATATGGCAAGTAGCTCTCGGTCGTACGTGGAGTAATTTCTCTCAGTGTTGCTGAGCTTCTTGGAGAAAAATCCTAGTGCGTTGTTCCAGAACTGCTCCGATTGCGAGGTCCGATGCATCACAAACCAGTTGTAGGTCAGATTTTGGTGCAGAAAAGGATAAGAGAGCTGCGTCTGCTACGCTCTGCTTGCAATTCTCGAAGGCTGATATGAGTTCTGTAGACCAGAGGATTTGTCGTTGGTCGTTCTTCTTTACTTTCCTTAGCAGCTCGGACAGCGGTGACTGAGTGTGCGATGATCGGGGTAGGCATCTGCGATAGTAGTTTATATCGCCCAAGAAATGGCCTAGTTAGTTGATAGTTTCAGGATGAGCATAATTGAGGATTGCATCGATGCGAAAGGATGGTGGTTTGATGCCGTCTTCGTTAATCGTGTAGCTTAGAAAAATTAACTTGCGTTTGCGCTAATTGACATTTGCTTGATGCATAGCCCGTGTTTCTGCAGGACTGATAACACTGCTCGAAGATGTTCTTCGTGCTCGGCGATCGATTTCGAAGCTATCAGTATATCGTCTATATACGAAGTCCATGCCACGAAAAATACTGTCCATAAAACGCTGGAACATCTGAGTCGCATTCTTTAACTCGAAAGGCATGTACTGGTATTCCATGATTCCAAAAGGCGTGAATACGGCCGTCCTTGGATGTCTTCTTCCGCCATGGGAATTTGAAAGTACACCTTTACCAAATCAAGCGTTGAGAAGACTCTCCATACATATAGCTGTTCGGCGAAGTCGTGAATGTGTGTAATCGGTATCGTAATCGAGTTGAGCTTACGATATTTGCCGCATGGCCTCCAGCCACTGTCTGGAGTGGGCTGGACCTAGGACTTTTGAAGGTACGATATATGCCTTGCTCGATCAGAAAGTTGATTTCCTTTTTCGCAGTGGCAAGTTTATCTCCAGATAAGCGTCGTGGTCGGTCAGACACGGGTGTCTTATATGTTTCGATGTGGTGTTGCTTTGTATACTTCGATGACGGTTTGGTGACTTCCACAAACTCTTGCAGAAGCTCTCGAAATTTAGAAATACCCTGCACAGTGGAAACGGATGTTTGATTTGCCTGTGCTAGGCACGCGGTTGTTGACAGTCCTGTGAGCGAGTGTGATAAGGCATCTGCGTTTGAGATCAATAATAAGCTGGCATTCGGCTAAAAAGTCTGCTCCAATTATAGGTGTGTGTGAATGGCCAGGTGAAATTGCGTCTGAGATCCAAGTCCAGTTCAGTTATATACCTACCATAGGTGTGAATGATGGTCTGGTTTTCTGCGTAGAGGGTCAGATCGGCTTGGGTGGTTTTCTGTTTAACCAGCGTGCGAGGTATAACTGAAACCACAGATCCAGAATCGATTACCCCCTCATAGCATCATGCTAAAACAATTAACTCTATTTATCATAGTTGTAAATAAATGAATTATTTTTATAATGTTTAACTAAATTAATTAATATGTTTCTTTGGATGAAAATGGGCTGAGCTTGTTAAACGACGCTGTTAAACATCGGTACTGTCGATCATCAATACCTCAATGAGAGGATTTTTGAGTCCACAATGGCCAACGCTCGGAGTTATTTAGATTCGGAGATGAAGGTAGAAGTAGCCCTAATAGGCGAAGGCCCGATTTATCTTGAAGAAACTGGGCAAAGGAAAAAGCTGGACACCAGGCCAAGCTCTTCTAAAGGATGAGAGCTAAAGCAAGGAGTACCCCTATTCTGGTTCCTAACTTGGTAGAGTCCACAGAAACCACAACCAATGTCTTACGGCGGCTCATGGAAGAAGTCAGAGCCGACCCTAATCAAAGCGATTTGACTCCACATGTGCTCAAGATTACAACAATCGCTTAACACATTGGACGCAACTCAGCAACAGCAATTACAACAACAACAGAAACAACAACAATAAGCACAACAGTAGTAGCACACAAGAAACACCTGTCCAGGGCAAGATGAACGATAAGATGATGTTCCAACAAGAAGTAGCCCTAAGAATGCCTTTAATATGACAAATATTGTGGAATTGGACTGCGATGTCAATTTATTACTTGACTGACTTGATAGGAAAATAAATGACATACATACGCAATAGAGAAAACGACAGGCCGGAACTTCCGAAAGCGACTCTGTCTCAATTCAGCGGAGATCCAAAGGAATGGCATTCGTTCTACGAGAATTCCTCAGTTATAATTCATTCAAGGGAAGATATCAGCGATACTAAAACACTGAACTACCTACGGGCTTACTTCATGGGATAATCAAGATTAGTGTTCGGACACCTATTAGCTGGGTCCTCGGTTAAATACAATTCTTTATGCAACCGCTATGCAAATAAGCTCAAAATATTTCCGGATCGCTTTAACCAACTGATAGATTTGGCACTACGGAAGAATCATGATGAAGATATAGCGAGGGAAAGTATATGCACCAAAAAGTGCAAATTGGCCAAGATTCTCATGCATTATTTGCCAAAATCTTATTTTATTTAAATAACTACTATAACGAACGAAATCCGCAAGCACTCCCAAAACACAATATATCTTCAGCGGGCAACTTTTATAAAAGTTCATTAATAAGAGATAACACAAATCGCCACAACTATTTAACTATAAATTATTAATTAAAATTCGCAATGAAAGTTGCGCTTTATTTGGATTTAAATTTCGCGTAAAAGTATCTAATAGAAATTAATTATAACACTGCAGTCCGGTTACACCTTGCATCAATTTTAATACGTTACCAATAATTTATCGCCGCAATTTCCTAGCGCACAAAAGACTTCAATCAGCGTTGTGAGCATAATATATTGGTATTTCTTATTACATTTTAAATGGGCCAATATCGATAACTCGCAATATACCGAGTTATCAAAAATAATATTTATTTTATTGTATTTTATGGTTTGACAATTTTTACTGACCCTAAAATATGAATTATTAAATAATAATTATATGTGCACGAACGCACATTATGAATATGTACACATGTATGTAAATACTTGCACACATTCATATCGATCTACCACGCCACCTATTGGTTTTATACAAATGTATATATGTATGTACGTACACAAATTAAGTATGTATGACTTTTAACATATATGCACATGTATTTTCGTTAATTGACATATGCATGGAAAAGAAGACTTAAGAAAAAGCTCGCGCTACGCGTTCGTCCCTTTCTTCCTGCACAAGTTATTTATGACGTCATCGACCATTTGACCATTTTCAATGGTGAAAGTGAATAAAAATTACAAAATATATAAAATAAAATGTATAACGAGAGCAATAGTCGAGCGCACGCGACAGTGAGATATCCTTCGAAGTATGTTGCCATAAAAGTATCTAATTGTATGATACTAATCGCAAGCTACAAATTAATCATAACACTGCAGTACGCTGCCACCTTGTATAAATTTCGATACGTTAATTTATTGCCGCAATTTCCTAGCGCGCGAAAGACTGCAAAAAGAATTATAAAATAATAATCATATGTGCACATACGCATATTATGAATATTATGAATATGTACACATGCATCTAAATACTTGCATACATTCATATATGGCGATATAAGTTTCGCCATTAACTTTATTTGAGTATATATTTCATTACAATGATTTGATTATAAATAGGCACACACAATGCGAACCGCTGGTATATCTAGTCAGTATCGAAAGTCGCTTTTTTATTTAGAGTGACCGTATCGCTTATATTAGTGTTAATGAAGAGTTGCCAGATGTAGGTGACACTACCGATATATCGGTGCTGCCACAGTACTCCACTTCCAGTGAATCCGTCACGATCCTGGCTCGCCGCCTTTCGTCAGTCCTTGGAGGTGTGGAATTGGATTCCCCGAGTCGAACTGCTTGTCGTCGTTGACTAGGCAAACAGGCCGGTCGACTGATACTGCTGAGTCCTTCCCGTCGATTCGTATGGTGAAAACTCGGCAACGCGTTAGATGATTTCATAGGCTCCAGAGGTTGGTTTACAGCGTCTATGCGGATAAATACATGGGTACATTTGTCAATTCCCTTCAGCAGGAACATTTTGGGGTTGGTCAAATTTTCTGCATGGGCTCTCGAAAACTGCTAAGGAATGTCGTAGGATCTACCGTTTCATCCATGTTGGCGAAAAATTCGTTTGGCAGTCGAATTAGTACTCCATATAACATCTCAGCTGCAGATGATTTTATGTCTGCTTTGAAGCAGGTACGAAGTCCAAGTAGCACAGTTGGTGGCCACGGCGTGCCACTGCTGCACATCAAGGACGATTTGAAGGATCTGTGCCACCTCTCTATAAGTCCGCTTGATTGCGGATGGTAGGCCGTAGTGTGAGTGTGCTTGCTTCCGATCAGGTTGGCTAGTTGTTTAAAAACTGCAGATTCAAACTGCATGCCTTGATCAGTAGTGATTGTTTTGGGTGATCCAAAACGTGATATACAGTGTGTCCAGAACGCCGGGGCCGTGATATTAGAGAGTGTTACTGCTTTTGGCCACCACGAGAAACGGTCAATCATGGTAAGACAATAGCGGTAGTTTTGTTGTAAAGGCGTGTCAACTATATCCAGGTGGACGTGGTCAAATCTTCCATTTGGCACTGCAATCTTCTCCGGCTGGAGGTGATTGTGCTTGTGAATTTTGGAGCGTTGGCATGGGAGACAAAGTCTGCACCATTTGAAGACACCTTTGGCCATCGAAGGCCAGAAAAAGTTCTGTTTGATTTGACGGGCAGTTGCTCGGCCAGTGGGATGAGATAAATTCTGGATATATGAGAAAGCCTGTTTGCGAAGTGATTGCGGTACAAAAGGACGGAGATTGATTGACGTTCTCGCTTTCTTGGTGATCGGCTGTGTTTTGATTTCACTCCTCTTATTTTATTTTAAACTCTAAATTAACGCGATCTACTATATTCCTTGTGTTTTGGATTTGTGATTTAACAGTGTATCGTGTCTCTGTGCTAACAAGTGTGATTCACTGGTGTCTGGTAGAACCATTATTATTCTGTTTAAAGTAAATTTTATTTTTGATTAACTGGCGCGTTTTGTTTTTGTTACTAGTTCGCACTCCCACGCTCATTCTCGCTTGCATCGCTCTCTGAGTGTGCTGCGCTGTGCTCTCTTTTTATAGCTGTGTTGTTGCTTCTTCTTGTTTTCGTGTCTACACTGTCTCGCGCTCTCACTTTCACGCTATCTTACGCTCTCTTGTAAACTACGCTTGTTTTAGTGGTAACCAGCTGTGTAACATTAGATTACCTTTGCTTTCTTGCTCTTTTTTAACATTTTCCTTTAGGAACTTATCTTTCGTATTTCGCTTTAATACTTTGTTTGTTTTTTTGGTGTTCTCTACCCTATTTTCTAAAGCACATTAGTTCGAAATAAAAATGCTGGTGTGCTCCGCCACTTCGTGCAAATGCAAGGCTGATTCAAAGCCGGACTTTGTTTGCTGCTGCTTGTGTGATAAATTCTATCACATAAAATGCAGCGGCTTAACAGCACGAATCAAAGATTCCCTCAACAACAATGATTCTGGCCTGAAATGGTTATGCAAAGTTTGTCGGGTGAAAGAACTAACTTTGAGTAAAATGCTTAGTGAGACCAAATTAAAATTTGAAAAGCTGCGTGCAGCATTTTCAAGTCTCCAATCAGAATTTTCGGATATGGAAACTAAATTTACTAGTTTCGAATGTTCCGATGAGCCTTCCACCCTTCCACCGGCAACTGCAACTCCCTCAGGTATAACATCTCCAGTTATTGCCCACTTAACCCATTCTACGTCTCCTAACATTCCTCCAGCCGCCCCGGCTGTTATGTGCGATCCACCAATTTTGATCGTCACCTCTTCAGTCGCGCCTTTATCCAAAAAGAATCTTGAAAATTCTTTCGATAACACTGCCGTCAACACTCAAACTGTTGTTTCAAACGTTAAATCGCTTGTCGCGGTTAAGCCCAAGAAACAGGTTTTCGTTTCACGCCTTGCACATGATACTTCGAATGAAGATGTACAATCATTTATTCAATCAAAAATCTCTGTACCGAACATTGTTGTAGAAAAGTTTAAATTTAACTACACGCGAGATAACTCATATTTATGGATAAGTATTCCTGCAGACAATTTTCAATCTGTTTGCAGCGGAACCTTCTGGCCGCATGACTTAATTGTAAGGAGTATTCTCCAAAACAAAAAAGTCGAACTGCGGTACCGCTTCCTTCAATTTCTCGCACCTCTTCTTCTTCTAGTGGGACATCAAAAAACCAGTAGAAATATCCTATCGTTACTTCGCTTATCAAAACGTTAGAGGCCTATATTCTAAGCTCTCTAATTTGTTTTTGAATAGTGTATCGTTCGATCATCAAAGTCTAATATTTACCGAAACCTGGTTAAAACCTGATGTAGAAAATAGCTCAATTTTTCGTAATATGTACACCTCCTTCAGATGTGACCGTTTATCACGAATTGGAGGTGGTGTTCTTATAGCTGTAAAATCTGGTCTTCCTTCCGAACTTGTTCCATTAGACAATTGTTCTTCCTTAGAATTTTTATGTGTTAAAATGACGATGTGTCAAATTTTAATTTACATTACCTGTTCGTATATTCCTCCCTCTTCTGATATTTCTGTCTACCTGGACCATCTTTCATCTATCCAATCTGTTGCCTCCAAACTATCTGATAGAGATTATCTGCTAGTTTTTGGTGATTTCAACTTACCAGAAGTTACTTGGTCATCTCAATCTGATATATTGGTGCCCTCTGTATTTAACTCTTTTTTAAATGGCCTTTCGAAGCTATCTCTTTATCAAATAAACACTGTTCCTAATTTTAGTGATAGAATGCTTGATTTAATTTTCTCTTCAGACATTTTACTAAATACTATCTCTAGAATGAATCTCTTAGAACTTCCTGAAGATCCCTATCACCCTACATTGGACCTGGTTCTAACTCTGCCAACTTCTATGCAAACTGCAATTGTTTTCCCTATAATAAAATCACGTTGTTTTCGTAGGACCGATTTTCAAAAATTGAATTGTTTAATTTTGGAACATGATTGGTCATTTCTTTATTCATGTTCTGATCTAAATACATGCATTTCATTTTTTTATTCCTCTGTGAACTCATTTTTTGATCAATGTATTCCTGTTACTTTTCCTGTAAAGTCCAATAGGCCTCCTTGGTTTTCACGTGAGTTAGTAAGGCTGAAAAATTTTAAATCGCGGTATTTTAAAAAGTTTAAATTAACTTGCAATCATTCTGATTTTACGCGTTATATTGCTGCAAGAGTAAACTTTATTGCTCCGAATGCAAATTGTTACAAAAAGTAAAAAAGTCTATCATACGAAAATAAGGAAGCAACTGATGATCAGGCAGCCGTCGATTTGTTTGCAGACTTTTTCAATCAACCTATTCAACTGAACCTTATAGTTCCCTTTTACATAGATACTCTTACAGTATACAAAATTTTAACACTGTAATAGTTATTTCCCACCTATTTGGAAAAACTCTTTTTCCATTCCTCTTCACAAAAGAGGTTCCAACCATGATGTGAAGAACTATAGATGTATTTCCAAATTGTCCGCAATTCCTAAGATTAAATAAATAAATATATAGATATTTATTAATATATAGATACGGCGCAGTATATTGAACTTTCTCCACCGAAACAAACTTTATTGAGCTTTAATGAAGTAGTTCCTTGCAAGATGCGTGCCAATTCAGAATCCGAGGATTGCTCCTCCTCGAGCTTCGCCGCGGTGACCGCTGTTTGCATCGTGATAGTGCAAAGCCTCGAAAAGGTGTGTGCAACTATATTTTCTGTTACTTTTATGTGAAGGATGGTCGTCGAGAATTGCGAAATATAATTAAGATGCCGCAGCTGTCGAGGTGATGCTTTTTCAGGCCGCTGTTTGAATGCGTATACCAATGGCTTGTGATCAGTCTTGAGAATAAAAATGCGTGCATCGACCAGGTGTCTGAAATATTTGATTGACTTGTATATGGCAAGTAGCTCTCGGTCGTACGTGGAGTAATTTCTCTCAGTGTTGCTGAGCTTCTTGAAGAAAAATCCTAGTGCGTTGTTCCAGAACTGCTCCGATTGCAAGGTTCGATGCATCACAAACCAGTTGTAGGTCAGATTTTGGTGCAGGAAAGGATAAGAGAGCTGCGTCTGCTACGCTCTGCTTGCAATTCTCGAAGGCTGATATGAGTTCTGTAGTCCAGAGGATTTGTCGTTGGTCGTTCTTCTTTACTTTCCTTAGCAGCTCGGACAGCGGTGACTGAGTGTGCGAAGATCGGGGTAGGCATCTGCGATAGTAGTTTATATCGCCCAAGAAATGGCCTAGTTAGTTGATAGTTTCAGGACGAGCATAATTGAGGATGGCATCGATGCGAAAGTATGGTGGTTTGATGCCGTGTTAATCGTGTAGCTTAGAAAATTAACTTGCGTTTGCGCTAAATGACATTTGCTCAGATTGATGCTTAGCCCGTGTTTCTGCAGGACTGATAACACTGCTCCAATTCGAAGCTATCAGTATATCGTCTATGTAGCAATATACGAAGTCCATGCCACGAAAAATATTGTCCATAAAACGCTGGAACATCTGAGTCGCATTCTTTAACCCGAAAGGCATGTACTGGTATTCTATGATTCCAAAAGGCGTGCATACGGCCGTCCTTGGATGTCTTCTTCCGCCATGGGAATTTGAAAGTACACCTTTACCAAATCAAGCGTTGAGAAGACTCTCCATACATATAGCTGTTCGGCGAAGTCGTGAATGTGTGTAATCGGTATCGTAATCGAGTTGAGCTTACGATATTTGCCGCATGGCCTCCAGCCACTGTCTGGAGTGGGCTGGACCAAGGACTTTTGAAGGTACGATATATGCCTTGCTCGATCAGAAAGTTGATTTCCTTTTTCGCAGTGGCAAGTTTATCTCCAGATAAGCGTCGTGGTCGGTCAGACACGGGCGTCTCATATGTTTCGATGTGGTGTTGCTTTGTATACTTCGATGACGGTTTGGTGACTTCCACAAACTCTTGCAGAAGCTCTCGAAATTTAGAAATACCCTGCACAGTGGAAACGGATGTTTGATTTGCCTGTGCTAGGCACGCGGTTGTTGACAGTCAATAAGAAGTTGGAATTCGGCTAAAAAGTCTGCTCCATTTATAGGTGTGCGTGAATGGCCAGGTGAAATTGCGTCTGAGATCCAAGTCCAGTTCATTTATATACCTACCATAGGTGTGAATGATGGTCTGGTTTTCTGCGTAGAGGGTCAGATCGGCTTGGGTGGTTTTCTGTTTAACCAGCGTGCGAGGTATAACTGAAACCACAGATACATAATCGATGAGGTATCTGATGTTGGAAGTACGACCGGTGACGTTCAAACGCTCCTCCCATGGAACAGCTGACTGAACTGTTGGACCGCTGCTGCTGTCCTGGCTGCCGGTGACCAGCGCGTCAGGCGGCAGCTGCTCCAGTTTAACGACGTAGAGCGTGCGCAGGGTGGTTAGCAATTATTTGCGCTGTCAACAAAACGCTTGTGGTAGAAACAAAGATTTTCCTGTGCTCCTGAAGTCTGTTGACCGGAATTATCCGCTGGTCTGGCGCCACGAGATGAACTGCGTGATCGGTTGTGTGATTGGATGCGCTTGACATTCTTTTTCATTGCCAAGACATCTTGCATGAGCGAACGTAAGTTGTCGGAAAGTTCTTTCAAAAGATCTGCAGGGGAAACTGCGAAGGATTTGCAGGAGGAACAAGAGTTGGGGATGTGCCGATGTCAATCGAGGCGTTTGTGTTAACGGCTTCGAGCTTCTTGTCTGCGATCTTCGCAAGCTTGTCCAAGTCCGTCTTCTCCCATACGGTGAGCAGCGGACGGATGGAAGCTGGCATCTCAGCGAGGAATAGGGTGTGAATGATGCTTTCGCTGCCAGGATCCGGGGCCAAGCGTAGCATATTTGCCAATATTTCCTCCTTGAAGTAATCGTCGCCGTTTTGATTCGGGCAACTCAGCGAACTTCTGCAGCAAGCGAGATTTAATTGCTGCGTACTTTTTATCTGACGGTGGACGAGTGACCAAATCCTCCACACCCAAAACCACATATTCTTCCAAATGCAGTGTCACCAAGTCGAACTTGTCAGTGCCGTCGACAACGGGTGCAAACGGAATTATCGCTCCACTTGAGCAAGTCACGGGTGCGGGTTGCTGCGTGTGAATTTTGGCAAATGCACGGTAAGACGTGTGTTCGTGCGCGGCGACTCATCTCTGTCCGCTGGAACGTTTGTCCGAAGGGCCTCGAGCTGTTGTAGTTCTCGAATTTGAGCAGAGAAATCTGGGTTCGGGTCCGGCATGGCGATGGACAGATTCTCTTGATCGCTTTCGTCGTTGAAATTTAGGCGTCTTCTTTGTACGTTTCGCAAATTGTAACAGTTATTGCGCATTGACTTGAGTCAACGGATGAGTATGAGTGTGCGTGCACTTGAATTTCACAATAGTACGAAAAATTGTTTTCAGTGAATGTTTTTGATTTTCGCACAATTTGTACTAGTCGGGGTCACCACTATGGCGATATAAGTTTCGCCATTAACTTTATTTGAGTATATATTTCATTACAATGCTTTGATTATAAAAAGGCACACACAATGCGAACCGCGCGTATATCTAGTCAGTTTCGAAAGTCGCTTTTTTTTAAGAGTTACCGTATCGCTTATATTAGTGTTAATGTGGAGTTTCCAGATGTAGTTGACGCTGCCGAAATATCGATGCTGCCACATATATCGATGTACCAAGCCACCTATTGGTTGAGGGTTAGCATATATGCACATGTATTTTCGGTAATTGACATGTGCATGGAAAAGAAGAGTCAAGTCGCTCGTCCTTTTCTTTTCTGCAGAAGTAATATAGTTATGACGTTATCTACAACTTGTATGCTGGTGGGATGGTCGAAATGGTTTATCTTTTAACTTCAGTGTTTATTGTCCGATCGGGTTGCAATTTGGAGGATAAGTTCATATAGTATTTATCTATATATATGCTAAAGCAGAACGTTAAGAAATGAGTACTTCAAATGTAAATCGCAACTTAAATCAAAATTGTCGATTTGCGGTGGCGGTAGGCATGTTATTCCAATTTGAAAGTAAACTTTATCGGCGTATGGTATACAGGACTCTTTATGCTAAATTTGGTGTCCCTAGCTTTAGTAATAACTGAGATCGGCGCGTTCATCCAGACAGACGGACGGACGGACGGACAGACGGACATGGCTCAATCGACTCGGCTAGTGATCCTGTGCAAGGGGTCTACCGCGCCTCCTTCTGCATATTACATACATTTGCACAAAGTTAGTATACCCTTTTTTGACTATTTTCATTTGTCGAAGGGTATAAAAATATATATATAAAATAATAATAAATAAATATGAAAACACAAAATGTGAAACTGCCCACCTTGGGAGTCTAAAAGCTTTTCGACTGCCGGAGTTGATCATTGCCCAAGTGAGCTATGTTCCGCACTAATGTAACCTGTAATCGGGGTTCGTTTGCTGCCGCGATCGATATGTAAAATGTTGTTGATTTTCATTGAATACAAATTTTAGCGCCTGCCAAAATTCGTTACTTTTGCTTCTTCTTGATTTTTTGGATGGAGCTAAGAATGCATATTGTCTTCTCCCTCTGTCTAATGTCTTAACGCATGTGTAAATGCTTAATGTCATATGTATGTATATTTGTATAAATATAGTAGCATAATATGCTTCACGTATTACGCTGACATTAAACTCGATCTAGCAAAAACGCTGCACATACAGTCTTGCGCATGCATGGGTACGTATTATTATTATATTATTATAAAGGAGGGAGACTCCCAGCGGAGAGGGCGCGAGACACTGCGACCATAATGATCTTTTGTACCTAAAAAGCTGTCCCTATCTTGACAAAAGCTGTTCTGCTTCCCTAATGAAGCCTAACAGGTCTTTCGTCGAGGAACGGACAATATGCTCGGGATTTGCGATTTCCACGTGTTTCCTCCTTTTCCATATTAAGGCCGGACAGTCACATAAAATGTGTTTGGTTGTTTTGTTGTCCTCTTTGCAGAACCTGCACTCCGCATCCGAGGAGAAGCGCATTTTAGTGAGGTGATAGTTCACCAAGTTGTGGCCACTAAGGTAGCCAACAAGGAGGTAGAGGTCCCTCATAGAGAGTAGCTTGGTCCTTCGATCAACTGTGGGATTGGTAAGCTTTTTAGTCTGCTGCATCCCTGGTTGGAAGAACCAGTAGCGTTCGGTCAATCTTACAGCCCAGGTTTTCACCAGGGAGGAGATAGTTGACCACCCCACGCCACAGAAGGGTTCGGGGCCAAGCAGTGGGGCTGAGGACCCAGCCTTCGCTAGTTCGTCCGCCAGCTCGTTTTCCTGGAAGCCAGAGTGTCCAAGGTACCCAAATTAGGGTAACTTTATTCTTTTTCGACAGCCTCTGGAGACAGTTCCAGCAGTCAGCCACCATACGCGAGCTTACTCTTTTTGAGGAGAAGGCTAGTATAGCGGCTTGGATGTCCGAAAAGATGTATATATTCGCTCCTCTAATCCCCTTCTCAAGGATAAGACGGCAGCAGAACTCAATGGCGTCAACCTCTTATTGGAAAACTGTGGGCCAGTTGCCCATAGCAATCGAGGTTCTGCAGTTGGGACCACATATCCCAGCTCCAACCCCCTGATAAGTCTTTGACCCGTCGGTGTACCAATGTATACCATTGGGGTCTCTGATGGGGTTGCCAGCATCCCAGTCTCGACGGTCCGGGATAAGGGTTTTAAATTTTGCCCCAAAGAAGAGTTCCTTGGTCATAAAATCTGATCTGGTGCAGATCTCTAAGCCAGGAATATCTTTGTTTAAGCTAGCATGCCCTGATTCGGTAGCTAGAAGCCCAGATTGAAGCTTGATTCTAAGAAGGCTTATAGCAGCAACTTCTTTTATGCGGATGTGCAGCGGAGTCAGATTCAAATTCAATTCCATTGCTGCGGTGGGACAGGTGCGAAGTGCACCCGTGAAGGAAAGGCAGAGCAGCCTATGCAGTTTCTGCGTAACCTTAGGCCACCACACAAAAGCAGCGTAGGTTACGATCGGCTTTAATATTATCTCAAAAACCCACCGAATGGTACAGGATTTGAGATCCTAGATTCTACCGAAGAGTCTTCTGATAGAGTGTTGTGTAGGTGGGAGTTCCAGTTTAGTCGTTTATCAAGGGTTACCCCTAGATATTTGACTTCGTTGGAGAGTTCCACAGGTGAGCCGCCAATGTGTAATTGACCAATGTCAATAGAGTATCGCTTAGTGAAGGGAACAATGAGTGCTTTTTGTGGATTGATGCTAAGACCTACATCATCGCACCATCTACTAACCGTGCTCAGGGCTGATTGCATCAACTCTGTAACGGTGTTGGCAAAGGGGATAGGACCCCTCCCTGGGGGACCCTTTTACGCACTATATGTAGAGGAGATAGTCCGGGGTTTGAGCATGGCGTCAATCCACAGGATTATGGGACGCGCAATATTTCTGCGATCAAGCGCAGCAGAGATAGATCCGTAGCCGGTGTTTTCGAAAGCACCCTCTATATCAAGAAAAGAGCACAGAGCAATGTTCTTGGCTTTTTCGATTTTCCCCACTAATTTGTGGAGAGCGACCTCTGTCGATCTACCGGCTATATACTTTACAGACCACCCTGCACAAGGTGGCTGACGATCCTCTGGCGTGGTGCAGATTCGCCTGGAGCACCTTAATTGCACTCCGCATCCTCCTTTAGCGCCTTAGTGACAAAGCCACATGCCTTGCCATCGACGCTACCGGAGGGGCGCTAATTGGGTGATGGTTGGAGAAGGGGAAGGGAAACGGGCAGGATAGTGGGAGACTCTGGGGATGGAGTTCTTCAGGAGAATTTTAACTCTTCCAAAGATGAACTTCACTTTCTCGTTGCACTCCGTCAGAGCCTTATACGACTCCTCGTCGACCAACATCGCGAGGTAAGTCGTGGTGCCGTTGAGGCTATGCTGAACCACTCGCCACTGTTTCGTGGAGAACCAGTCCTCATTTTGGATACCAAGGTATACCAATGGCGGCGGGTGCATGTTCAGCACTACTGGGGAAGTATCCTCTAATGAGGTGAGCTTCAGAGCCTTGGCAATACTAGCTTTCACCGTATCTACCTGCTCCGGTGAATGCGGGTTTTAAGCGTAAGCCGAAGTGAAGCCCAATTTCACACTGCTTGGCACCTGGCTGTGAGGTGGCTTTGTGGACTACACATGAGTCTTTTTAGGCGTCTTTGAAGACCCTTGGAGTTCGAGGACGGTATCGTCAGCGCGCGTCCGTTTGGCCTTGGTTTCCACGGGGGGCGCAGTGGCGATAGCTAGAGCCTCCGCTCTGCTTGAACCCTTCGCGAGTGCGGCTTTGAAAAGCGTCTTCTCACGGGTCTTCAGTTTTACGAAGGCGTTCTCAGACTCCAGTCGCAGCATCTGGATCTGAGAGCCTACTTCCTTGAGACCAGATCTCTGAGAGGCCACGGAAGCGTCGTCAGCGAGGCTGATCAGGTCAACGTCAGCTTCAGCGTCAGAGGACATCACCTCGAAGAGTTGCTGCCTGCCTGAGCAGTTATTGGACAAGAAGGCAGCACTAGCGAACTCATCGTCCAAGGGAGTTCGTGGCCTGTCCGAGTCCCCTAGAGTACCAGGGCCAAGACCCGTGGTATTGGGGGTGGAAGCCAGCAGCCCACTGGCCGCAGTGCTGTTGTTGGGGTCGGCCGTTAAGGCTTCGCCCTGGGTGGATGCTATTGAAGTCGCATCAGACTTATCTTGCTTTAAAAGTTTATCCATTCTTTGGACCCTCGAGTAGGCGGGAAGGGAAGGTCGCCCACGGCATAGCCCGCGTACGGTGGGAAGTCTAGATAAAACTGGAGGGCGACAGGTATCAAACGACTGGGCTACCCCCCGGCCATGCATCCCTTGGCGTATGCTGTTCCGCCTTGGATTGGGGTGATTTAAAGAATCACAATCTTCGCCCGACTACAATTAGTCAGCACGCCTAGCAGAGACATGTCCGTGCTAGGGGCCTGATTCAAGCCGCCCTCGCGTGGAGAGTATGGCCGTATTTCCGACAGTAGGAGCAAGGACGGCACGTACCTCATCCAAAACTAGGGTTACATGTGGTTCCCCTTGCTACCTCTGACGGCTGACGGTTGCATGGGTACGTAACGTAACATGAAAATTAAAGCGCATGATTATGAGCGCGCTTGATTATGATTGTTGTATAATTACATTCTTCTTTTTGTATGCGCCTAAAAGAACAAATTCAGCAAAACTGTTGACTAGACATTTCCGTCTCTCACGACTCACTTTGAGCCGAACATAAACTCTGTATATTTAGTCTTAAGCTGACAGTAAAACAATAAAGTGGTTGTATTCCGAATTCGTTCAAAGTTATTTCCATAAACTAAACTAACAGCGTTGATCATGGTCTAAAGCCGGTGTACGATTTTACATAACTGCAGAAAATCGTACGCTGCAGATGATACGCAGGCACACTGCTATCTTAAGCAGATAGGCGACAGGGTACGTTTCACACGTACCTAAATCAACAGTGAACCTTTACTGATATGCACTGACCCTCGCTGGCATACAAACACAATAAATACTGAACGTTCGCTGATATGCAGGCGGACTTAATAATGCCCCTTTATCGATGCACGGTTTCGCACCACCTGCATGCCATAAATCAGCAGATATTATTAGACTTAGATAATTAACATTTGTCTTTATCATGTACTTAGAACCTAAGTAAATACCTAGCTTGTAAGAAATGTGTATTTAAACCCCACAAAGACGAAAATAAAATCAGTATGAAAAGTAACTCTCACTTGACTACTCGTTCTTACTCCGCAGCCCAATTTGTTTTGTACTTATTGCGGCGACCTCTGCCACATGGTTATGCACCTGGGGTAAGCAAAATTAATAATATTACAATAAAATACAATAATTACTCCGAAGTTGAGTGATATCAATTCAAATCTAAACATTTGGTGTCCCCCGACTACGACCACGAGAAGTTGTCAACCAGGCGACAAAGGCTTAATAACCTCTGACTCTGGAATTTTAGAAGTTGTCAACCAGGCAACAAACTTCTAAACTAAAAAAAAAAAAACATTTGTTAATTTATATTATTAGAGAGAACACGGTGTGAGTCGAGGCACATCAGAAAAAATACCTGTTAAAGTTCTGAGAACAGTTAATAAATTAAAAATCGCCACAACAAGCATCAATAATTTGCTGGCACAGCAATCACAAATCGGCGAGGAGATCCAGAAAGTTATACGTAACTTCAAGAAGGATCCCGCCGAAAAAAAAACACATACAAAGTACTTCAGTGATAGAATCGCAGCGCTGGAGTCCCACCAACAACTTTTCGAGTTAAATGTTGAAAAGATTCGCACGATAATTTAGATTTTAAAATTAAAATTTTGCAATAAGTCAAGAATTTAAAATTAATTAAAAATATATATTTTTAAATTTAGGCTGGGGATAACAAAACAAGAATTCTCGATCCAACATTTGCTGCAAAGGATTGGGGAAAACTACTTATCGCCGAGATTGCTGTGATTAAAAACCAAACAGCATGCGATGTAAATGTCCCACAAATAGAGACATCTACATTACCTTCAGCACCAACATTACCATTACCAAAGGTCTCCATCCCGAAGTTTGATGGAGACTACCTTAAACGGCAGCAATTTCATGACATGTTCAAAAAAATTATTCATGAAGCCACTTCAATACCCATTATTCAAAAAATGTGGTATCTAAAAAATAATGTAATTGGCGTTGCAGAAAGACTCATACGACATCTTTCACTGACTGAAAGAAATTACACTACAGCATGGAATATGCGAGTGCTCAGTACAGCATTAATACAGAGGTTACTAGATCAACCCACAACGACTGGTAACGATGCAAACTCTGTAAAGGCAATGCATGATAACATTAAAGAAACGTTATCAGCGCATAAAAACATTGGGATACCGACAAACCAATGGGACCCACTTCTGCTAGAAGAAGATGGATAAACAGAATCATGTTTTGTATAATCCATACAAAATACACGGCAAAATCAGTCGATTAGGGAATTCCTCGCATTCTTGGAGCAAAGGTTCCTAACATTGGAAGCCATTAATACAGACAAATGTAAAGTAAAACACAACACGTGTGCTTCAACTTTATATGCTATTTCTGTAAAAAACCGAATCAGATTGTAGAATTTTTAAATGTAAAACGAACAGCAGCAGAACATTTAAATTGGGTACAGAGACAGACACTCTGTGCAAAATGTTTCCGGTCAGAGCATCCAATAAGTTTATTTTCGAAAAGGGACTGTTTTAAGTGTAACAAGAAACATAACACATTATTACACTTAGAATTAAAACCTGAAAGCACAACAGCTGTTACCGCAAGTGGACAACAATCAAGCTATATTCTGTTAGCCACTGCCCGAGTTACGATTCAGGGCAACAATGGACAAAAGGCCGAATTTCGAGCTCTCCTAGACTCAGGATCTCAAATAAACGCCATATCAGAACGAGCTGTGAAGACATTGGGTCTTAAATCAACACACAACATAAAAATCCATGGCATTGGAGGAAAGGTTCACACCTCCAATGCTCGCATCAATGTCATGCTGAAATCGATTTGTGGAGATTTCAGTTCTAGGTTGGAAGCAATGGTTTTTCCGAACATTGTGAATGACCAACCAATGCGTTATATCTCCTCCGATAGTTGGAAATTGGCACAAAATATAACATTGGCAGATCCACACTTTGGAAAACCTGGAAAAATAGACTTTCTCCTAGGAGCCGAAAACTATTTCGAAATCCTGAATAAAGGACAAGTGTCATTGAAAAAAGCACTACCCATGCTTCAAGACACCAAACTTGGATGGATCATCGCGGGAAGAATTTAAAATAAGGCCTCAACATCATCAACATGTGCGATGCTTACCGAACCGGAGAAGGTGGACGAACAACTAGCCAAATTCTGGGAATTGGACAATCACCAGACAAAGGGCCCTTGTCTTTCGCCGATGGACAAGGAATGTGAGCGGAAATTTGAGCGGAACCAACAATTTGCCAAGGATAAAAGGTTGATTGTTCGCCTACCACAAATGGAGGATGCATCAGCGTTGCGGGAGTCTCATGACATAGTGATTGTAGTGGCGGCAACAGTAGAATTCCTGGGTTGGGGATCGCTGTGTATAATTATTATTCACTAACGATTTGACCGACGCGATAAAACAATTCGAGATAAAGAAACAATTCGGGGCGCGTGATCCGTTCACTTCAAGAATTTATTGACAATTAGACTTATGTTATTACACATTACTATATTATTACATTACATGAAAAAAGCGGATAAAAGAGCGCGAGAGCCCTCGGTGACTCTCGCACTGTTTACGCCGCAACGTTGCCTACTTCTTGGCGGCTGCGTTTCGACGTAAACATCCCGCCCCCCTTGCAATAATATTGCAACTTGAGGGTGGAGACGGGATCCTTTGGATGCCGCTGGAGGGGCCTTAGGAGCGTTGGCGGACTATGTCTTGAAGACACCGGATAGGACCCAGCCAAACAGAGTGTTCTGGGCCAACGGCAGTCCACCGTGGGATGGAACAAGCCCTGGAAGGAGTACGTCTCCATAGACGTCGGCCCCCAGAACTATGGAGACTCTGCTTGGCACATGGCACCGAGTGTCCGCCAACGTGATGCCCGGATAGCTGGTTAGCAGCTCCTTATTGACCTTCTGTGCCAGAGTCCTGATCTGCACATCTTCCATCTTCAGATTTACTATAACGGAAAACTCTGGCGACGCCCTTGACCTGAACAAGGCGCGGCAAAACCCATTTTCGGCGGAGAGGCCAAAGGCCTTTGCCAGTGAGGTGGGCATGCGGCTACATGGACTGCACGCGTCCAACAGCACGCGCACCTCGAAGATTTTGCCCTCCATGTCCAGGTTGACTATAGCGGTCGGCATCATGCTGATGACAGTTCGGGCAGTATTTGTTGATTAATACTGCCCGAAGAAGCTTTTCCGCAGCCAGCCGCAGGAACCTCTGGCACTTCTTCAAGGCGTGGACTCCTCTGCAGACGCGGCATCTGAAGGAGTTCACTCCCTTTGGCTTGGCTGGTGGTTGTGCCTTGCGTGGTGCCATCTCACTAATCTGAAAGAACAATGTGGATATATGGATTAGTTTTTGGAGAACATATATCCACTGATGGACAACACAAGGTTAGGAGGGTGTCTGGACCTTGTCCTCTAAAGGAAGTAGGACTAATTTTGCCACTGGCCTTTTGATGACGCCACGGGTGGTGAGGATGTCCACTACTCGGACAATGTCATCAGCGCCAGGATAGGTGGCGTGGATGCGGCCCAGACGCCATTCGTTGACTGGTAGGTTGTCTTCCTTGACAACCACCATGTCGCCGACTTGGAGGTTTCGCGTTGGGAGTTGCCACTTGGAGCGTTTGTGCAACTCTTTGAGGTATTCCTCTTTCCAACGGAAACAAAACTGTTGATGCAGAGCCTTAAGTCGCTGCCATCGGTTGATGATGGATACAGCGTCTTCTTGGATTTCAGGCTCTGCGACGGACATGAGCGGACTAAAGATCGGCTAAAAGATCGGTGGGGCTCTCAGACATAGGAGAAATCGGCCTGGAGTTAAGGCACGCTTCGACCTTGCAAAGGAGTGTGGATAGTTCCTCGAAAGTGTACTTTAATGAAGAAGTGGACTTGTAGAAGAGCGTTTTGAAGCTCTTTACTCCAGCTTCCCATAAGCCACCCATGTGCGGCGCACTGGGAGGATTGAAGTGCCATGCGAGATTTTGATGGCTGTATTTTGTGGATACATCAGCCTTCACTGCCTTCATAAACTCTGAAGTAAGGAATTTGGAGGCTCCTACGAATGTCTTTCCGTTGTCAGAGTAAACGTGGTGAGGGCAGCCGCGTCTCGCGATGAAACGTGCGAAGGCGGCGAGAAACTTCTCGGTTGTTAGGTCCGAGGTTGCTTCTAAATGTATGGCCTTTGTGCTGAAACACACAAACACACATACACAGCCCTTGGTTATGAGGCAGGCTCGACCAGTGAAATTCTTGATTTCGAAAGGACCAGCGAAATCGACTTCTTCAACTGCAACTTCTTTCGATGGAGGATGCAAACTCGACAGGAATTAATGGTGGATTTCACTAAAGTACGGAGCTTTGGAATCCAGTAGCGTGATCGAATGAGACGCATCACTAATTGGTTCCCACCATGGAGGGAGATACGATGCGTAAAACGGACGAGGAGGTGTGAGAAAGTACATGAGTACGGAAGGATAAGCGGGTGCCTCTCGTCATAGCTTAAAGAAGCGGATGTTCTCACACGACCGCATGATCTCATGACTCCGCTGGCGTCGATGAACGGATTCAAATTAGCGATGTCGCTACTCCTTGCAATCTGTTCCTTGTTCAACAAACAGTTGTACTCTTTATGGAACTGAGTACGTTGGGTGCTCCGGATGAGCAAATCTTGAACGTTGGAGAGTTCAGAGCTGCTGATATCTGGAGAGAGTGTAAGATCAGGCTTGCGACACCTCTGAATGAAGCGATATACATAAGCCATCACTCGCAGTGCTCTGTTAAGCTCGGAAAATCTCTCCAAGATACAAATGGATGAAGGAGGCAACTTTGTTAAGTTGCATTTGACAGGACGAAGTTCTTCGTCTGTCTCGTGAGCGATTTCGATCGCAACAGGCCACTGCTCTGCTGGAAGGATCAGCCAATCGGGTCCATGCCACCAGAGTCTATTACCAATGAGGTCCTCTGACGAGACGCCTCTACTGGCAAGATCGGCAGAGTTCTGCTCAGATCTGACGTGAGACCATTTGCTCGAACTAGTGAGCTGAGCTATCTTAGCCACTCTGTTAGCCACGAAAGTCGTCCATTTACATGGAGGCTTACTAAGCCAGGCTAAAACAATTGTGGAATCAGTCCAATAGTACTCTTCGTAACTACTGACTGGAAGCTGAGGGAGGAGTGTTGCTGATAACTCGGCTAGCAGTAATGCACCGCAAAGTTCTAAACGGGGCAAGGAGATGGTCTTCACAGGAGCTACTCTGGTCTTGGCTACAAGAAGATGGCTCGAAGTCTTGTGTTGATTTTCAACACGGATATATATAGCTGCTCCGTAGGCGCGCTGAGATGCGTCGCAGAAACCATGGATTTGGAGCTTAGCTATTGGGGTATATTGGATCCATCTAGGGATCCGAAGGTTATGGAGGGATGAATAACTGGATAAGAAATCCTGCCAGCGTTGTTGGAGTTCGCTTGGCAATGTTTCATCCCATCCAAGATTTTGCAGCCATATCTCCTGCATGAAAATTTTGGCACGGACCACAAATGGTGCCAGCCAGCCTGCTGGATCGAATAATTTGGCGATTTGAGAGAGAACTTCACGTTTCGTGTAGGACTGTTTCAAATCGGTCTCGGAGGGGGCAAAGAGGAACTCATCCGTATGCGCTTGCCAGCGTATACCTAGAGTCTTTGCTAAGCTCGCTTCCTCAAGATCGAGGAAATCAGCGTTCAATAGATGGTCCTTAGGGATGTTGGCTAACACATCTTTGTGGTTGGAGGTCCACTTTCTTAAAGGAAAACCAGCTGTCTCAAGAGCTTTGCGTAACTCTTCAATAGACACTGTGGCGCGCTTTATGGAGTGCGCGCCAGCAAGGACATCGTCTACGTACATGTAGTTGGATATGATGTCGCTGGCGAGAGGAAAATGTTTGCTAACATCCTGGGAAAGCTGTCGAAGAACCCGAATGGCTAAGAATGGAGCGCAATTTACTCCAAAAGTGACTGTGTTAAGTTCATAATCACATACTTCACCATTTGGATTCCTGAAAAGGATTCGTTGAAATGGCATGTGACTCGTGTGGACGAGTATCTGCCGGTACATCTTTGTGATGTCAGCATTGAACACGTAACGGAAAAAACGCCATTTCAAGATCTGCATGGTCAGATCGGATTGCAAAACGGGTCCTGGATATAGGATATCATTCAAGCTCTTCCCATTGGAGGACGGACTGGAGGCGTTGAATACAACGCGAACTTTGGTCGTGGTGCTCTCAGGTTTGAACACAGCATGATGAGGGAGATAAAAATTGTTGCAGTCGTTACTTGGGGAGACTGGCCTCATATGGCCTAAATCTAAGTACTCCTGAATAATCGAGTCGTACTGCTCTTTTAAAGGAAAGTTCCTCTTTAAACGACAATCGTTCCTGAGGAACTGAGCGAGTGCGATGGACCTAGAATGGACCTAATTCGGAGATTTCAGGATTTCTGAAAGGAAGCGTAACGACATATCTGCCCTCTTTTGTTCTGGAAGTAGTGCGAAGAAAGTTGTTTTCACACGCTGAATCAGAAACATTTACCAGCTTTGCTGGTAGATCTTCCACAACCCAAAACTTGGTGAGAAGATCATCAAGCCTTTGTTCATTGCTGATCTTTATCCTCGTCGTGAAGGACGAAACTGTCGTAGGATTCGACTTGGCTACTGGTCCGGTGAGGATCCAGCCGAATATGGTCTCTTGACCGAGCAGGGTTCCACAAATTTGGGATACAGAGCCACTCTTTATGATAGACGGAAGGATATCGACTCCTAGGAGCACGTCTATCTGAGAGCTCTGGTGGAAGTGCGGATCAGCTAGTTGGAGATTTGGCAGGTCCTTTAGAAGGTCCTTGGAAATAGTGTAGGATGGAAGATTACCTGCCAATTGAGGGAGAACAAAGGCTGCAGTTTCTAGCTGTAACCTGGGAGTGATCGGGGGAGCCAATCTGGAAATGACACAACTTTTGTGGATTGGCTGAGATGGCTTGATTTAAGCCAGCTACTTTAACTTGCACGGCTTGGTAGGATGGCTTTATGATGTTAAACATCCGTTCGGAGATGAACGTAGCCTCTGATCCAGGATCGATCAGTGCACGTGCTTTATAAGTCATGCCCAAATGGCACACATTTATAAGAGCAGTGCCAAGAAGAACACCTTGTGTGTTCGCCGTGAAGTAATTCTGAATATTAGTCGTAGAAGAAGTGGACTGTATATTCGAATTATGGGGAGCTGTTGCAGAATCTGCTGAAGAGGGCGCAGTAGGAGGGGTGCCACGATGCAGGAGTGTATTGTGGCGACCCTTGCACGTGAAACAGTTATGTTGACTTGTGCAATCTTTGAGGATATGTCCTCTTGCGAAGCAGTTCAGACACAACTTTTGCTGTTTGATGAAATTGGACCTTTCATCAACAGCCATTTGGAGAAAGCGCGGACACAGACGTATAGGATGGTTCTCCTTTGAGCAAAGTTTGCAAGTTTGTGGTTTGCCTACAACCTTTGCCTTAAAAGAGTTGACCTTCCTTGTAGGAGGCTCTTTTCGAGCAGTTTTGGAACTTGTCTGTGCGCTTGTTGTAGGGTGTACGTCCTCTATCGCTTCTAATGTGCGATAGCGCTCTGAAAGGAAATCGGACATTTCCTTCCACAACGGAATTTCAGCCTTATTCTGTACGGACTGTTCCCAAAGTGACAACGTCAGCCTTGGGAGTTTAGACGAACATAGGAAAACTAGAAGGCAATCCCAGTTCTCTGTGCTGATTTTGGAGTGGTCTAGAGCCGTTAAGCAACTTTGTATGGTGCTTTGAAGGACTTGGATGGCGGCTCCAGACTCGTGAGGAACTGACGGAAGGTTGAAGAGGATTCTAAGCTGGCTGTTTACTAACAGTCGCTTATTTTCGAACCTATCCGTCAAATTCTTCCAAGCAGAAGAGAAACCCTCATTCGTGAGAGGGGATTTGGAAACGATTGCCTTCGCTTCGCCACTTGTTTTGGCATTCAGATGGAAAAGTTTTTCTATCTGACTTAAGCCAGGATCGGAAATGTAGACCGCTGAGAAGAGATCTCGGAAAGTTGGCCATTTTAAATAGTCACTGCTGAAAACTTCAGCATCGAAGGGTGGTGACCTGTAGCTTCGTGGCTGGAAGGCTACTTGTGCTACTGCAGGTGCTGGAGAGGGAGCCGTTGCGGTCTCTATATTCTCATTTAACTGAGAGGCAAGTTCCTCGTAAACTAAATAGCAGTGGTCATATCGGGCTTGCATGGCGATTTTGTCCTCAGCATTTGTCTCTGGTTGAGACAATGCGTTGGAACAGAATTCGTATTTGAGTTCTACAAGACTCCATATGGAGCGAAGCTGTTCAAGACGCACTCTGTGAGTGTGAAGTGAGGCTGTAGGAGAATTTTGAATCCTAGCTTCGAATTGCGTGAGCTTATCTGAAGCGTTAATGAACTCTTGTAGTGCCATTTTTATTGCCTGGGAAATTTGATGACCAACTGAGCGAGTGACTGGAGGAGCGTGCACCGAAATTTTTGGTACCTGACTAGCCTTGGATGTGGCCGGAGTTGAAACTTTGGCGGGAGAGGATGTTCTGTCAAGATGTGAACTTGGAAGAGAACTTGAACGTCTGTGCTGAGTCGCTTGTACAATAAGGTGTTTCTTGGTGTCTTTACCGCTATCAATTGGCATAACCGAACCTTTAAAAGGCGAGAAAGCTGCAATTGATGGTGATGAAGGAACCAGAAAGGTAAATACGAAATTGGACGCAAAAGTTGATTATTATTATTTTAATAATAAACAACAGAAAGGATGAGGTAAATCGATCGGAACCTTATCGAATCAATTGAGCGAGGAATATGTTGCTAAATTACAAGGCAAACCTTTTTGGAAAAACAGTTGCAAAAAAAAATAATATAAATATTATTTAAAAGAATCGAAATATTTTATTGAGTAATAATAATTATCGAAACAATTATTATACTCAGCGTGAAATTCTGAGAAAAGACGCAATATAATTTATTTAGATATAATAAATTATATTGTATGAAATAAATAAATAATTATTTATTATTAGGATGAATTTTCTCAGACGGAGGAAAATATATTCGATAATTCCCTTGCAATGTTGCAGCGCTTTGTAATATCACAACACAGTGCACAATGAGACGATATTTCAAAAAATAAGTGACTTTTAAAAGTCACGGTTGCCCACGAAAAGATATTTTAATATTTGAGATAGTGCAGCCCTGGAACGCTAACACTGTGGTCGGAAAAAAGTGGTGGTCGGTCGATTGTTATCGAACTGCGATCACTAAGGTCCGGCAAAAATGTAAACAAAGGTTTTTGAATTTATAAATTTGTAAATAATATAACTATATTTATATTGTAAATGAAAATTTATAGTCGATAATAAAAAGAAATTTACGAGGAGATTATGTGTTATCTTTTTTGGAGTTTTTTTTGGAAATACAATTGCCGGTTGAGGTTTGGACCTTGGCAATGTATTTTAATGGGCAACGTAAGTATGTAATATGTGCAAATATATAATGTCAGTATGTATGTATTTGCATATATTAACATACAATTTAAATCAATTCTGTATGTACCTTTCTTAGATAGAAAATGTAGGAGAAGGTACATACATGGCAGATGTTAATAAATATAATTTATGTGGAGGAAACTGTGTGCAATTGTATGTATGTATTTACAACATTCAAATATGGCAGTCGTCTATAGGTACGTATGTACTTACAAATGCAGCAACATATGTATGTATGTATGTACGCACGTATAGAGATGCCGGTAGCGCAAATTGCGAGGTTATGACAAAAAAGAAATTTCTTCTTTTTTATCAGAGGAGGAATTACACACAGCCCTCTGCCAAATAGAATAAGTAGAAAAATTTGGTACTTATCTGGGTTCCTGACGATGTGTTGTTGCCGAAGTAGCGGTTCGAGCGGTGTGAGGGGATGAAAAAATCCAGCGACGTGAGTCCAATGTTTTACAAAATCCGGCTCGAAGGACCAATGATTGTAGTGGCGGCAACAGTAGAATTCCTGGATTGGGAATCGCTGTGTATAATTATTATTCACTAACGATTTGACCGACGCGATAAAACAATTCGTGATAAAGAAACAATTCGGGGCGCGTGATCCGTTCACTTCAAGAATTTATTGACAATTAGACTTATGTTATTACATATTACTATATTATTACATTACATGAAAAAAGCGGATAAAAGAGCGCGAGAGCCCTCGGTGACTCTCGCACTGTTTACGCCGCAACGTTGCCTACTTCTTGGCGGCTGCGTTTCGACGTAAACACATAGCATCAAGAAGGATTCAACGCTAAAGCAAGGGTACATTCAATTCATGAAGGAGTATGAAGATCTTGGACATATGAAACAAGTGCCAAAAGAACATATATCCAAATCATACCCCATCATTGTGTACTCAAGCCAGATAGTCGAACTACAAAGTTAAGAGTAGTATTTGACGCATCAGCGGTAACATCATCTGGGAAATCATTAAACGATATTCTACATAAAGAACCTACAGTGTTAAGATTCAGAACACGCAAATACGTGTTCACAGCTACGAAAATGGTGTGCAAACCACAATCAATTATTACTTGGTTTGCCTAAAGAAGACATTACACCCAACGTTCATCTGGAAGATGCAGCATATGAGGAGTGCAGCATTAAAACACTGGGAATTACATGGAACCCAAGTTCGGACAAATTATGCTGCACAACACAAACTAGCAAGAAGGAAACAACAACAAGGTGAGATGTTGTCTCGGAAATCTTTAAAATATTTGACCCACTGGGATTATTTACGCCAGTGGTAATTAAAGCAAAAATCATCAAAAAACAGTAGCCCGGAATATCGTGCAAAATTGTGTAAGATGCACAAGAGCCAAACCTAGATTAATCCAACAAATCATGGGAAATATACCACCGTTAAGAGTCACTCAAGCAAGACCATTTCTAAATGCTGGGGTAGACTATTGTGGACTGGTGAAAATTCACTATAAGCTCCGTTGAAAGCAACATAACATATATTGCCATATTCTGCTGTTTTGCAACAAAGGCAGTGCATTTGGAACTCGTAAGCGACCTTACGACCGATGCATTTCTAGCGGCTCTTCGAAGATTTATCAGTTGACGTGGGAAGTGTCAGACTCTACATTGTGACAATGCAATAAACTTCGTGGAAACCAGGAACAAGCTCAAAAAACTGGAAGAAGCAATTCAGTCAGACAAGGCTAAAAAGGCCATTATCGACAGCTGCAATCAAAAGGGAGTAAATTTTAAATTTATTCCTCCCAGAGCACCTCACTTCGGCGGACTATGGAAAGCAGCCGTTAAATCAGCCAAGCAGCTACTACTAAAGAATATCTTCTCTGATAAACTAACGTATGATGAATTAGAAACAGTAATAGTCGAGATTAAAGCAATATTGAATTCTCGACCACTAGGGCCAATGTCATATGATCCAAACGACATGACTGCATTGACACCAGGACATTTTATAATAGGAGAACCACTGACGGCGCAAGTGGACCATGAACCATCGCAACAACCTGTTTCATTTAGGACAGAGATGGACATCAGTATCCAAGGTCAAACACCAGTTCTGGTCACTGTGGTCAACGGCCTACCTACATCAACTCCAATAACGGCATAAATGGAAAAAATCATATGCTAATGTTAAAGAAGGCATGCTGGTGCTAATAAAAGAGGACAACACACCAGTTCTGCATTGGCCAATGGGACGTATAATCAATGCAATCCCTGGAAAGGATGGCTTCGTTCGAGATGTGGAGTTGAAAATAGCAAGAGGTATCTTCAAAAGGGACATCCAATATATCGCCCCACTATTTTCGGAAGAACAACCGGATCACAAACATCCGATAGAAGATGAGGAACAACGCGAAGAGTAATCGAAACCCAACCGACGCCAATTAAATATGCCATCACTGACAACGACGTTGTCAGTTATGATGTTGCTATTGCCACTCGCAATGGCTCAATCAATTAACATAACCCAGTTTGGACGAAAGCCAGGGATGCTCTTTGAAAGGATTGGGATAACGCAACTCACTACAACCGATTGGAATATTGTTGCATATTACGACCTAAAACCTTATTGGCAAGATATGATGACATTTTCATTTCAGAAGATTGGAGAAATATGTATGGAATTCAGTCAAATTCAGGCATGCAAAGGCATGTACCAACATTTTAAGCACATCGAAGAAGATCTACAAACAGAAAATTATTTACTAACAAAACCGCGATCACCACGAGCACCGTTTGGAGTATTAGATTCGAATTATGCACTTGAAATGTCGAACACTATCATGAAGGTAAAGTACAATGAGAATCACTTATAAAAACTGATTGAAAACCAATCCAGGTTAATCGATTCAACAATTAATGTGATACGTCGAGATGAAGTGTCCAACTCCAGAAGACTC
The DNA here is from genome assembly GCA_018904035.1 of Zaprionus ornatus. NCBI lineage: Eukaryota > Metazoa > Arthropoda > Insecta > Diptera > Drosophilidae > Zaprionus > Zaprionus ornatus. The sequence continues at coordinate 265,294 of JAEIFZ010000170.1, forward strand.
ACAATCATAGAAGGATTCATGACAGCTGCAAAGAAAGAAAAGGACCATTTCCAGTCATTTCAATGGTACATCACACTCACAACTCAGCTAACACTCTTAGCAACAAACTTACAACGAATGCAGAGTGAGATTATTAGTGTGTTAACAGACATTTGACAGAATACGATAGGTCCAGCACTGATCTCACCAAAACAATTAAAGCAACAATTGAATCAAATACGAGAACACCTGAAGAATTAACAAATGCTACCTGTCACACCGGACAATATGCTAATGCTCTACAAAATGATGAGGGCTGAAGGAACTATAGTAAATAATCATGTAATTATCAAAATTACATTACCGCTAGTATTCACACAAATGCTTGAAATATTTAAGCTCAGTCCATTCCGTCAACATCCGAGAATGGAATAATCAACTATGACATCAAGATTCCGTTATTGCAATCGACGATCATCGAGATGAATTTGTAGAATTGACAGAAATGGATTTTCAAAATTGCAAATTTGCAGAAATGAACAAACAAAAATCACAACTGAAACTAGTTGCGAAATGAAATTGTTTCACAACAGAACAGATGCATCATGTCATTTGACACAGTCAAACAATACCTTTACACTACTAAACATGCGTGCAAGAAATCACTGGATATTTGCTACAAATTCTCAAGTGCAATTATTAGCAGTTTGTCCGGATGGAGCATCAGACATCACTCTACAAAACTCTGGAATACTAAGTGTAGCTGCTGGATGTACACTACGAAACTCATTGATGACTCTCACCAGTCAAGACACCATCAAGACAATCATACCTACGTCGTTCGCTGGTTTTGGAAATATGATCAACAAAATTGAAACAACAACAGCAAAACTTGGCACCACACTAACGAAGGAAGAGTTGATGCAACATTACATCGACTTACAACAACTACGAAAGAAACTCTTTCCAAGCAACACATTCCAATTACCTCAAGTGGTCCAAACGACACCAAGCCGATGCTTGTTGCGCGCGGAACCCAGACGAAGTCCACCTCCCGCCTGACCGACCGAGAGGCACCGTCGCATAACGTACGACACGGAAACGAGGTAAAAATGAGAGTAGAAACGCGAGAGAAAGAAAATTAACGCGATAGAGAATAAAAAGTCGAATAGAGGATACACGCGACATGCAAGTGAAAAATGAAAATTAAGAAATAGAAGATAGAATGACGAGGAAGATACTATTATTAATTAATACTAATACTAATTACGTGCTAGATAGACAAGAATTAAAGACTTCATAGCAGCGATAGAGTTAGTGCTAGCTATGACGTGTTGAAGTTTATTGTAGTCCGAACATAATACCCTGAACGGGTCGTGCAGTGCATAGTTCGATCTACAATAAGGAAGAGTTAGTGAAAGGTAATTACATGGTTCTGCGATTGGTTAGGGATTAGAAAGAAATACTACAAAGGAGGGACATCCGCCAAATCAGCTCCACCAACCGAAGAGAACCTACATCAATTTAGAATCAATATCGACGATGTACATCGATATGTTCAACGGCCGGGAGGATGTACGATTTTACATAACTGCAGAAAATCGTACGCTACAGATGATACGCAGGCACACTGCTATCTTAAGCAGATAGGCGACAGGGTACGTTTCACACGTACCTAAATCAACAGTGAACCTTTACTGATATGCACTGACCCTCGCTGGCATACAAACACAATAAATACTGAACGTTCGCTGATATGCAGGCGGACTTAGTAAATAATGACCGTTTATTGTTATGCATGCAGATGAACGATTTCGCACCATCTGCATGCCATAAATCAGCAGATATTATTAGACTTAGATAATTAACATTTGTCTTTATCATGTATTTAGAACCTAAGTAAATACCTAGCTTGTAAGAAATGTGTATATAAACCCCACAAAGACGAAAATAACATCAGTATGAAAAGTAACTCTCACTTGACTACTCGTTCTTACTCCGCAGCCCAATTTGTTTTGTACTTATTGCGGCGACCTCTGCCACATGGTTATGCACCTGGGGTAAGCAAAATTAATAATAATAGAATAAAATACAGTTGATATTACTCCGACGTTGAGTGATATCAATTCAAATCTAAACAGACGGATCATTTGTTCGACTCACATTCGCGAAGAATACGTAAGTGGCGCAGCCGGTAGGATAGTAATTATGGATGCGATAGCTAAACTATTCAATTCTTTAATTATTATCCGCTAAAGAACATTCGCAAATTTCGAATCATGTCGGTTACATCGAAACAGTGGTTCATACCTAAAGAGTAAACCCTGACGTGTAAATACGAAGTGGTTGTGAAACAACTTAAAAATAAAACATTTTTAAGAAGACGTCTTATAATTCACTGAGTAATAAATCCATAAAGGTTACTCAACACTCAGTGAAACTGCTAAGCACGCAACAACAAAATCAACCTAAAAAAAATAAGTGACTGAACATAGAAGAAATAAGTGCATAATATAAACATTTTAAGTGACTACAACACAAAACATAAAAATATATCAAAATCAACGAAGAAGAAATAAGTGAACTACGTAAACAATGACGAAGACATAACCCCTTGCTGAAGTGAAAACACAACCTCATCTAAACTCACATATACCGAAACAATGGCAGTATCAACACCAGCCCCAATAGTACTATCCGACTCAAATATGAGTCAGGTTGAAAGACAGATACACGCTGTCGAAAACTTCAATGGAGATCCGAGCACCCTGTATACATTCGTTAGTCGTATCGACTTCATCTTGGCACTGTACCAGACTACAGACGAAAGGCAGAAGTTGATCATTTACGGACAAATCGAACGAAACATCAGTGGCGATGTCATCCGCATACTTGGATTCAACAACATTCGACAATTTTTGGAAGAGGCCGAGAGGAGACGGCAAGTTTTAAAAAGTAAACTAGAATTAGAAAATAATACTGCAGAAACCGCCCTATTTACTAGACTAGCCTAGAGAATTTAATCCAAAAATTGACAAACCACATCAGAATAATTAAATGCCACATCCCAGACTTAAGATCATTGATTAATATATTACAAGAAAAAGGTCTTTACGAAACGCCAACATCAAGCAATGATGTGTGCAATCGGATAGCGATCTGATATCGTAAACGAGTTGAGCTTACTATAATCGCTGCATGCCCTCCAGCCACCGTCTTTTTTGGTGACCATGTGGAAAGGGCTGCACCAAGGACTTTTGGAGGGACGACATATGCCTTGCTCGATCAGAAAGTTGATTTCCTTTTTCGCAGTGGCAAGTTTATGTCCAGATAAGCGTCGTGGTCGGTCAGACACGGGCGTCTCATATGTTTCCATGTGGTGTAGTACATCATGCTGCTTTGTATACTTCGATGACGGTTTGGTGACTTCCACAAACTCTTGCAGAAGCTCTCGAAATTTAGAAATACCCTGCACAGTGGAAACGGATGTTTGATTCGCCTTCGCTAGGCACGCGGTTGTTGACAGTCCTGTGATCAAGTGCGATAAGGCATCTGTGTTTGAGATCAATAAGAAGCTAGAATTCGGCTAAAATGTCTGCTCCTATTATAGGTGTGTGTACGACCTTAATGATGAATGGCCATGTGAAATTGCGCCAAGTAAATTTGCGTCTGAGATCCAGTCCAGTTCAGTTATATACCTACCATAGGTGTGAATGATGGTCTGTTTTGTTGCCTCAGATCGTCTTGGGTGGTTTTCTGTTTAACCAGCGTGCGAAGTATAACTGAAACCACAGATCCAGAATCGAGGAGGTATCTGATGTTGGAAGTACGACTGGTGACGTGCAAACGCTTCTTTGCAGGAGGAACAAGAGTTTGGGATGTGCAAACGAGGCATTCGTGTTAACGGCTTCGAGCATCTTGTCTGTGATCTTCGCAAGCTTGTCCAAGTCCGTCTCCTCCCATACGGTGAGCCGCGGACGGATGGAGGCTGGCATCTCAGCGAGGAATAGGGTGTGAACGATGCTTTCGCTGCCAGGATCCGGGCCAAGCGTAGCATATTTGCCAATATTTCTGAAGGCTTCAATCCGGTGGCACCTCCTCCTTGAAGTAATCGTCGCAGTTTTGATTCGGGCAACTCAGCGAACTTCTGCAGCAAGCGAGTTTTAATTGCTGCGTACTTTTTATCTGCCGGTGGAAGAGTGACCAAATCCTCCACAGCCAAAACCACATCTTCTTCCAAATGCAGTGTCACCAAGTCGAACTTGTCAGTGCAGTCGACAATGTGGTGAAAACGGAATTATCGCTCCACTTGAGCAAGTCACAGGTTCGGGTTGCTGCGTGTGAATTTTAGCAAATGCACGGTAAGACGTGTGTTCGTGCGCGGCGACTCATCTCTGTCCGCTGGAACGTTTGTCCGAAGGGCCTCGAGCTGTTGTAGTTCTCGAATTTGAGCAGAGAAATCTGGGTTCGGGTCCGGCATGGCGATGGACAGATTCTCTTGATCGCTTTCGTCGTTGAAATTTTCTTCTTTGTACGTTTCGCAAATTGTAACGGTTATTGCGCATTGACTTGAGTCAACGGATGAGTATGAGTGTGCGTGCACTTGAATTTCACAATAGTACGAAAAATTGTTTTCAGTGAATGTTTTTGATTTTCGCACAATTTTGTACTAGTCGGGGTCACCACTATGGCGATATAAGTTTCGCCATTAACTTTATTTGAGTATATATTTCATTACAATGCTTTGATTATAAAAAGGCACACACAATGCGAACCATGTGAATATCTAATCAGTATCGAAAGACGCTTTTTTATTAAGAGTTACCGTTTATATAATAATATTATTCGTATTGGTGATCGGCTGTGCTTTTATTTCGCTCCGCTTATTTTATTTTTTAAACTAGAAACTAACGTGATTTGCTATATTTATAGTGTTTTAAATTTGTGTACAGTGTCTGTGCTAACAAGTGAGATTCACGGGAGTCTGGCATAACTACTAAAATTGTGTTTAAAGTAGATTTTATTCTTGTTGAACTGACGCGTCTTAAGCGTCTTGCTATTTTTGTTTTTGTTCCTAGCTGCGTGCAGCATTTTCAAATCTCCAATCTGAATTTTCAGATATGGAAACTAAATTTACTAGTTTCGAATGTTCCGATGAGCCTTCCGCACTTCCACCGGCAACTCCTTTAGTTATAACATCTCCAGTTATTGCCTACTTAACCCCCTCTACGTCTACGTCTCCTAACATTCCTCTAGCCGCCCCGGCTGTTTTGTGCGATCCACCACTTTTGATCGTCACCTCTCCAGTCGCGCCTTCATCCAAAAAGAATCTTCAAAATTCTTCGCCTGACTTACATATATGTAAAAGACTATTCTCCAAAACCAAAAAATCGAACTGCGGTACCACTTCCTTCAACTTCTCGCGCCTCTTCTTCTTCTTTTGGAGCATCAAAAAACCAGTAGAGATATCCCATCTTTATTTAGCTTATCTAAACGTTAAAGGCCTAAACACTAAGCTCTCTAAATTGTTTATAAATAGTGTTTCGTTTACTGAAACCTGGTTAAAACCTGATGTAGAAAACTGCTCAATTTTTCCTAATAAGTACACCTCCTTCAGATGTGACCGTTTATCACGAATTGGAGGTGGTGTTCTTATAGCTGTAAAGTCAGATCTTCCTTCCGAACTTGTTCCATTAGACCATGGTTCGTCCTTAGAATTTTTATGTGATAAAATGACGATGTGTCAAATTTCAATTTACATTACCTGTTCGTATTTTTCTCCCTCTTCTGATATATCTGTCTACCTAGACCATCTTTCATCTATCCAAGCCATTGCCTCTAAACTATCTGATAGAGATTATCTGCTAGTTTTTGGTGATTTCAACTTACCAGAAGTTACTTGGTCATCTCAATCAGATATATTGGTGCCCTCTGTATTTAACTCTTTCTTAAATGGCCTTTCGCAGCAATCTCTTTATCAAATAAATACTGTTCCTAATTTTAGTGGTAGAATGCTTGATTTAATTTTCTCTTCTGACATTTTACTAAACACTATCTCTAGAATGAATCCCTTAGTTCTTCCTGAAGATCCCTATCATCCTACGTTGGACCTGGTTCTAACTCTACCAACTTCTATGCAAACTGCAACTGTTTCCCCTATAATAAAATCACGTTGTTTTCGTAGGACCGATTTTCAAAAATTGAATTGTTTAATTTTGGAACATGATTGGTCATTTCTTTATTCATGTTCTGATCTAAATAAATGCATTTCATTTTTTTATTCCTCTATGAACTCATTTTTTGATCAGATTTTTTGATCAAATAGGCCTCCTTGGTTTTCACGTGAGGTAGTAAGGCTGAAAAATTTGAAATCGCGGACTACCCATGCTTCAAGACACCAAACTTGGATGGATTATCGCGGGAAGAATTTAAAATAAGGCCTAAACATCATCAACATGTGCGATGCTTACCAAACCGGAGAAGGTGGACGAACAACTAGCCAAATTCTGGGAATTGGACAATCACCAGACAAAGGGCCCTTGTCTTTCGCCGATGGACAAGGAATGTGAGCGGAAATTTGAGCGGAACCAACAATTTGCCAAAGATAAAAGGTTGATTGTTCGCCTACCACAAATGGAGGATGCATCAGCGTTGCGGGAGTCTCATGACATAGCATCAAGAAGGATTCAACGCTAAAGCAAGTTTACATTCAATTCATGAAGGAGTATGAAGATCTTGGACATATGAAACAAGTGCCAAAAGAACATATATCCAAATCATACCCCATCATTGTGTACTCAAGCCAGATAGTCGAACTACAAAGTTAAGAGTAGTATTTGACGCATCAGCGGTAACATCATCTGGGAAATCATTAAACGATATTCTACATAAAGAACCTACAGTGTTAAGATTCAGAACACGCAAATACGTGTTCACAGCTACGAAAATGGTGTGCAAACCACAATCAATTATTACTTGGTTTTCCTAAAGAAGACATTACACCCAACGTTCATCTGGAAGATGCAGCATATGAGGAGTGCAGCATTAAAACACTGGGAATTACATGGAACCCAAGTTCGGACAAATTATGCTGCACAACACAAACTAGCAAGAAGGAAACAATAACAAGGTGAGATGTTGTCTCGGAAATCTTTAAAATATTTGACCCACTGGGATTATTTACGCCAGTGGTAATTAAAGCAAAAATCATCAAAAAACAGTAGCCCGGAATATCGTGCAAAATTGTGTAAGATGCACAAGAGCCAAACCTAGATTAATCCAACAAATCATGGGAAATATACCACCGTTAAGAGTCACTCAAGCAAGACCATTTCTAAATGCTGGGGTAGACTATTGTGGACTGGTGAAAATTCACTATAAGCTCCGTTGAAAGCAACCACATCTAACATATATTGCCATATTCTGCTGTTTCTCGTAAGCGACCTTACGACCGATGCATTTCTAGCGGCTCTTCGAAGATTTATCAGTTGTCGTGGGAAGTGTCAGACTCTACATTGTGACAATACAATAAACTTCGTGGAAACCAGCAACAAGCTCAAAAAACTGGAAGAAGCAATTCAGTCAGACAAGGCTAAAAAGGCCATTATCGAGAGATAATGGGTCACTGATAATACACTGAACGGGTCGTGCAGTGCATAGTTCGATCTACAATAAGGAAGAGTTAGTGAAAGGTAATTACATGGTTCTGCGATTGGTTAGGGATTAGAAAGAAATACTACAAAGGAGGGACATCCGCCAAATCAGCTCCACCAACCGAAGAGAACCTACATCAATTTAGAATCAATATCGACGATGTACATCGATATGTTCAACGGCCGGGAGGATGTACGATTTTACATAACTGCAGAAAATCGTACGCTACAGATGATACGCAGGCACACTGCTATCTTAAGCAGATAGGCGACAGGGTACGTTTCACACGTACCTAAATCAACAGTGAACCTTTACTGATATGCACTGACCCTCGCTGGCATACAAACACAATAAATACTGAACGTTCGCTGATATGCAGGCGGACTTAGTAAATAATGACCGTTTATTGTTATGCATGCAGATGAACGATTTCGCACCATCTGCATGCCATAAATCAGCAGATATTATTAGACTTAGATAATTAACATTTGTCTTTATCATGTATTTAGAACCTAAGTAAATACCTAGCTTGTAAGAAATGTGTATATAAACCCCACAAAGACGAAAATAACATCAGTATGAAAAGTAACTCTCACTTGACTACTCGTTCTTACTCCGCAGCCCAATTTGTTTTGTACTTATTGCGGCGACCTCTGCCACATGGTTATGCACCTGGGGTAAGCAAAATTAATAATAATAGAATAAAATACAGTTGATATTACTCCGACGTTGAGTGATATCAATTCAAATCTAAACAGACGGATCATTTGTTCGACTCACATTCGCGAAGAATACGTAAGTGGCGCAGCCGGTAGGATAGTAATTATTGATGCGATAGCTAAACTATTCAATTCTTTAATTATTATCCGCTAAAGAACATTCGCAAATTTCGAATCATGTCGGTTACATCGAAACAGTGCTTCATACCTAAAGAGTAAACCCTGACGTGTAAATACGAAGTGGTTGTGAAACAACTTAAAAATAAAACATTTTTAAGAAGACGTCTTATAATTCACTGAGTAATAAATCTATAAAGGTTACTCAACACTAAGTGAAACTGCTAAGCACGCAACAACAAAATCAACCTAAAAAAATAAGTGACTGAACATAGAAGAAATAAGTGCATAATATAAACATTTTAAGTGACTACAACACAAAACATAAAAATATAACAAAATCAACGAAAAAGAAATAAGTGAACTACGTAAACATTGACAAAGACATAACCCCTTGCTGAAGTGAAAACACAACCTCATCTAAAACAATGGCAGTATCAACACCAGCCCCAATAGTACTATCCGACTCAAATATGAGTCAGGTTAAAAGACAGATACACGCTGTCGAAAACTTCAATGGAGATCCGAGCACCCTGTATACATTCGTTAGTCGTATCGACTTCATCTTGGCACTGTACCAGACTACAGACGAAAGGCAGAAGTTGATCATTTACGGACAAATCGAACGAAACATCAGTGGCGATGTCATCCGCATACTTGGAGTCAACAACATTCGACAATTTTTGGAAGAGGCCGAGAGGAGACGGCAAGTTTTAAAAAGTAAACTAGAATTAGAAAATAATACTTCAGAAATCGCCTTATTTACACGACTAGCCTAGAGAATTTAATCCAAAAATTGCCAAACCACATCAGAATAATTAAATGCCACATCCCAGACTTAAGATCATTGATTAATATATTACAAGAAAAAGGTCTTTACGAAACGCCAACATCAAGCAATGATGTGTGCAATCGGATCGCGATCTGATATCGTAAACGAGTTGAGCTTACTATAATCGCTGCATGCCCTCCAGCCACCGTCTTTTTTGGTGACCATGTGGAAAGGGCTGCACCAAGGACTTTTGGAGGGACGACATATGCCTTGCTCGATCAGAAAGTTGATTTCCTTTTTCGCAGTGGCAAGTTTATGTCCAGATAAGCGTCGTGGTCGGTCAGACACGGGCGTCTCATATGTTTCCATGTGGTGTAGTACATCATGCTGCTTTGTATACTTCGATGACGGTTTGGTGACTTCCACAAACTCTTGCAGAAGCTCTGTAAATTTAGAAATACCCTGCACAGTGGAAACGAATGTTTGATTCGCCTTCGCTAGGCACGCGGTTGTTGACAGTCCTGTGATCAAGTGCGATAAGGCATCTGTGTTTGAGATCAATAAGAAGCTAGAATTCGGCTAAAATGTCTGCTCCTATTATAGGTGTGTGTACGACCTTAATGATGAATGGCCATGTGAAATTGCACCAAAGAAATTTGCGTCTGAGATCCAGTCCAGTTCAGTTATATACCTACCATAGGTGTGAATGATGGTCTGTTTTGTTGCGTCAGATCGTCTTGGGTGGTTTTCTGTTTAACCAGCGTGCGAAGTATAACTGAAACCACAGATCCAGAATCGAGGAGGTATCTGATGTTGGAAGTACGACCGGTGACGTGCAAACGCTTCTTTGCAGGAGGAACAAGAGTTTGGGATGTGCAAACGAGGCATTCGTGTTAACGGCTTCGAGCATCTTGTCTGTGATCTTCGCAAGCTTGTCCAAGTCCGTCTCCTCCCATACGGTGAGCCGCGGACGGATGGAGGCTGGCATCTCAGCGAGGAATAGGGTGTGAATGATGCTTTCGCTGCCAGGATCCGGGCCAAGCGTAGCATATTTGCCAATATTTCTGAAGGCTTCAATCCGGTGGCACCTCCTCCTTGAAGTAATCGTCGCAGTTTTGATTCGGGCAACTCAGCGAACTTCTGCAGCAAGCGAGTTTTAATTGCTGCGTACTTTTTATCTGCCGGTGGAAGAGTGACCAAATCCTCCACAGCCAAAACCACATCTTCTTCCAAATGCAGTGTCACCAAGTCGAACTTGTCAGTGCAGTCAACAATGTGGTGCAAACGGAATTATCGCTCTACTTGAGCAAGTCACAGGTGCGGGTTGCTGCGTGTGAACTTTGGCAAATGCACGGTAAGACGTGTGTTCGTGCGCGGCGACTCATCTCTGTCCGCTGGAACGTATGTCTGAAGGGCCTCGAACTGTTGTTGTAGTTCTCGAATTTGAGCAGAGAAATCTGAGTTCGGGTCCGGCATGGCGATGGACAGATTCTCTTGATCGCTTTCGTCGTTGAAATTTTCTTCTTTGTACGTTTCGCAAATTGTAACGGTTATTGCGCATTGACTTGAGTCAACGGATGAGTATGAGTGTGCGTGCACTTGAATTTCACAATAGTACGAAAAATTGTTTTCAGTGAATGTTTTTGATTTTCGCACAATTTTGTACTAGTCGGGGTCACCACTATGGCGATATAAGTTTCGCCATTAACTTTATTTGAGTATATATTACATTACAATGCTTTGATTATAAAAAGGCACACACAATGCGAACCGTGTGAATATCTAGTCAGTATCGAAAGACGCTTTTTTATTAAGAGTTACCGCATATATAATAATATTATTCGTATTGGTGATCGGCTGTGCTTTTATTTCGCTCCGCTTATTTTATTTTTTAAACTAGAAACTAACGTGATTTGCTATATTCATAGTGTTTTAAATTTGTGTACAGTGTCTGTGCTAACAAGTGAGATTCACGGGAGTCTGGCATAACTACTAAAATTGTGTTTAAAGTAGATTTTATTCTTGTTGAACTGACGCGTCTTAAACGTCTTGCTATTTTTGTTTTTGTTCCTATTTCGCACTCCCACGCTCATTCGCGCTTGCATCGCTCTCTGAGAGGGCTGCGCTGTGCTAAGAGTTTTGGTTTACATTGCTATTTACATTCGAAGAACTCATTTCTTAACGTTCTGCTTTAGCATATATATAGATAAATAATATATAAACTTATCCTCCAAATTGCAATCCGATCAGACAATAAACACTGAAGTTATTAGATAAACCATTTCGACACTTCGACCAGCAAAGAACTTGTCGATGACGTCAGAACTAAATTCCTTATGCATGAAAGAAAAGGACAACGATGCGAGCGCGAAGCGCGAGCTGTTTCTCGACTCTTCTTTTCCATGCACATGTCAATTACCGAAAATACATGTGCATAAATATATGCTAACACTCAACCAATAGGTGGCGTATATATGAATATGAAGCAAGCAAAGAAGTTGTCGATGACGTCAGAACTAAATTACTTGTGCATGAAAAAAAAGGATAAACGATGCGAGCGCGAAGCGCGAGCTGTTTCTCGACTCTTCTTTTTCATGCACATGTCAATTACCCAAAGTACATGTGCATAAATGCAAACACTTATACATATGTCGCAGTTTCGTTGTTATTCGCCATAATGCTACCGCAGTGAGTTTCGATCGCACTGAAGTACTACGCACAACTGCCTTGTGTCGCACACTTCTTCTACGTGCTTACCATCGAACCACACTCGGCGTCAGCGACAACACGCTGGCGCCGCGCTAAATCGGTTCTTCCCAAAACTACAAACTACAGGCAACCAATAACTGCGCAAATAGAGGCTGATGCAATATTTCCATTATGATGAAATACACTACCAGAATACCCATACACTAACACATGCAAAATTATGCTCCGACACGGCCATCCTGACCATTACACGACCTCGTGAAATATTATCATAATGCTTTTTCTTTAATGCAACAAAACCATTTTCAAATTACACTTACATTAACAAATTAAATTTCACATTTCAATATCATTCTTAGAGTAATACAAAACTTTTTAACATAATTCATTCATCATTTCATTACAATATCTAATGCGCCACACGCCATGATCAAAACAATTGTTTTGCACTTGTGCTTACATTATTTTAATAAATTTCATTATAAGCCCTTCAGGCCTCCGCAGTGTCACTTGCTAAAGCTTATATTCTAATCATTTCATTACTGTCTCTTTCAACAGCTTTCTTTTCCATTTCCTTATCACTGTCTCTTTCAACAGCTTCATTTTCCATCTCTTCATCACTGTCTCTTTCAACAGTTTCATTTTCCATTTCTTCATTACTGTCTCTTTCAACAGTTTAATTTTCAACCATTTCATTTAAATTCTTTTTACATTTTTCTAATTCTCCTTGTACTTGCCAATCTGGCATTTTTCTTATGTCATCGTGAGCATATTTATATTTTCTATTGTTCGTCAACGACCTGAGCATATATCTATCCCCCTCCAACAATTCGGTTATTTCAAAAGGCCCTCTAAACTTCGGACTTAACTTTGTTTGATGCCTTTCTTCATTTTTTAACAACACGAAATCTCCAACTTGACATTTAACAACTTTGGCTTTTCCTTTATCAAATTGCTTCTTGTTATATGCTGCTGCAGCTGAAATATTGTGAACTGCCTGTGCTCTTACTTCTGCCAAATCAATCTCGTCTGCCGTATCGCAAGGTGGAAGCAACCCCAACGGGCGGGCAACTTTGCCAATAAACAGTTCTAAGGGACTTGCATTGGTTGCTTTACTAACCGTGCAGTTTAACGCTAATTGAACCTCTCCCAACGCATCTTGCCAAGCGCGGCTGCTAGTCTCAACTGCAGTCAATAAGTTCTTTAAGGTGCTCATAATGCGTTCGACTTGCCCATTAGCTCTACTTGCACCAGTCGCGATCAAATGCAAATTTATTTTCTGTTGATCACAAAACTCACTAAATTTAGTGCTGGCAAAACACCTACCCTGATCTGCTATAATGCGATTTGGCACCCCAAACAAAGATATAGCCGACGACACAGCCTTTATGCAATTCTCAGCGTCAATCTTAATAGTGTGGATTAGGTAAACGAATTTAGTAAAGGCATCTACTTGGACGATTATATACTCTTTCTGATCAGCCTTGCCACTCAACTTTCCAGTAATATCAATATGAACGGTGTGCCAAGGTATGTTTACTTTTGGTATTGGGTGAAGGCTAGCTTGAATTTTGCCGGAAGAAGTCTTTGACATTTTACAAGTAATGCAGTTTTCAACGAACTTTCGAATATATTTAGACATGTTTGCAAACCAGTAAAAGTCATAGGCCTTATCTAATGTCTTCTCCCAACCCAGGTGCATAACTGCCTCATTAATTTGATTTATAACAGACCATCTAAATGATCTTGGAACAATTGATAAGGAACGGGTTCTGCGGTTTCGCTGAATTTTCCTATATAATATTCCGCTTCTCAATTCATAAGTTTTTGCAACATCCGCAGGAAGAGAAAAATCTTTCAATTTATTTACGATATCAACTATTTCGGAATCCTGTCGCTGTTCAGCCAAAAGCCAATTACTGGATATTTCTGCTAGATTAACTCTTTTTTCAGGAATCTTGCACTTTGTAGCAATTACATCAGCTGAAGTCAAATTTCTCGAAAAGAAGTCAACATGTGCCATTCGTTTACCTTCTCTATATTGCAAGTCGAATGTAAACGACTGTAAATAAGCCCACCATCTTTGTACCCTGGGAGATAGGTCAAGTTTGGTCCTTGATGCCTTAAGCGAGTTACAGTCAGTAAAGACAACAAAATTTCTACCCAGTAAATAATGCCGAAAATGTTTTATAGCCAAAACAACGGCAAGAGTCTCCAATTCATAAGAATGGTATCGTGACTCAACAAGTGAAGCAGCCTTACTAAAACATTCGACGACATGAGGCCTATTATTGATTTTGTGTAATAGGATGGCACTGTATCCACGAGAACTTGCATCTGTATGCAACTCTATTGGATGTCGCGGGTCAAATATTACTAAAACTGGCTTTTGTGTGAGAATAGAGATAATCCTTTGTCTAATTTGTTCATGCTCTGCATTCCAAATAAATTCACTCCTTTCCGAAGTCAAAAGATATAGCGGGTTCATAAAGCAAGAAAATCCCTGTATAAATTGTCTAAAATAAGAAGCTAATCCTATAAATTGTCGTAAAGAAGAGACCGATTGAGGGGGTGGTAAAGCAGTTAACGCTGCAATTTTTAACGAGTTTGGACGAATTTCACCTGCACTCACTTCGTATCCCAAATATTGAACTGTTGACTTAAGAAAAGAACATTTTTTTAAATTAAATGCAAATCCTGCCTTGGTGAGACAATCAAGAGTAATCTGTAACCTTTCTAAGGCCTCACTTTTTGTTGAAGCAGCCACCATTACGTCATCCATATATACGACAACAAATGTATTTGCAAGATCTCCAAGTGCTTGCATCACTGTACGCTGAAAAACGGCAGGAGCATTTTTGAGCCCAAACGGCATTGCCAAAAATTCGTATTGCCCATCTGGGGTGACAAAAGCTGTACACTCTACCGAATCTGCATGCAAGGGAATTTTGTAGTACCCACTTGCCATGTCTAAGCATGTAAAATATTTCGCTCCATGAAGTCTAGCTATCTGATCTGATATAAGAGACAAAGGATATCTATCTGAGACCGTATTTGAATTTAATTCTCGATAATCAACGCATAAACGCTGAGAACCGTCCTTTTTGTTAACTAACATTATGGGACTTGCATAGGGTGAGCAGCTCGGTTTTATAATCTTACACTCCAATAGCTCCTTAATTTTTTCACGCACTAATTCTCTTTTATTTGGACTAAGCCTATATGGTCTTCTTTGAACAATTTTATTTGGGTCTACCAATTTAATTTTCATTTCCCCTGAGCTAACTCTAGACAAAGGAATTCCGTTAATAAAAGATTTTGAGTATTTTCCCATTAGACTCTTTAATTTGCTCATATCTTCACCAACAAGATCAGTATTTAACTCGCAAAGTTGTTTATCATTTGAACAATAATTTACAGTTTTTGATCTGATAATTTCAAATTGGCCAGGTGATACTATTACATTAAATCCTGAGAACAACACTTCTCGACCAATAATGATATCATTTCTTAAATGCACATCGTCCAAAACATGAAACAATATCTCAATACAATAGTTGTTAATTTTTACGTTACTAAGTATTTGCAATGTGCTACAAATACTACCATTGCCAATACCTTTCAACAGCACAACATTGTTAATTCTTTTACCAACAAATTTGTTACTTAGCTTTTGTTTAATTAAAGAACATTCCGATCCAGAGTCAAAAGTTATTGGATATGTCTCGCACTGATGAACCATCTCGCCCTTGGGTTCAACAACTTCACAAAGTTCCGCCCTTTTCACCTGAAGCGTGCCTTTTTCTTTCTTCGGTTTACTGTAATATGTTGAAATATGGCCACGTTCTCCACAGTTAAAACAGGTTACATCCGATTTTTGATGGTGACCAACTGCGCTTCTATCGTTGCTGTCCTTAGCACGAGATGAAAGATTTTGCTGCTGTTTAGTTCTGCATTCGATCATCTTGTGGCCTAGTTTTCCACAGAAATGACATCTTATTGTTGAAGGTTTATGACGCTTTATTTCAGACGGAGCCGCTTCTTCTTGCAGAGTTTTCTTCCTTTTGTTGAAGGTAAATGCTTTAAGCTCCGTTTGCAATTCACTTCTGGTCCGTACATTTGAAGTAAATGTCAATCGCTGCAATCTGCTATCCACATGTGCCATCTTAGCAAGCGTGCTGCAATTTTCTCCACATTCATATCACGCCATTTCGTAATAAGTGACGTCATCATGCGACTAGCATAATTGGAAAGGCATTCACCGTCAGTTGGACAATCTGCCAGCATTGCCAAAAACATAGCCGCTGGAGTTTCCGCACTTACAAAACGTTGAACGAAAAGTTCTTTAAATTCGGCCCAAGTTATGCCAGGATAACAAATTTGAGCAAGCCACTGCGGAGCACTACCTTCCATCGCTGCACTCAAAGCCATCACCAACGCGCTGCCTTTTATGGTGTTTTCTGCGAAAATTATGTCCACTGTAGAGCACCACGCCGTTGCATCGACGCCAGCACCGTCTGCGTTGAATTTGGGTAGCACTACCGAATTTTTATTTGTTGTTTCGGATGTCGTTGTTTGCAGTGTTTTAACAAGCTCGATAAAGTTTTTATTTTGAATTTCCATTAAAATCCGCCATGGTTCACTAGACATATCAGGTAGCGAGCCCGATCCCACTTCTGATGTCGCAGTTTCGTTGTTATTCGCCATAATGCTAGCGCAGTGAGTTTCGATCGCACTGAAGTACTACGCACAACTGCCTTGTGTCGCACACTTCTTCTACGTGCTTACCATCGAACCACACTCGGCGTCAGCGACAACACGCTGGCTCCGCGCTAAATCGGTTCTTCCCAAAACTACAAACTACAGGCAACCAATAACTGCGCAAATAGAGGCTGATGCAATATTTCCATTATGATGAAATACACTACCAGAATACCCATACACTAACACATGCAAAATTATGCTCCGACACATACTTAATTTGTGTTCACACATACATATGTAAAATTATATACAACCAATAGCGTGGTTGATCGGCATGCATGAATGCAGGTATTTACTAGATTTCTAATATAGACATATTATTATTATTATTATTTAATAATTTATATATTGACTTTTTATTAAATAAATATTAATTTAGATTTCACGATATATTATGAGCTTTCATATCGATAGCTTTTAATATATATTAAACATATCGATATATATTTCATATGTTTTGCATATAAATTATATTAATATGTGTAAATTATATTATATCCCCACGTCTATTGAAACTATGTTTGAAAAAAATGTACTAACATTTCTTCTACTTTGTTTTTTTAATATATGTATATTTTGTATGTATATTAGATTCTATAGATCATTATTATAAATTTAAGGTTTCGCGCACTTTTTAATTGCGGCGATAAATTATTGGCAACGTATCAAAATTGTTGCAAGGTGGCAGCGCGCTTCAGTGTTATGTTAATTTGTAGTTTGCGATTGGCGAGTTCGGTGTCGTCGTCGATTGTCGATTATCATTTGTATTTTCGATATTAAATATAAAATAATATATAATTAATTCGCGTGTTCGTGATACATTTAACATTTAATGCAAATTAATATAAGTCGAGTATATAATAAGTAAATCCTCGTGTGTGATTGTTATGCGTTAACGGAACATTTTTTATGCGTGTGAATGATTGCGCCCTGCCCGGAACGTGGCGCGCAATTTTAGAAAAGTGCGGTACACAGCGTAACGTATTTTTGTGCATGCATACATATATGTGTATAGACTCTTCTGAAGTGTGTGTGATTGTACGTGAACATCGGTATCGGTTCGTTTCCGCGATTCAAATTGGAATTTTCGCTGGAATTTCTTGCAGGTTTAATTTATTATTTCTTTGATTTATATTTATTCTTTTTTCCACATTTTGTTTATTTTTATTTTCCTTATTAAATTTGATTATTATTTGTTCTTTCATTAGATATTTATTCATTTATAATATAATTATTTTAAATAATATACATATATTTATTTAAATATATGAATATAATTATAATATATATATATATCTATTTAAATATATGAATATATTTATATATATAAATAAATATACTAACTTTATTTTATATATATAACTATATATTAATTTTTGATAAATATATATTCAAATTAAATTAATTTATAGGAATTTTATTTTTAACATACCTATATATTATTTTAAAACTTATATATTAGAAGATGCCTAGACTTAAGAGAAAGTCAGCTTGCAATAGGAGTCAAACACAGCGAAAAAGAAATCGTTTGAATAGGTCAGATATAGACTTTTCTGAGCAGGAACGCGTAAATAATCTAGAGGCACATAGAGAACGTAGGCAAAATTTCGAATTTAGGGAAGCTGAAAGGGTTAGAGATAGTCAACAGCATCGAGTCCGCAGAAGTAATAGAACATTTAGGGCCGTTGAGCAATTACCGGACACAATTCGTCACACTACTCTTCGGGCTTCTTCGCCAATCAGATTACAAGAACAACTTGCTGACACTTCGCGTCGTTCGAGGCGCAGGCGAGATGCTGACCTTCGATCTCAGGAAAGAGAGCAGGATGCAGTTCGTCGCCGTGTACGTCGCAGTGATTCTGCAATTAAAACAGACGAACAACTTGCCAACACTTCGCGTCGTTCGAGTCGCAGGCAAAATGCTGAGTTTCGATCTCAGGAAAGAGAGCAGGATGCAGTTCGTCGCCGTGTACGTCGCAGTGATTCTGCAATTAAAACAGACGAACAACTTGCCAACACTTCGCGTCGTTCGAGTCGCAGGCAAGATGCTGAGTTTCGATCTCAGGAAAGAGAGCAGGATGCAGTTCGTCGCCGTGTACGTCGCAGTGATTCTGCAATTAAAACAGACGAACAACTTGCCAACACTTCGCGTCGTTCGAGTCGCAGACAAGATGCTGAGTTTCGATCTCAGGAAAGAGAGCAGTATGCAGTTCGTCGCCGTGTTCGACGAACTGATCATTCAACTAAAAATGCCGAACAACTTGCCAATACTTTGCGTCGATCGAGGCGCAGGCAATGTCCACAATTCAGGTCCAACGAAAGCGGACGAGATGCTGTTAGAAGGGCGATTTGTGGTTTGTGGTTTCCACATCAAGTGGACAAAATTTCGCGTGAGGTCATAGAGGAAAAGTGTAGTGAGGCAGATAGTGTTGATATTTTGTATCTTTCCTCTATGTTTCCATCCCATAATAATAGGTTTAGCTTTTGCAAAACTTGCAGCCGCAGTATTAAGTCAGGGAAAAAACCAAAGGCTTCTATTACAAATGGCCTAAATTTTTCGAAGCTTCCGGAATGCCTGAAAGGCTTGACGCCTCTACAAGAAAGGCTGACTTCTCCCCGTCTTCCTTTTATGATTATGAAGTCTCTTGTGCCAATTCCAGTTGCAAATGTTATAACTTCCCTTCCCAGGGCATTTAAGGAAGCCGAAGTCATTCAGATTCATCTTAAGCGTAGGATGGAGTATAACCATGATTTCATGGCTGAAACCATAAGGCCCTGAAAGATAGTTGATGCAATTCGGTATTTAGTGAACACAGAACTTTATAAGAAGCACTAGGTTACTATCAATGAACAGTGGTTGTCTTCTTACTCAGCTGAGACTGTACCATTTGTTGCGTCAGCAGACGACAGGGACATTGTGTGTCAAATGTTAGAAAAGGCAGCACAACCTAATGAGCATAGAGTAGTAGAAGAAGAGGTAGAGTTGAATCCAGGAGGTCAAGAAACCTTCATGGAAAATGTCCCTGTTGAAAACATAGATATTCCTCGAATTGCTATAGCACCAGGAGAGGGTCAGCGACCCCTTGACATGATAACCGATTGTGATTCAGAGGAGCTGGCGTTTCCCACAATATTTGCAGGCATTAAAAGGAAATGTCAGGAAAGTTTTACAACTATAGTTAGATCAGAGCTTAGGAATTTTGATAGAAGAGGTTGTAGAACTGATAAATTATTTCATAACTTCAAAAAGTTAGAAATGATTAGCATTAGGAATAGCACATCAATTTGCTTACGAAAGCACTCTGCCACTCAAGGCATTTCGGCTGCTGATGTGCGTAATGATGAAACTTTAAATAGGTTAATACTTCATGATGATGGCTATAGGCTTTTAAAAGGTATTCGCACGTCTCCTGCTCATTGGGAGGACGAGAAAAAGAAAGTGATGGCTATGATTAGGCAGGTAGGGCTTCCAACTTTTTTTATAACATTTTCCGCAGCGGAAACTAGGTGGCCGGAGCTTTTAGTCTTGCTATGTAAAAATGTAGACAAGCTAGAAGTATCCGAAGAAGAAGCGTTAAATTTGGGGTTTAATGAGAAAGCTCGTCTCAGCAGACCCAGTGACCTGTGCCAGATATTTCGATTTTCGATATAGACAGGTTTTAAAACTGATGAAAAAGGAAGGCGGTGTCTTTGGTTGTCACCAGGTCATCAAGTTTTATTGGCGAGTGGAGTTTCAGCAAAGAGGCTCTCCACATATACATGGCATGTTCTGGCTGAAAGACGCCCCAAAGCTCGACCTAAAGAATGAGTCCACATTTATGCCTGTGAAGTCCTTTATTGATCAGTTTATTACTGCTGATTCTAGTTGCCCGGACGTTGCTCCATATTTGGAGTATCAACTCCATAGTCACGGGCACTCTTGCAGGCGAGAAATTAGGTCAAAACAAATTTGTAGATTTGGTATCCCATACCCTCCCATGCCTCAAACAGAAATTCTTCTCCCTTTAGAAGAAAATGCTCCAAATTTGGCCGAGCATCGTAGGAATTTCGAAAAAATTCAAAGTCTGCTCGACTTCCCATTTGATCGTGAAAGCGTAGAAAATTTTAACGATTTTAACAACTTTTTGTCCCACGATCAACTTAACCTTAGTTATGAGGGCTACATTAATGCTGTAAGATCAAGTATAAAGAAACCAAAAGTTTTTTTGAAGCGACCTTTTGCAGCAATCAAGCTTAACGCTTATAACAAGCACCTCCTTTTGTTGCAGCGAGCAAATATGGATATTCAGTTTATTTTAGACCCCTATGCTTGCTGCAGCTAAGTCGTTAATTATATTAACAAGTCTCAGAGAGGTATCTCAATGTTGATGCGTGAGGCAATCAATGAGATTAAAGACAATAACAATGTAACTATTAAGCAAAAGTTACAACATTTAGGTAACAAATTTATATTTGGCACTGAGATATCCGCTTTTTATAGCTACTGCAAATCAGAACGAGGAGCTCGCCAAGAAAATGCAGATGACTTTGACGATGATGTGCCTAGGGCTTCTGAATCAATAGTTTACGCTCTTCGCGATAATAGTGGCTTCATCAGAAAGAGGACCACTGCGTGCATAATTAGGTATAGGAGATTTAATGTCAATACAGAAACAAGTGACTATTTCAGAGAGCTAAAAATGCTTTACGCCCCATGGCGAGATGAGCATTTGGATTTAGTCACACATGACTGTGAACTGTTTTGTAGGGAAAATTCGGAGTTAGTAGAGAACAATCGCAGAAAATATAATTTACTAGATGATAGGGAACTAGAAGATGCTCTGAGCCACTTAACAGAGGAAGCAGAAAATGAGAATAATCAAGTAGGAGAACAGGAAGTGGTAGATGATGGCTTCACAGTTTTAGGATTGCCTGAAATAGATCCACATCTAAATGTTTTAAATGTGGATGGAAATATTGATATGAATGATGAAGATAGTAATGTCCGTTTTATCAAGCTTCCAGCCTTAGTTTCTCAGGAAAGCTTAGCTAATATAGTTAGATCTCTTAATTTAAAGCAGAAGTTATATTTTACACATGCTTTGCATAATGCCAAAATCAATACAGTCTTTTATGAATTTGTTGGAGGCGGCGCCGGAGTCGGAAAGAGTCGACTTATATCAGCAATTTTTCAGTCATTATCCGTAATGTATAACAGTATACCAGGAGCTGATCCGACATCTGTTAAAATCCTCTTATGTGCACCAACGGGAAAAGCAGCATTCGGAATTAGTGGTTCGACACTGCATTCCATGTTTTCACTTCCTGTTAATCAATCTCGCTCAGCACCTCTAAGGGCCTTAAGCCATGATTTAGTTAATAGCCTTCATTCAAGGTTAATCGATCTTAAATTAATTATTATTGATGAAATATCAATGGTTAGCTCTCTAATGTTTTCTTATTTAGATTCTCGTTTGAAGCATATTTTCAAAAATACTTCTCCTTTTGGTGGTGTTTCTATCATCGTATTCGGTGATCTTAGACAGTTACAGCCCCTAGGAGGTAGTTGGATTTTCGATCCAAATACCACTGACCCTTACCATGAAATATTTGGTACGTATCTCTGGGACCTTTTTTTGTATTTTGAACTCACAGAGATAATGCGTCAACGTGACGATCAGCTTTTCGCTTCTGCCTTAAATAATATGGCATCGGGTTGTATGACAGCCGATGATATTGTCCTTTTCCAATCTAGAATATGCGAACCATCGGCAGTGCCCGATGATGCAATTCATCTGTTTAGTAATAATAATGAGGTTGATTTATTTAATGTAACGAAACTTAACTCAATTGCTACTGAGCAATTTTTCTCTACTGCTGAAGATTTTATGAAGGCGGGCCATTTGGAACCAGCTAGGAAACAAAGAATATTAGAAGAAGTGAAGGGTTTTAAAACTTCCGCTACACAGGGACTCTGTACGTCTCTTCTCCTAAAAAATACTGCCAAGTACATGATGACGGTCAATGTAGACACAGGGGATGGATTAGTAAACGGGGCATCAGGTGTGTTGATGCAAATAGATTTCAATACATCCAACACTCCCAACATTTTATGGATGAAATTTACAGAGGAAACTGTAGGAGAATCTGCGCGTTCGAAGTGTACACATCGTACAGATCCTTCATGGACTCCTATTCAGAAAATTGTTCGCAGTTTTCAATATTCAAATAACGCACAAATTAACATTGACCGTAGGCAGTTTCCAATTGTGCCTGCTGAAGGCATCACAATTCATAAGAGTCAGGGAGCTACGTATGGCAAAGTGGTAGTCCATGCTAATTCCAGAATGCAGCGTGCTGCATTATACGTAGCTTGCAGTAGAGCAACTACTGCTTTAGGATTATTCATTATTGGGAATTTTGTTCCTCCTAAGTCTCCCCAAAATAATGATAAAGTGAAAGCCCAATTGAAGAAATTGCGGACTGAAAAACTACTGTGTACTCATTACGATTATTTAATTAACAGTTCTGCCCTTAACATTTTCTTCCATAATACTCAGAGCTTGAATTCCCATCTTGAAGATATTCGATCGGACAAGCTGATGCTTCAGTCATCAATATTATGTTTCGTGGAAACTTCCATAAGCAATGAAACTGTAGAAATACCTGGGTTCACTATTGTGGTTCAACTTGAATCAATTAGGCCTTTAACAGGCATCATAATTTATGTAAAGAACGAGCTAGTAGATAGAGTTTCCCATACCTTTAGCAGTAGAAAAACTTTTGGCTCAGTAGTTTTTGAGTTCGGCATATTTAGGTTTGATGCCATAAGTTCTCTTATATTATATAAAAGTCCAGACTTTCCTCTGTCCACATTTAAAATAGAATTTAAGGAGATAATTCATCAATTTTCTCGTTTAGGTGATTTAGGGGATAGCTTGCTAGTTTTAGGAGATTTTAATTTGTGCCTCAAAACCTTTAACAGGTGTAAGAGTATTTATAATTTTTTGATTAGCAAAGGATTAAGGAGTTTGTTAGATTTGAAAACGTCCACTACCAATATGGATACACATATTGATTGGGCGTTTTCAAATATACTAGATAATGAAAAGATTAGTGCTAGGACTTTTGAGGTTTTGCATAGCCATCACAATGGGATATCTGTTAGTATTCAGGCATGAGTTTGTAATGTTTGGAATAGGTTAGAAATTAAGAAATCTAAATGACAGGATATATGTAAATATGTATGTAGGCATATTTTAATAATTTAAATTTAATTATCTAATAGTTAAGTATAACCATTGAATGGAAAATTGGTTTGATAATTATTATTATTTTTTTTATTTTTATACCCTTGGACCTTGTTATCGATATTAACCAATTTAAAATTTATAAAGAAATACCGATATCTACTGCTCACACCGCTTTAGGGAATTGCGGCGATAAATTATTGGCATAATATCGAAATTGAAGCAAGGTGGCAGCGCACTCCAGTATTATTATTAATTTATAGCTTGCAATTAGTATTATACAATTAAATACTTTTTATGGCAACATACGTCCAAGGGTATCCTACTGTCGTGTGCAACTCGACTGTTGCTCTTGTTCCTTTTGGAACTAATATTTCGTATTTCGCTTTAAAATTTTTGTTTGTTTTTTTAGTGTTCCCTACCATTATTCTCGTAGGCTTATTAGTCCGCAGTAAAAATGCTGGTGTGCTCTGCAACCTCTTGCAAATGCAAGGCCGATTCAAAGCCAGACTTTGTTTCTTGCTGGTTGTGTGATAAATTCTATCACATAAAATGCATCGGCTTAACAGCACGAATCAAAGACACCCTCAACAGAAATGATTCTGGCCTGAAATGGTCATGCGAAGTTTTTCGGGTGAAAGAACTAACTTTGAGTAAAATGCTTAGGGAGAGCAAATTAAAATTTGAAAAGCTGCGTGCAGCATTTTCAAATCTCCAATCTGAATTTTCAGATATGGAAACTAAATTTACTAGTTTCGAATGTTCCGATGAGCCTTCCGCACTTCCACCGGCAACTCCTTCAGTTATAACATCTCCAGTTATTGCCTACTTAACCCCCTCTAAGTCTACGTCTCCTAACATTCCTCTAGCCGCCCCGGCTGTTTTGTGCGATCCACCACTTTTGATCGTCACCTCTCCAGTCGCGCCTTCATCCAAAAAGAATCTTCAAAATTCTTCGCCTGACTTACATATATGTAAAAGACTATTCTCCAAAACCAAAAAATCGAACTGCGGTACCACTTCCTTCAACTTCTCGCGCCTCTTCTTCTTCTATTGGAGCATCAAAAAACCAGTAGAGATATCCCATCTTTATTTAGCTTATCTAAACGTTAAATTCCTAAACTCTAAGCTCTCTAAATTGTTTATGAATAGTGTTTCGTTTACTGAAACCTGGTTAAAACCTGATGTAGAAAACTGCTCAATTTTTCCTAATAAGTACACCTCCTTCAGATGTGACCGTTTATCACGAATTGGAGGTGGTGTTCTTATAGCTGTAAAGTCAGATCTTCCTTCCGAACTTGTTCCATTAGACCATGGTTCGTCCTTAGAATTTTTATGTGTTAAAATGACGATGTGTCAAATTTCAATTTACATTACCTGTTCGTATTTTTCTCCCTCTTCTGATATATCTGTCTACCTAGACCATCTTTCATCTATCCAAGCCATTGCCTCTAAACTATCTGATAGAGATTATCTGCTAGTTTTTGGTGATTTCAACTTACCAGAAGTTACTTGGTCATCTCAATCAGATATATTGGTGCCCTCTATATTTAACTCTTTCTTAAATGGCCTTTCGCAGCAATCTCTTTATCAAATAAATACTGTTCCTAATTGTAGTGGTAGGATGCTTGATTTAATTTTCTCTTCTGACATTTTACTAAACACTATCTCTAGAATGAATCCCTTAGTTCTTCCTGAAGATCCCTATCATCCTACATTGGACCTGGTTCTAACTCTACCAACTTCTATGCAAACTGCAACTGTTTCCCCTATAATAAAATCACGTTGTTTTCGTAGGACCGATTTTCAAAAATTGAATTGTTTAATTTTGGAACATGATTGGTCATTTCTTTATTCATGTTCTGATCTAAATAAATGCATTTCATTTTTTTATTCCTCTATGAACACATTTTTTGATCAATGTGTTCCTGTTACTTTTCCCGTAAAGTCAAGTAGGCCTCCTTGGTTTTCACGTGAGGTAGTAAGGCTGAAAAATTTGAAATCGCGGTATTTTAAAAAGTTTAAGTTAACTCGTAATCCTTCTGATTTTACACTTTATATTGCTGCAAGAGCAAACGTTATTGCTCTGAACGAAAATTGTTACAAAAAGTATTTGCGTCGCTGCCGTTTGCAGTTTGCTCAGGACCCAAAGCAGTTTTATAACATTGTTAACTTAAAACGTAAATCAAGTAGATTTCCTCACTCTCTATCATACGAAAATAAGGAAGCAACTGATGATCAGGCAGCTGCCGATTTGTTTGCAGACTTTTTTCAATCAACTTATTTAACAGAACCTTATAGTTCCCCTTTACATCCATACCCTTATAGTATAGAAAATTTTAACACTGTCTTCTGTCCTTCTATCGACAAAACCTGTCTACTAATTGATCTTAAATCGATAAAATCCGTTTTTTATTCCTGGCCCTGACGGAATTCCAGCATGCGTACTTAGATTTTGTGCTGATTCGATTTTGAATCCAGTTCATAAGCTATTTGACTTGTCACTATCCAATAGTTATTTGCCACCTATTTGGAAAAACTCTTTTTCCTTTCCTCTTCACAAAAGTGGTTCTAACCATGATAGATGTGTTTCCAAGTAGTCCGCAATTCCTAAGATTTTTGAAAAAAATTTTACGGCCCAGTTAACTTTTATGTGTAAATCTATAATTTCACCCAATGAACATGGGTTTATAAAGGCAAGATCAACAGCTACTAATCTTTAAGAATTCTCATCTCACATCAATCTAGGATTTCGGAACAAAATGCAAACTGATGTGGTCTATATTGACTTCAGTAAAGCATTTGACTCCGTAAATCATAATCTCTTAATTCATAAGTTAAATTTGATTGGTTTTCCTCAAAAGCTCCTTCTGTGGATATCCGATTATTTAACTAACAGGTCTCAACGAGTTCTTTTTAAAGAATGTCTTTCTAAGCCGATCTTAGTTACTTCTGGTGTTCTTCAGGGCAGCCACCTTGGACCATTGCTATTTAACCTTTTTATTAACGATCTTTCTTCAATACTCCTTCACTCTAACATTCTTATGTATGCTGATGTTTGACACACAATGATCCAGCAAAAAACCTTCTTCAAACAGATCTTGATTTGTTTTTTGAATGGTGCAGCCATAATCTGCTGCATCTTAACTGTTTGAAGTGCAAGGTTATGTCATTTTACAGATGTAACTATCATGTCATCAATTACAATCTTAACTTAACCCCACTCTTAAGAATATCTTAAGTAGCTGATTTAAGTATCCTCTTTGATCATAAATTAAAATTTGATCGTCACATTACACAAATTGTCAATAAGGCATTTCACCTACTCGGGTTCATCAAAAGATGGGCCAAAGAATTCGAGGATCCTTACACGACAAAGTTGCTTTACACTTCTCTTGTTCGTCGAACTCTTGAATATGGGTCTTGCGTGTGGTCGCCGCAATACCATATTCACCAAGATAGAATTGAGTCTGTTCAAAAGCAGTTTCTACTATTTGCCTTGCGCAGTTTTAATTGGGTTCCGGGTGTAGACTTACCACCATACTCTAGTAGACTCCTTCTAATTAACCTACCTTCTTTAACTAACCGTCGTATTATGTTAGGCGTTATGTTTATTGTAAAGCTAATAAAGTACAATATAGATTCCCCTACTCTGCTTACTCAACTTAATTTCTGTATTCCTTCTAGAGTTACTCGTAATTTTATGCCACTATCCTTGGACTTTTGTAATACTAACTATAGGTTGCATGATTCTCTGTGCTGACTACAACAGACTGTCTAGAGTTTTCAACTCCGAGTTCTCCCTTTACTCTGTTAAGCTGTCTATCCTCAATCAATTAACACTACATGCTAACAACTAATATTAATCTACCGATCTGATTGGGTTTTACTGCGTTTTCCCCAATCCTTTGCAGCAAATGTTGGATCGAGAATTCTTGTTTTATTATCCCCAGCCTAAATTTAAAAATATATATTTTTAATAATTTTTAATTCTTGACTTATTGCAAAATTTTAATTTCAAATTCTAAATTATTTTCTTTTTTTTTTTAAAAAAATTTCCAATTTTAATTTGATGTAATCTAATTTTAATTTTAATTTTAAGTCGACTGTTTTAGTTGAAGTTAAATAAATAAATAAATAAATAAATATATTAGTGTTAATGTAGAGTTGCCAGATGTAGGTGACGCTGCCGAAATGTCTGTGCTAACAAGTGAGATTCACGGGAGTCTGGCATAACTACTAAAATTGTGTTTAAAGTAGATTTTATTCTTGTTGAACTGACGCGTCTTAAGCCTCTTGCTATTTTTGTTTTTGTTCCTATTTCGCACTCCCACGCTCATTCGCGCTTGCATCGCTCTCTGAGAGGGCTGCGCTGTGCTAAGAGTTATAGTTGTGTTGTTGCTCTTTCTTGATTTCGTGTCTCGCGCTCTCGCTCTCACGCTTTATTACGCTCTCTGGTATACTAGTAGTGGTAACCAGCTGTGTATCATTAGATTACTTTTGTTTTCTTGCTCTTTTTTAACTTTTTCCTTTTGGAACTAATGTTTCGTATTTCGCTTTAACATTTTTGTTTGTTTTTTTGGTGTTTCCTACCATATTTCTCGTATGCTTATTAGTCCGCAGTAAAAATGCTGGTGTGCTCTGCAACCTCTTGCAAATGCAAGGCCGATTCAAAGCCAGACTTTGTTTCTTGCTGGTTGTGTGATAAATTCTATCACATAAAATGCATCGGCTTAACAGCACGAATCAAAGACACCCTCAACAGAAATGATTCTGGGCTGAAATGGTCATGCTGCGTGCAGCATTTTCAAATCTCCAATCTGAATTTTCAGATATGGAAACTAAATTTACTAGTTTCGAATGTTCCGATGAGCCTTCCGCACTTCCACCGGCAACTCCTTCAGTTATAACATCTCCAGTTATTGCCTACTTAACCCCCTCTACGTCTACGTCTCCTAACATTCCTCTAGCCGCCCCGGCTGTTTTGTGCGATCCACCACTTTTGATCGTCACCTCTCCAGTCGCGCCTTTATCCAAAAAGAATCTTCAAAATTCTTTTGATAACACTGCCGTTAATACTCAAACGGGTGTTTCAAACGTTAAATCGCTTGTCGCGGTTCAGCCCAAGAAACATGTTTTCGTTTCACGCCTTGCACCCGACACTTCGATTGAAGATGTAAAATTCAATCAAAAATTTCTGTACCGAACATTGTAGTAGAAAAGTTTAAATTTAACTACACGCGAGATATCTCATCCTTCAAAATAAGTATACCTGCAGACAATTTTCAATCTGTTTGCAGCGGAGCCTTCTAGTCGCCTGACTTACATACATATATGTAAAAGAGTATTCTCCAAAACCAAAAAATCGAACTGCGGTACCACTTCCTTCAACTTCTCGCGCCTCTTCTTCTTCTATTGAAGCATCAAAAAACCAGTAGAGATATCCCATCTTTATTTAGTTTATCTAAACGTTAAAGGCCTAACGCACTCCAGTATTATTATTAATTTATAGCTTGCAATTAGTATTATACAATTAAATACTTTTTATGGCAACATACGTCCAAGGGTATCCTACTGTCGTGTGCAACTCGACTGTTGCTCTTGTTCCTTTTGGAACTAATATTTCGTATTTCGCTTTAAAATTTTTGTTTGTTTTTTTAGTGTTCCCTACCATTATTCTCGTAGGCTTATTAGTCCGCAGTAAAAATGCTGGTGTGCTCTGCAACCTCTTGCAAATGCAAGGCCGATTCAAAGCCAGACTTTGTTTCTTGCTGGTTGTGTGATAAATTCTATCACATAAAATGCATCGGCTTAACAGCACGAATCAAAGACACCCTCAACAGAAATGATTCTGGCCTGAAATGGTCATGCGAAGTTTTTCGGGTGAAAGAACTAACTTTGAGTAAAATGCTTAGGGAGAGCAAATTAAAATTTGAAAAGCTGCGTGCAGCATTTTCAAATCTCCAATCTGAATTTTCAGATATGGAAACTAAATTTACTAGTTTCGAATGTTCCGATGAGCCTTCCGCACTTCCACCGGCAACTCCTTCAGTTATAACATCTCCAGTTATTGCCTACTTAACCCCCTCTAAGTCTACGTCTCCTAACATTCCTCTAGCCGCCCCGGCTGTTTTGTGCGATCCACCACTTTTGATCGTCACCTCTCCAGTCGCGCCTTCATCCAAAAAGAATCTTCAAAATTCTTCGCCTGACTTACATATATGTAAAAGACTATTCTCCAAAACCAAAAAAATCGAACTGCGGTACCACTTCCTTCAACTTCTCGCGCCTCTTCTTCTTCTATTGGAGCATCAAAAAACCAGTAGAGATATCCCATCTTTATTTAGCTTATCTAAACGTTAAATTCCTAAACTCTAAGCTCTCTAAATTGTTTATGAATAGTGTTTCGTTTACTGAAACCTGGTTAAAACCTGATGTAGAAAACTGCTCAATTTTTCCTAATAAGTACACCTCCTTCAGATGTGACCGTTTATCACGAATTGGAGGTGGTGTTCTTATAGCTGTAAAGTCAGATCTTCCTTCCGAACTTGTTCCATTAGACCATGGTTCGTCCTTAGAATTTTTATGTGTTAAAATGACGATGTGTCAAATTTCAATTTACATTACCTGTTCGTATTTTTCTCCCTCTTCTGATATATCTGTCTACCTAGACCATCTTTCATCTATCCAAGCCATTGCCTCTAAACTATCTGATAGAGATTATCTGCTAGTTTTTGGTGATTTCAACTTACCAGAAGTTACTTGGTCATCTCAATCAGATATATTGGTGCCCTCTATATTTAACTCTTTCTTAAATGGCCTTTCGCAGCAATCTCTTTATCAAATAAATACTGTTCCTAATTGTAGTGGTAGGATGCTTGATTTAATTTTCTCTTCTGACATTTTACTAAACACTATCTCTAGAATGAATCCCTTAGTTCTTCCTGAAGATCCCTATCATCCTACATTGGACCTGGTTCTAACTCTACCAACTTCTATGCAAACTGCAACTGTTTCCCCTATAATAAAATCACGTTGTTTTCGTAGGACCGATTTTCAAAAATTGAATTGTTTAATTTTGGAACATGATTGGTCATTTCTTTATTCATGTTCTGATCTAAATAAATGCATTTCATTTTTTTATTCCTCTATGAACACATTTTTTGATCAATGTGTTCCTGTTACTTTTCCCGTAAAGTCAAGTAGGCCTCCTTGGTTTTCACGTGAGGTAGTAAGGCTGAAAAATTTGAAATCGCGGTATTTTAAAAAGTTTAAGTTAACTCGTAATCCTTCTGATTTTACACTTTATATTGCTGCAAGAGCAAACGTTATTGCTCTGAACGAAAATTGTTACAAAAAGTATTTGCGTCGCTGCCGTTTGCAGTTTGCTCAGGACCCAAAGCAGTTTTATAACTTTGTTAACTTAAAACGTAAATCAAGTAGATTTCCTCACTCTCTATCATACGAAAATAAGGAAGCAACTGATGATCAGGCAGCTGCCGATTTGTTTGCAGACTTTTTTCAATCAACTTATTTAACAGAACCTTATAGTTCCCCTTTACATCCATACCCTTATAGTATAGAAAATTTTAACACTGTCTTCTGTCCTTCTATCGACAAAACCTCTCTACTAATTGATCTTAAATCGATAAAATCCGTTTTTTATTCCTGGCCCTGACGGAATTCCAGCATGCGTACTTAGATTTTGTGCTGATTCGATTTTGAATCCAGTTCATAAGCTATTTGACTTGTCACTATCCAATAGTTATTTGCCACCTATTTGGAAAAACTCTTTTTCCTTTCCTCTTCACAAAAGTGGTTCTAACCATGATAGATGTGTTTCCAAGTAGTCCGCAATTCCTAAGATTTTTGAAAAAAATTTTACGGCCCAGTTAACTTTTATGTGTAAATCTATAATTTCACCCAATGAACATGGGTTTATAAAGGCAAGATCAACAGCTACTAATCTTTAAGAATTCTCATCTCACATCAATCTAGGATTTCGGAACAAAATGCAAACTGATGTGGTCTATATTGACTTCAGTAAAGCATTTGACTCCGTAAATCATAATCTCTTAATTCATAAGTTAAATTTGATTGGTTTTCCTCAAAAGCTCCTTCTGTGGATATCCGATTATTTAACTAACAGGTCTCAACGAGTTCTTTTTAAAGAATGTCTTTCTAAGCCGATCTTAGTTACTTCTGGTGTTCTTCAGGGCAGCCACCTTGGACCATTGCTATTTAACCTTTTTATTAACGATCTTTCTTCAATACTCCTTCACTCTAACATTCTTATGTATGCTGATGTTTGACACACAATGATCCAGCAAAAAACCTTCTTCAAACAGATCTTGATTTGTTTTTTGAATGGTGCAGCCATAATCTGCTGCATCTTAACTGTTTGAAGTGCAAGGTTATGTCATTTTACAGATGTAACTATCATGTCATCAATTACAATCTTAACTTAACCCCACTCTTAAGAATATCTTAAGTAGCTGATTTAAGTATCCTCTTTGATCATAAATTAAAATTTGATCGTCACATTACACAAATTGTCAATAAGGCATTTCACCTACTCGGGTTCATCAAAAGATGGGCCAAAGAATTCGAGGATCCTTACACGACAAAGTTGCTTTACACTTCTCTTGTTCGTCGAACTCTTGAATATGGGTCTTGCGTGTGGTCGCCGCAATACCATATTCACCAAGATAGAATTGAGTCTGTTCAAAAGCAGTTTCTACTATTTGCCTTGCGCAGTTTTAATTGGGTTCCGGGTGTAGACTTACCACCATACTCTAGTAGACTCCTTCTAATTAACCTACCTTCTTTAACTAACCGTCGTATTATGTTAGGCGTTATGTTTATTGTAAAGCTAATAAAGTACAATATAGATTCCCCTACTCTGCTTACTCAACTTAATTTCTGTATTCCTTCTAGAGTTACTCGTAATTTTATGCCACTATCCTTGGACTTTTGTAATACTAACTATAGGTTGCATGATTCTCTGTGCTGACTACAACAGACTGTCTAGAGTTTTCAACTCCGAGTTCTCCCTTTACTCTGTTAAGCTGTCTATCCTCAATCAATTAACACTACATGCTAACAACTAATATTAATCTACCGATCTGATTGGGTTTTACTGCGTTTTCCCCAATCCTTTGCAGCAAATGTTGGATCGAGAATTCTTGTTTTATTATCCCCAGCCTAAATTTAAAAATATATATTTTTAATAATTTTTAATTCTTGACTTATTGCAAAATTTTAATTTCAAATTCTAAATTATTTTTTTTTTTTTTTAAAAAAATTTCCAATTTTAATTTGATGTAATCTAATTTTAATTTTAATTTTAAGTCGACTGTTTTAGTTGAAGTTAAATAAATAAATAAATAAATAAATATATTAGTGTTAATGTAGAGTTGCCAGATGTAGGTGACGCTGCCGAAATGTCTGTGCTAACAAGTGAGATTCACGGGAGTCTGGCATAACTACTAAAATTGTGTTTAAAGTAGATTTTATTCTTGTTGAACTGACGCGTCTTAAGCCTCTTGCTATTTTTGTTTTTGTTCCTATTTCGCACTCCCACGCTCATTCGCGCTTGCATCGCTCTCTGAGAGGGCTGCGCTGTGCTAAGAGTTATAGTTGTGTTGTTGCTCTTTCTTGATTTCGTGTCTCGCGCTCTCGCTCTCACGCTTTATTACGCTCTCTGGTATACTAGTAGTGGTAACCAGCTGTGTATCATTAGATTACTTTTGTTTTCTTGCTCTTTTTTAACTTTTTCCTTTTGGAACTAATGTTTCGTATTTCGCTTTAACATTTTTGTTTGTTTTTTTGGTGTTTCCTACCATATTTCTCGTATGCTTATTAGTCCGCAGTAAAAATGCTGGTGTGCTCTGCAACCTCTTGCAAATGCAAGGCCGATTCAAAGCCAGACTTTGTTTCTTGCTGGTTGTGTGATAAATTCTATCACATAAAATGCATCGGCTTAACAGCACGAATCAAAGACACCCTCAACAGAAATGATTCTGGGCTGAAATGGTCATGCTGCGTGCAGCATTTTCAAATCTCCAATCTGAATTTTCAGATATGGAAACTAAATTTACTAGTTTCGAATGTTCCGATGAGCCTTCCGCACTTCCACCGGCAACTCCTTCAGTTATAACATCTCCAGTTATTGCCTACTTAACCCCCTCTACGTCTACGTCTCCTAACATTCCTCTAGCCGCCCCGGCTGTTTTGTGCGATCCACCACTTTTGATCGTCACCTCTCCAGTCGCGCCTTTATCCAAAAAGAATCTTCAAAATTCTTTTGATAACACTGCCGTTAATACTCAAACGGGTGTTTCAAACGTTAAATCGCTTGTCGCGGTTCAGCCCAAGAAACATGTTTTCGTTTCACGCCTTGCACCCGACACTTCGATTGAAGATGTAAAATTCAATCAAAAATTTCTGTACCGAACATTGTAGTAGAAAAGTTTAAATTTAACTACACGCGAGATATCTCATCCTTCAAAATAAGTATACCTGCAGACAATTTTCAATCTGTTTGCAGCGGAGCCTTCTAGTCGCCTGACTTACATACATATATGTAAAAGAGTATTCTCCAAAACCAAAAAATCGAACTGCGGTACCACTTCCTTCAACTTCTCGCGCCTCTTCTTCTTCTATTGAAGCATCAAAAAACCAGTAGAGATATCCCATCTTTATTTAGTTTATCTAAACGTTAAAGGCCTAAACTCTAAGCTCTCTAAATTGTTTATGAATAGTGATGTAGAAAACTGCTCAATTTTTCCTAATAAGTATATCTCCTTCAGATGTGACCGTTTATCACGAATTGGAGGTGGTGTTCTTATAGCTGTAAAGTCAGATCTTCCTTCCGAACTTGTTCCATTAGACCATGGTTCTTCCTTAGAATTTTTATGTGATAAAATGACGATGTGACAAATTTCAATTTACATTACCTGTTCGTATTTTTCTCCCTCTTCTGATATATCTGTCTACCTAGACCATCTTTCATCTATCCAATCCGTTGCCTCTAAACTATCTGATAGAGATTATCAGCTAGTTTTTGGTGATTTCAACTTACTAGAAATTACTTGGTCATCTCAATCAGATATATTGGTGCCCTCTGTATTTAACTCTTTCTTAAATGGCCTTTCGCAGCAATCTCTTTATCAAATAAATACTGTTCCTTATTGTAGTGGTAGAATGCTTTGATTTAATTTTCTCTTTTGTCATTTTACTAAACAATATTTCTAGAATGAATCCCTTAGTTCTTCCTGAAGATCCCTATCATCCTACATTGGACCTGGTTCTAACTCTGCCAACTTCTATGCAAACTGCAACTGTTTCCCCTATAATAAAATCACGTTGTTTTCGTAGGACCGATTTTCAAAAATGGAATTCTTTAATTTTGGAACATGATTGGTCATTTCTTTATTCATGTTCTGATCTAAATAAATGCATTTCATTTTTTTATTCCTCTATGAACTCATTTTTTGATCAATGTGTTCCTGTTACTTTTCCCGTAAAGTCAAATAGGCCTCCTTGGTTTTCACGTGACGTAGTAAGGCTGAAAAATTTGAAATCGCGGTATTTTAAAAAGTTTAAACTAACTCGTAATCCTTCTGATTTTACACGTTATATTGCTGCAAGAGCAAACTTTATTGTTACAAAAAGTATTTGCGTCGCTGCCGTTTGCAGTTTGCTCAGGACCCAAAGCAGTTTTATAACTTTGTTAACTTAAAGCGTAAATCAAGTAGATTTCCTCCCTCTCTATCATACGAAAATAAGGAAGCAACTGATGATCAGGCAGCTGCCGATTTGTTTGCAGACTTTTTTCAATCAACTTATTTAACAGAACCTTATAGTTCCCCTTTACATCCATACCCTTATAGTATAGAAAATTTTAACACTGTCTTCTGTCCTTCTATCGACAAAACCTCTCTACTAATTGATCTTAAATCGATAAAATCCGTTTTTTATTCCTGGCCCTGACGGAATTCCAGCATGCGTACTTAGATTTTGTGCTGATTCGATTTTGAATCCAATTCATAAGCTATTTGACTTGTCACTATCCAATAGTTATTTCCCACCTATTTGGAAAAACTCTTTTTCCATTCCTCTTCACAAAAGTGGTTCTAACCATGATAGATGTGTTTCCAAGTTGTCCGCAATTCCTAAGATTTTTGAAAAAAATTTTACGGTTCAGTTAACTTTTATGTGTAAATCTATAATTTCACCCAATGAACATGGGTTTATAAAGGCAAGATCAACAGCTACTAATCTTTTAGAGTTCTCATCTCACATCAATCTAGGATTTCGGAACAAAATGCAAACTGATGTGGTCTATACTGACTTCAGTAAAGCATTTGACTCCGTAAATCATAATCTCTTAATTCATAAGTTAAATTTGATTGGTTTTCCTCAAAAGCTCCTTCTGTGGATATCCGATTATTTAACTAACAGGTCTCAACGAGTTCTTTTTAAAGAATGTCTTTCTAAGCCGATCTTAGTTACTTCTGGTGTTCCTCAGGGCAGCCACCTTGGACCATTGCTATTTAACCTTTTTATTAACGATCTGACACACAATGATCCAGCAAAAAACCTTCTTCAAACAGATCTTGATTTGTTTTTTGAATGGTGCAGCCATAATCTGCTGCATCTTAACTGTTTGAAGTGCAAGGTTATGTCATTTTACAGATGTAACTATCATGTCATCAATTACAATCTTAACTTAACCCCACTCTTAAGAATATCTTAAGTAGCTGATTTAAGTATCTTCTTTGATCATAAATTGAAATTTGATCGTCACATTACACAAATTGTCAATAAGGCATTTCACCTACTCGGGTTCATCAAAAGATGGGCCAAAGAATTCGAGGATCCTTACACGACAAAGTTGCTTTACACTTCTCTTGTTCGTCGAACTCTTGAATATGGGTCTTACGTGTGGTCGCCGCAATACCATTTTCACCAAGATAGAATTGAGTCTGTTCAAAAGCAGTTTCTACTATTTGCCTTGCGCAGTTTTAATTGGGTTCCGGGTGTAGACTTACCACCATACTCTAGTAGACTCCTTCTAATTAACCTACCTTCTTTAACTAACCGTCGTATTATGTTAGGCGTTATGTTTATTGTAAAGCTAATAAAGTACAATATAGATTTCCCTACTCTGCTTACTCAACTTAATTTCTGTATTCCTTCTAGAGTTACTCGTAATTTTATGCCACTATCCTTGGACTTTTGTAATACTAACTATAGCTTGCATGATTCTCTGTGCTGACTAAAACAGACTGTCTAGAGTTTTCAACTCCGAGTCCTCCCTTTACTCTGTTAAGCTGTCTATCCTCAATCAATTAACACTACATGCTAACAACTAATATTAATCTACCGATCTGATTGGGTTTTACTGCGTTTTCCCCAATCCTTTGCAGCAAATGTTGGATCGAGAATTCTTGTTTTGTTATCCCCAGCCTAAATTTAAAAATATATATTTTTAATAATTTTTAATTCTTGACTTATTGCAAAATTTTAATTTCAAATTCTAAATTATTTTCTTTTTTTTTTTTAAAAAATTTCCAATTTTAATTTGACGTAATCTAATTTTAATTTTAATTTTAAGTCGACTGTTTTAGTTGACGTTAAATAAATAAATAAATAAATAAATATATTAGTGTTAATGTAGAGTTGCCAAATGTAGGTGACGCTGCCGAAATATCGGTGCTGCCACTCATATCGATGTACCAAGCCACCTATTGGTTGAGGGTTAGCATATATGCACATCTATTTTCGGTAATTGACATGTGCATAGAAAAGAAGAGTCAAGTCGCTCGTCCTTTTCTTTCCTGCAGAAGTAATATAGTTATGACGTCATCGACAATTTGTTTGCTGGTGGGAGGGTCGAAATGGTTTATCTATTAACTTCAGTGTTTATTGTCCGATCGGGTAGCAATTTGGAGGATAAGTTCATATAGTATTTATCTATATATATGCTAAAGCAGAACGTTAAGAAATGAGAACTTCGAATGTAAATCGCAACTTAAATCAAAATTGTCGATTTGCGGTGGCGGTAGACGTGTTATTCCAATTTGAAAATAAACTTTATCTGCATATGGTATACAGGAATCTTTATGCTAAATTTGGTGTCCCTAGCTTTAGTAATAACTGAGATCCAGAGAGACGGACGGATGGACAGACAGACAGACAGACGGACATGGCTCAATCGACTCGGCTAGTGATCCTTTACAAGGGGTTTACCGCGCCTCCTTCTGCCTGTTACATACATTTGCACAAAGTTAGTATACCCTTTTTTGACCATTTTCATTTGTCGAAGGGTATAAAAATATATATAATAATAATAAATAAATATGAAAACACAAAATATGAAACTGCCCACCCTGGGAGTCAAAGGCTTTTCGACTGCCGCAGGAGTTGATCATTGGCCAAGTGAGCTATGTTCCGCTCTAATGTAACCTGTAATCGAGGTTCGTTTGCTACCGCGATTTACATGTAAAATGTTGTTGATTTTCATTGAATACAAATTTTAGCGCCTGCCAAAATTCGTTACTTTTGCTTCTTCTTGATTTTTTGGATGGAGCTAAGAATGCATATATTTGTATAAATATTGTAGAATAATATGCTTCACAGGCTGGCACAAATCCTCTAACTGAACCCTCCACGAGGGTGCCGGCTGGGCAATGGGCTGTGTATTGACTCAAGACTTCAGAGTCAGGCACTGTCCTGTTGCTTGGGGCTTGGGCCAATACACGGCCCAGCTAAGGCAAGGACGCAACAACATGCGGACAATCAAAGTCTGGTGCTGCTGTGTCCGGAGCCATGGTCAGAGGTGCCTGGCAGATAGGCCTAAAATGCTATAGGGTGGTTCCCAAGAACAAAATTAACCAAAATTGAAGAAGTAGATGGAGCCAACAACTGGGTCAACTCGGGCTTGGATGTCAGCCCAAACGTCGGTGGAAGGCGTGACTGCTACCACCGGCGGGCACGGGGGGGTGAAAACCCCTCTACGTG
Organism: Zaprionus ornatus; assembly: GCA_018904035.1. Lineage (NCBI taxonomy): Eukaryota > Metazoa > Arthropoda > Insecta > Diptera > Drosophilidae > Zaprionus > Zaprionus ornatus. The sequence continues at coordinate 304,263 of JAEIFZ010000170.1, forward strand.
TCGCCAGCGGTCACACCTCTGTACTGGTGGGAGCAGGCCAGGACAGTTGCACTACGACTGCCACAACAACAACACAACATCAAAGAACGCCAAGATGCGGCGCGGTACCAGAGTCCATGCAGACTCGGACAGCGACCCTCAAGGCAACGAGATCAGCGCTGAGATGGAAGAAAGCCTCCTGCGCTCCCCTGTCAAGGGTTCCAACTCCCCTAGTAGGGAAGGGCCCAAAAAGACAAAAGAGGGCTTGAGAGCCAAAGCTCAGTATAAAGCGGCCCTAAAAATCAAATCTCGGCTCGCTAGCAGCAACAAACTCACCCCTGAGGAGAGGAAAAAGCTGGAGTGGGCCGAAGAGAAGATCGAAGAGGGACGAAAACATTTCGAGGGCAAATCGGCAATGAAGGCCACTTCAAGCCAATATGCTCACTAAAAGGCAGCGGTCTGAAGACCAAGACAAGGCGGATGTGCCCGCGAGCAAGCGGCCGCGCCAAAAGGTGGAGAAAGCCCCCAGAAAGCCACTGCCGAAAAATGAGACAGCTAGCGATGTGACGCGACGGCACCTAGTCGTCGCGCTCATCGACCGCAGTAACCCCAACGGCAAAATGACACCCGAGAAGTGGAAGATGGTAGAGCTGAGGCTGTTGGACGCCATATTCAAAAGAATGGAGGAGCCAGAGTCTCAGCCTACCACCTTTGACGGAGCGGGGTGGCTCAACGGGGTAAAGATACTGAGCTGCAAGGATGACCTCACCCTGAAGTGGGTCACCGAGACTGTATCCAAGATGGACGCTCCCTTGGAAGGTGCTAAGTTGGAGGTAGTTGACAGAACCTGTATTCCGTCAGTACCAAAAGCGAAGGTACTCTTCCCAAGGGTCGTACCTAAGGAACAGCCGCTCAAACTGCTCCGATGGCAGAATCCGGACGTGCCTACCGCTGACTGGACGGTACTACACGTTGGCAAGCCGGAAGGCAACGGCCAACAGATGGTCCTCCAGATCAATAAGGAGGCCGAGGATCTGCTGTACCCAGGCTGGAGGCCGGCGAGGTGGAAAAGGACCTCGAAGCCTTGACCGACGCGGCCAACAGCCTCGATATTGACGATGAAACGGAGGAGGATGGTGACCTGACTATCATAGCCAACCAATCTAAGCAGAAGGAATCTGAAAATAGCCATGAAGCTACAGATCCTTTAGCTAAACCTCCATAAGAGCAAGTTGGCGTCGGCGGAGCTCCTTCTAACCCTGGAGGAGGAGTCCGTCGACGTAACCCTAGTCCAGGAGCCCTGGATCGCGTCGGGCAACAAGATCGCTGGGCTCGGGTCTAGCAACTATTCCACCTTCTACCCGACCACCGTAAGTAGAGCTAGTACGGCAATTCTTGTAAGAAAAGGCATCTACGCTTATCTTATGTCCAATTACAGCACTGACGACATCACGGTGATAGCGCTAGAGGATTGCAGGGACGAACCACTCCTAATGGCGTCCTGCTATCTAGCGCAAGACAGGGAATCACCGACGAAGGAGACGGAGCGTCTGATACAGGAGGTGAGCCAGAAGAGGCAACCCCTGGTGATAGGCGCCGACGCCAACGCCCACCACACCCTTTGGGGCTGCAAGGACGTAAACAATAGGGGTGAGTCGCTTCTAGACTTCATTCTTAAATATAATCTTAAGATCGCGAACAGGGGGGAGGAACCCACCTACGTGGGTCCCACCTCATCAAGCGTTATAGATTTAACACTCGCGTCTGGAACAAATACCGAAGTCACTGAGTGGAGGGTTCTCAGCAAACCCTCCTTCTCTGATCACAGGTATATCCAGTTCAAAGTTCAACTCGAGTGCAAAGTGACAAAAAGTCTTTACAAGAATCCCCGGAATACCATCTGGGATATGTATAAGACCAAAGTGACAAGGACACTCCCAGCACCATCACCGATCATATCAACGGCGGACACTGAGAAGTCCGTGAAGACTCTCTGTCACCACCTAACCTCGGCCTTCAACGCAGCGTGCAAAACCTCAATTGTAAGAAGGAAGCACAGGCCACCCTGGTGGAATCCAGAATTAAAGGCACAACACACAGACCTACAAGAAATCTTCAAACTGGCCAAACAAGCGAATGAAGATCTTGTATGGGACGAATACAGAATAAGGCTCCGCGACTTTAAGAAAAAGGTCCAGACAGCCAAAAGGAACTCCTGGAGATCCTTCTGCTCCGGCATAGAGAAGGTCACAGAAACCGCCAGGCTTAGGAAGCTTCTGTCGAGCCAACCAGCAATTCAGAGCCAACTAAGAACCAGCGATGGCCAATGGACGAGTAGCAGCAGGGAAGCGACAAATGCCCTTCTAAGCGAGCACTTCCCCGGATGCACAGATGTACTCGATCCGCAACAACCAATGCACACGAACCCAGTGTCCGACGTACCTGGGAACATAATCACACCACATAGAATCCAGTGGGCCATAGACTCGTTTGAAAGTTATAAATCCCCTGGCCTGGATGGCGTAATACCAGCCATGCTACAGAAGACCAAAGAAAAGGTCACTCCATGGCTGGAATCGATATTCAAAGCATGTCTGAGGCAGGGATATGTACCGGTACCCTGGAGGACAGCACGTGTTGTGTTCCTGCCAAAAGCAGGAAAATGCAGTCACATGCAGCCGAAAGATTACAGACCGATAAGTCTCACCTCCTTCCTGCTAAAAACCTTCGAGAAACTTCTGGATCTACACATAAGAGGAGGCATGGACCGACTCGTAGAATCCAACCAACACGCATACACAAAAGGGAAATCGGTGGAAACAGCGCTACACTCCCTAGTAGCCACCATCGAAAAAGCCCTACACCACAAGGAATTTGCCTTAGGAGCGTTCCTGGATATCTCAGGTGCATTCAACAATGTATCTACGGAAGCGATCATGCGGAGCCTGAGAGCCGCAGAAACCCACGAAGCTGTAAAATCTTGGATATGCAATCTATTGAGCTGCAGAAGAGTAAGAGCCGAACGGGGAACCACGACCATAACCAAAGCAGCGCACAGAGGCACGCCACATGGAGGAGTGTTGTCGCCGCTGTTGTGGAATTTAGTGGTAAACGACGTCTTAAGGAAATTTAAACGGAAAGCCCCCAAGATAACCGCCTATGCAGACGACATAGCCATAATTATCGTGGGCAAATGTCCAATGACAATCAGCTCTGTCATGGACAATACACTAAAAGAAATACTGAAGTGGGCGATGGAGGTCGGACTCAGTATCAATGCGGACAAGACGGATCTAATTCTCTTTACCAAGAGATACAAGATACCGCAATGGACTCCGCCATCTATAAACGGTGCCATGCTCGAGCCAAAAAAGAGCGTAAAATATCTAGGAATAGTACTGGACAGCAAAGTGAGCTGGAAACCCAATGTCGAGGAAAGGGTTAAGAAAGCCACAAATGCACTTTATGCATCGCAAAAGATGCTAAGTAGCACGTGGGGCTTGTCTCCCAGACTAATGCACTGGATCTTCATCTCAATTGTTCGTCCAATACTATTCTACGGTATCCTAGTATGGTGGAGGGCCACTAAGAAATCCACATACCTCCTAACAATGTAAAGGGTACAAAGACGTGCATTGATGTGCATTACTGGGGCACTGAGATCTACTCCAACAAAGGCCCTGGCCTTCGCAAACTATAGGCATAGCGAAGTGGGAGGAGAGTCATTCAATAGCACGGACTATATGACCCCAATAAACAACTTCTCCAGAACGCCCACTCTAATGGGTCATGAAGATTGGAAAATCGGCATGGACGAAAACGCAACAAAGCTATTTACGGACGGATCTAAAATGGAAGCCGGCGTGGGCGCCGCGGTCTACTGTGCGGATCCGCTCATTCAAGTGTCGTACAAGTTGCCGGATTACTGTAGCATCTTCCATGCGGAGGTCTTTGCTATAAGGAAGGCGGCAGAACTTGCGACAACACTCAACAAAAATCGGGTCAACATCCTAGTCGACAGTCAGACGGCTATCAAATCTTTGCAATCCTATGTCATCAGCTCCGAAGGTGTACTGGCAAGCAGGGAAGCATTAGATGCATTAAGCATCCGATCGAAGGTGCGCATCTTCTGGGTTCCCAGCCACCAGGGCATTGACGGAAACGAGATGGCAGACAGGCTAGCGAAAGAGGGTGCCGAATCTAGACAGCTGACAGTTGAAGACCTGAAGCTACCGCTGCGATCAATAAGCCACAGCCTAGAACAAGGCGCTGCGGTAATAGCAGGAAGAGGATGGCACAACACAAAAAACTGCAAAATAACCCGCCCTATGTGCAACAACGCAAACGCGAAATTAGCCCATTATGTCATTCAGCTCCCGAGAAGAGACTGTAGAACAATGATGGGCATACTCACGGGTCACTGCCTGACCGCAACTCATGCTAAAAAGTTGGGCATCACCGACAATGACGAATGCAGGAAATGCAAGGAACCAGATGTAAGAGAAACTCTGGAGCACCTCATCTGCGACTGCCCCGCTCTCATGACCTCGAGAGCGAAGTACCTGAGACGCCCCCTGCTTGCATTACTAGAAGAAGCAGCGGGCCTGGCACCCCAAAAACTCCTGGCTTTCGCCAAACTTACCAGCATACCAGACTGGGATAATTAAACTAAGAAATTAACAGCCTCCATCACTTATCCGGCCGCACTAAGGATCATACTGATCTATGTGAGGCCCCCCATTAGGGGCCTGCCGATATAACCTAACCTAATATGCTTCACATATTACGCTGACATTAAACTCGATCTAGCAAAAACGCTGTACATACAGTCTTGCGCATGCATGGGTACGTAACGTAACATAAAACTTGAAGCCCATGATTCTGAACACGCATGATTATGATTGTTGTATAATTACATTCTTCTCTTTGTATGCACCTAAAAGAACAAATTCAGCAAAACTTTTGACTAGACATTTCCGTCTCTCACGACTCACTTCGAGCCGAACATAAACTGTGTACATTTAGTCTTAAGCTGACAGTAAAACAATAAAGTGGTTGTATTCCGAACTCGTTCGTATTTAATTCCATAAACTAAACTTACATCGTTGATCTTAGTCTAATACACATTCGCGAAGAATACGTAAGTGGCGCAGCCGGTAGGATAGTATTTATTGAAGCGATAGCTAAACTATTCAATTCTTTAATTATTATCTCCTAAAGGCAATTCACAAATCGTGTCGGTAACATCGAAACAGTGGTTCATACCTAAAGAGTAAATCCGGACTTGTAAATACGAAGTGATTGTGAAACAACTTAAAAATAACAAAACATTTCTAAGCGCGCAACAACAAAATCAACCAAGAAAAAATAAGTGACTGAACATAGAAGAAATAAGTGAATAATATAAACATTTTAAGTGACTGCAACATAAAAAATAAACAAAAAAAAAACAAATAAAAAAAATAAACTGCAACAAAATCATCGAAGAAGAAATAAGTGAACTACGTAAATATTGACGAAGACATAACCCCTTGCTGAAGTGAAAACACAACCTCATCTAAACTCACATAAAACGAAGCAATGGCAGTATCAACACCAGCCCCAATAGTACTATCCGACTCAAATATGAGTCAGGTCGAAAGACAGATACACGCTGTCGAAAACTTCAATCGAGATCCGAGCACCCTGTTTACGTTCGTTAGTCGTATAGACTTCATCCTGGCACTGTACCAGACTACAGACGAATGGCAGAAGTTGATAATTTACGGACACATCGAGCGAAACATCAGTGGCGATGTCATCCGCACACTTGGAGCCAACAACTTCGCCAGTTGGATCGAATTAAGGACGCAATTGATTCTCTACTACAAACCACAGACACCGAACCATCAACTTTTGGTGGAATTCCGAAACACACAATATAGAGGTAACATCCGACAATTTTTGGAAGAGGCCGAGAGGAGACGGCAAGTTTTAATAAGTAAACTAGAATTAGAAAATAATACTGCAGAAACCACCTTTTTTACTAGACTTGTCAAAGATAGCATAGAGAAGTTAATCCAAAAATTGCCAAACCACATTCATATCAGAATAATTAAATGCCACATCCCAGACTTAAGATCTCTGATTAATAGATTACAAGAAAAAGGCCTTTACAACATCAAGCAAAGATAATTTTAAACCAGTCCCAAATTCCAATAGAACACCAACTAACTCACAAAAGAAACAAAATAATGGCCAAAACAAACCTATCACACCTTTCCAACCATGCCATAATAATGTTTACCAACCCTATTGTCAACCATATCCATACGCACCATTTCATGCACCCAGGTTTAACCAAAATCCGTTTCCCCAGTATCAACAAAGACCAGTCCACTCACAATCTAACATACCCAGAATGCAACAACCCAGACCGAGCCCAGCTTTTAACCGACAGAATATTTTTGACCAGAATCGTTTCGGACCTAATCACGCTGGCATACCGACTAACTACCCCTTAACTGGAAATGTAGCGACCAACAACCCTGTTAAAAGAATGAGACCGTCGGACAGTGGTCAATCCAAGATGAGCATAGAAGAATTAAGATACCAGGAAATGACACCAAATCAGCCCGAATACCCATACAACTACTATTATCCCTATTACCCGGATAATTTCCAACCTCAGCCCTATCCCTACCAAATGAGTTACATCCCAGATCCAATCCTATATCCTCCTGAAAACAACTATGACAATTCAAACACAGAAGAACAAGAGAAAACAATACCGACCGATAACGAACCAGACAATACCGAGCAAGCAGAAAATTTTCGGCTAGTTTCCCCGGATCAAGCCAATATGTATCAATCAAACATAATAATGGTGAATTAAAGTGTCTAATTGACACCGGATCCACAATAAATATGCTCACTCGGAATATTTTTCAAACACCCATACAAAAAACCAACCATCTAATCCATACTAGTACCAATAACTACTTTCCTATTGCTTAAGGGTTCTTGATTCATAAATTCTCAGATCATTACGACATGCTGATTGGACGCAAGTTGTTGTCCAAGGCCAAAGCAGTAATAGATTATCAAAAGGGAACTGCTACCCTATTTAATAAAATATACAAGATAAAAGACACTAACAAATTCCGCATCGTAATAGACTACAGGAAATTAAACGAAATATCAATAAATGACCGATATCCTATACCAAATATAGACGAAATATTAGGAAAACTAGGGAGGTCCAATTACTTCACAACAAAAGATCTTGCAAAAGCCTTCCACAAAATAGAAATGGACCCAGATTCAATAGCCAAGACCGCTTTCTTAACTAAATATGGACACTATGATTATACACGAATACCATTTGGGCTTAAAAATGCCTCCGCTACATTTCAACTATGTATGAACAATTTACTCCGTCCACTTCTAAATAAATTTTGCTTAGTATACCTAGACGACATCATAGTTTTTTTTTACATCCTTAGAAGAACATCTTCAAGCTTTACAGACAGTTTTTGAAAAATTATCACAGGCAAACCTAAAGTTACAACTAAATTAATGCCAATTCTTGAAACCAGAAACGACCTTCTTAGGACATGTAATTACCAAAGACGGGATCAAACCAAACCCAGATAAAATAAAGGCTATATTAAAATACCCGCTACCCCAAAAACCCAAAGAAATTAAAGCGTTCATAGGACTCACAGGATACTATAGGAAGTTTATACCTAATTTCTCCGATATTGCCAAACCCCTAAGCAATGGTTTGAAAAAGGAGCAAAAATAGATATCAACCATTTAGAATACTTAGAAGCATTCCAAAAATTAAAACTACTTATTTCCGAAGACCCAATCCTGAAAATACCGATCTTTGCATTAACGACCGATGCCAGCAATGTGGCTCTAGGAGCTGTTCTATCTCAAGATGGACATCCTGTTAATTATATTAGTAGAACTTTAAATGAACATGAGGTTAAAAACTTTCACAGACTATCTATTAGGACGACATATCGAGCTTCTGACCATCAAACATTGTGCTGGCTACACAAACTAAAGGAGTCCAATTCAAAGTTGACTAGATAGAAGATTAGACTCTCAGAGTACGATTTCGACATAAGGTACATCAAAGGAAAAGAAAACCATGTCGCGGATGCACTTTCGAGAATTAAAATAGAACAGATGTTTTTTGGGGAATCCACGCAACATGGCGCGGAAGAAGATAGTAGCAATCTAATAGGATAAAATGAGAAAGCCATTAATTATCACAAACGACAAATCATTTTTACAGAAGGTCCCAACAATAATACAGAATACGAGACTTATTTCGAAAACAAATTATACACCTTTCATATAGGGAAATTACCCTACAGACCGCTAAGCAGTATCTACTCGATCATTTTTGTTCCAAAAACAGTGTCTTGAATATTGACAGCGATGCAGATTTCGAAATGCTTCAAAGTGACTATAAGGAAACCATGAGTCCAAAATATACTATGCACAGTTCAAAGATTTGGTTTTAAACACACATGAAAAACTCCAGCATCCCGGAATTCAGAAAACTAATAAACTTTTCGGCATATTATTTCCCCAATAGCCAACTCCTTATCCAGAATATAATTAACGAATGCAGCTTGGCAAAAACGGAAAATCGTATCACAGAAATGCCAATGAAAGTTAATCCCAGACCCGTACATTGCCGCGATAAATTCGTAATAGATATTTATTCTTCTGAGGGCAATCACTACCTGCATAGACATATACTCAAAATTTGCCACGCTCGAACAGATAAAAACAAAAGATTGGTTAGAATGCAAAAATGCTCTTATGCGCATATTTAATTAGTTAGGAAAACCAAAACTCTTAAAAGCAGACAGAGATAGTGCATTCGCCAGTTTAGTCATTAAACGTTGGTTTGAGTCAGAAAATATAAAACTAAAACTTAACACAACAAAAAATGGCGTTGCAGACATAGAATGACTTCATAAGACAATCAACGAAAAAATTCGCATTATAAAAAAACTCATACGATAGTGAAGCAAAACTAAACAAGATAGAAACAATTCTCCATATCTACAACCACAAGACTAAACACGACATTACGGGACAAACTCCCATATTACTTTACACTGGACAACCCACCTTAGATACGCAATACAATAAAGAAACGAAAATCAATGAAATAAACAAAAACAGGACTGAATACAAAGTTGACACCAGATACAGAAAAGGACCGTTACAAATAGGCAAATTAGAGAATCCATTTAAACACTCAAAAAACGTCGAGCAAATCGACGACGATCATTACAAAATCACTAATAGGAACAAAAAAACACACTACTATAAAAACCAATTTATAAAACAGAAAAAAATAAATAAAATTCCTACCCTACAGGCCCCTGGTTCATCAAGATACTTCTCGTTACCTTTACAAAACTATGCCGAACACAACTCCATTTCAACAACGTTGACACTGGCCACGGATATCTCCTATTCTCTGACAAGCCCATCCAAGTCCCTTCATAATACGAGCACCATTGTCTCCGCATAAATCTTTCTGATATAGACAACTTAACTTATTATTTTAACATTAGAGTAACAAACTATAATTACAAATTTCAATTCTCCACAATAAAATGCTAAGAGAACTTAATGCTATAACACTACACCAGATAAATAGACAGAAACGCGGACTAATTAACATAATAGGATCTGCACTTAAATACCTTTTCGGAACATTAGACGATAACAAATGAATAGAAATCCATGACCAACTAGAGTCTGTAACAACAAACTCAATCAACTTACATGAAATGAGCGACGTAATTCAGCGTATTAATAGTAATATGCAAAAGGTCAAGGAATTTAAAGACGAACATAATAACATACGAACTAATCCAGTTTACCGAATACATCGAAGACATTGCAATGGGAATGCAACTCTCGCGATTAGGAAATTACTCAACTATGACAAATTAGAAAACGTTGACAGCAGTAACATATTACAAACTAAAACTTCAACCTGGATTAATACTAACAAACTACTTATTATAGCTCATATCCCTACTAAACAAAAAACCATTCATACCATTAACATAATACCCTACCCAGATAGTAATGGCTATCAACTTGACCACGTAGATAAAGACACTTATTTTGAAGAACATGATCAAATTTATTATCAGAATTACAAAGAAATAAATAATGAATGTGGTAAGAATATCATAAAAAGAACACATCCGATATGTAATTATGTCCCTACAACAGTTAATCAAATAATTAAGTATGTAGAACCAAATAGTATCATTACTTGGAATATAAATGACACTACTATAGAATAGAATTGCCAAGAAATAAATAAAACGAGAGCAACAGTCGAGCGGCACGCGACAGTGGGATACCCTTGGACGTATGTTGCCATAAAAAGTATCTAATTGTATAATACTAATCGTAAGCTACAAATTAATCGTAACATTGCAGTGCGCTGCCACCTTGCATCAATTTCGATAGGTTGTCAATAATTTATCGCCGCAATTTTCCTAGCGCAAGACTGCAAATAGCGGTGTGAGCAGTATATATCGGTATTTCTTAATAAATTTTGAATTGGCCAATATCGATAACTTGCAATATATCGAGTAATCAAAATTAATATTTATTTAATTGCATTTTATAGTGTTGAATTTTTTACTGGCCCTAAAATATGAATTATTAAATAATAATTATTATTTAATGTGCACGCATTTTATAAATATTATTAATATGTACACATGCATGTAAATACTTTCTTACATTCATATCGATCTACCACGCCACTTATTGGATAAGTGTTATCATATATGCACATGTATCGACAACTTGTTTGCTGGTCGGAGGGTCGAAATGGTTTATCTAATAACTTCAGTGTTTATTTTCGAATCGGGTTGCAATTTGGACGATAGGTTAATATAGTATTTATTTATTTTATACATATATGGTAAAGCAGAACGTTATGAAATGACTACTTCGAATGTAAATCAAAATTATCAGTTTTTTAAAATAAACTTTGTCTGCGTATGGTATAGTATAGTCGTGGCGATTTTTGTTATCTTTTAAAAGTGTATTGTATTCGGAGTGCTTGCGGAATTTGTTTGCTACTCCAACCCAATTCTTTATTGACAAGTATAGCTATTTTTATTTTTGGTAATCGGTTTCGAATTCGAGCATCGATTCCACACCGTTATTTTCGAGCTCCAGAATACTTTGATGAAAAAAAAAAAATTGGATCCCTGGATAGATGGCGACATTTGTAGTGCATCAAAGGAGAGGAAGTGGAGGAAGTGAATGGAGAATTATCTGGTGTCACTTCAACAGAAAAACAAATGGAGTCATAACAAGCCAAATCCGAAAGAGGGTCAATTAGTTTTCATTAAACATGAAAAAACGCCCCCAGCCAGATGGTCAATGGCTGGAATCGTGAATCGTTCTAAGGAACAGGATAATAAACTTAAGTGGACATTAAACGAAATCTGTCTTCTACCTATGGAAGACAACGACCTTCAGCCAACCGCTGGGAAAATATGGAAAAAAAATACCAATGACAAGAAGCGTCTGATTAAATCCATGGACAGGCAGGCTTCCGTTTTAAATGAAACTTCCGCTCTTTTGCGAATAATCTCAGAGGAAGTGAAGAAATACTTCGAACTACAATAGTTATAAGTTACAATAGTTCCAAATTCGCTTAAAGAGCTTTTCTATGTGTCCTCCGAAATAATCAAGCTTTTCATGCTGATAACCCAAGTAAGGAACTGGGTTGACGACGCGGAAAAACTACAAAGCGCAGCCATTTCACTTGTAACGGATATCAACCTAAGAAAGGTACAACCCGAATGGACCCAAAGAGGATGGTAGCCGAACTGGACAAAATTCAAAAGAAATTGAAGAGGGATCTGTTATTACCCGACGGAAGGTCACCTGGAACGTTGCAGCTGACATACAAGCTGATGAAGGCTTAGGACAACATACTCCTAGTGGATGCACGGCTGCCCATCTACGGCAATCAACACGCCAGTCTGTTCAAGGTCGTTCCAGTGCCACTTCAGATCCAGCACAGAAAGTGGATTCCACAGAAATCATCAATGTTCCTTCGGGATGTACCGGTCGGATAACTGACATCACCTCGACCGACACCGTAACCTTCTCACCTCATATTCTCAAGATATTGGATGAATGCACTTGGGTACCAATAGCTATTAACCACGTAATGGTTAATAATTCGATCGAAGTGCATCATGTATGAAAGGCCCTGAAAGAACTGGAAGGCAAAAGGGTACGCATCGAGGATCTGGTAACTAATACTGTAAACGGACACATATCACTTGGCCTGGTGACTATCGTAAGAATTTTAATATTCGTCTTTTAAACAAAGATGAGGAACTAGAAAAGAGAAAAAATGAATACCCTGTTTCCGGCCCCCTGCGGAATGTTCAGGCACTAACATGAATACACTTTTTTATCGCAACTGCACTGCATTCTAAACTATCTCACGAACTTATCAAAAATCTGTCATGTGCCAGGGAAATCTTCAAGTGAGCGGTCCCTTATCAATCTTTTGTCAACCCAAAATAATTTAAGGCCTTTTGAGCATGCGACACATGGTTCAGCACGGGGTATGTCGCAACAATAGATTAAGAATGTACCAAGCGGTGTCTTACAACCATCGCTTTACACTCTAAGATCAGTTGAAATAAAATAAAAAAAGGGTAGAGACGACGCGCGTTGTTATTCTTTTTGGTCCCTCGAACCGTCCGCGAGTGTACCAAGAGAAGTTCTAGTGACAAATTCTGACCATTTTTTTTACTTACTTGGCTAACTTCAACAAGTTGTGAGTCGAGCCAGAGCGATCAAACTAAAACCAACGGTTAGCTAAGTTAATAAAAAAAATCAAAATGCTGTCCGACCGTTGGCGCTGCTGAAAACGCAATTTGAAGTGCGAAAAAAACTCCAGGAGGAACAAGCGTAGCTACGAAACTCATCGACTAAATTAATTATCCATTCAATTCAGGAACAATCACGCGACGCTATTAAAGATCTGTCCTGTCGATCATCAATACCTCAATGAGAGGATTTTTTGATCCACAACGGCTAACGCTCGGAGTTATTTAGATTTGAAGGAAGAGATGAAGGTAGAAGTAGCTCTAATAGGCTAAGACCCGATTCAGCTGGAAGAAACTAGGCAAAGGAAACGAGAGCAACAGGCGAGTGGGATACCCTTGGACGTATGTTGCCATAAAAAGAATTTAATTGTATAATACAAGCTATAATATAATAATAATACTGCAGTGCCAATAATTTATTGCCACAATTTCCTAAAGCGGTGTGAGCAGTATATATCGGAATTATGTTATATCGATAACAAGGTCCAAGGGTATAAAAATAAAAAAATAATAATAATTATCAAACCAATTTTCCATTCAATGGTTATCATTAACTATTAAATAATTAAATTAAAGTATTATTAAAATATGCCTACATATATATTTACATCTATCCTGTCATTTAGATTTCTTAATTTCTAACCTATTCCAAACATTACAAACTCATGCTATCCTGAATACTAACAGATACCCCATTGTGATGGCTATGAAAAACCTCAAAAGTCCTAACACTAAACTTTTCATTATCTAATATATTTGAAAACGCCCAATCAATATGTGTATCCATATTGGTAGTGGTCGTTTTCAAATCTAACAAACTCCTAAATCCTTTGCTAATCAAAGAATTATAAATACTCTTACACCTGTTAAAGGTTTTGAGGCACAAATTAAAGTCTCCTAAAACTAGCAAGCTATCCCCTAAATCACCTAAACGAGAAAATTGATGAATCATCTCCTCAAATTCTATTTTAAATGCGGACAGAAGAAAGTCTAGACTTTTATATAATACAAGAAAACTTATGGTATCACACCTAAATATGCCGAACTCAAAAACTACTGAGCCAAAAGTTTTTATACTGCTAAAGGTATGGGAAACTCTATCTACTAGCTCAATCTTTACATAAATTATGATGCCTGTTAAAGGCCTAATTGATTCAAGTTGAACCACAATAGTGAACCCAGGTATTTCTACAGTTTCATTGCTTATGGAAGTTTCCACGAAGCATAATATTGGTGACTGAAGCATCAGTAAATGTTAAGGGCAGAACTGTTAATTAAATAATCTTAATGAATAAAAAGTAGTTTTTCAGTCCGCAATTTCTTCAATTGGACTTTCACATTATCATTATTTTGGGGAGACTTCGAACGCGCAGATTCTCCTACAGTTTCCCCTGTAAATTTCACCTATAAACTGTTGGGAGTGTTGGATATATTTAAATCTATTTGCATCAACACACCTGGTTCCCCGTTTACTTATCCATCCCCTGTGTCTACATTGACCGTCATCATGTACTTGGCAGTATTTTTTAGGAGAAGAGACGTACAGAGTCCCTGTGTAGCAGAAGTTTTAAAACCCTTTACTTCTTTTAACATTCTTTGTTTCCTAGCTTGTTCCAAATAGTCCGCCTTAATAAAATCTTCAGCAGAAGAGAAAAAGTGCTTAGTAGCAATTGAGTTAAGTTTCGTTACATTGAATAACTCTACCTCATTATTACTAAACAGATGAATTGCATCAACGGGCACTGCCGATGGTTCGCATATTCTAGATTGGAAAAGGACAATATCATCGACTGTCATACAACCCGATGCCATATTATTTAAGGCAGAAGCTTCATGTTGACGCATTATTTCTGTGAACTCAAAAAACAAAAAAAGGTCCCAGAGATGCATTCCAAATTTTCCATGGTAAGGGTCAGTGGTATTTGGATTGAAAATCCAACCACCTTCTACCGGCTGTAACTCTCTAAGATCACCGAATACGATGATAGAAACACCACCAAAAGGAGAAGTATTTTTGAAAATTTGCTTCAAACGGGAATCTAAATATGATATCATTAGAGAGCTAACCATTGATATTTCATCAATAATAATTAATTTAAGATTGATTAACCTTGAATAAAGGGCATTAACTAAATCATGGCTTAAGGCCCTTAGAGGTGCTTAGCGAGATTGATTAACAGGAAGTGAAAACATGGAATGCAGTGTCGAACCACTAATTCCGAATGCTGCTTTTCTTGTTGGTGTACATAAGAGGATTATATCAGATGTCGGATCAGCTCTTTGTATACTGATAATACTGAAAAATTGCTGATATAAATCGACTCTTTCCGACTCCGGCACCGCCTCCAACAAATTCATAAAAGACTGTATTGATTTTGGCATTATGCAAAGCATGTGTCAAATATAGCTTCTGCTTTAAATTAAGAGATCTAACTATGTATATTAGCTTAGCTTTCCAGAGAAACTAAGGCTGCAAGCTTAATAAAACGGACATTACTATCTTCATCACTCATATCAATATTTCCATCCACATTTAAAACATTTAGATGTGGATCTATTTCAGGCAATCCCAAAAATGTGAAGCCATCATCTACTACTTCCTGTTCTCCTACTTGATTATTCTCATTTTCTGCTTCCTCTCTTAAGTGGCTCAGAGCATCTTCTAGTTCCCTATCATCTAGTAAATTATATTTTCTGCGATTGTTCTCTACTAACTCCTGATTTTCCCTAAAGAACAATTCACAGTCAAGTGTGACTAAATCCAAATGCTCATCTCGCCATGGGGGGTAAAGCATTTTTAGCTCTCTGAAATAGTCATTTGTTTCTGTATTGACATTAAATCTCCTATACCTAATTATGCACGCAGTGAGCCTCTTTCTGATGAAGCCACTATTATCGCGAAGAGCGTAAACTATTCAGAAGCTCTAGGCACATCATCGTCAAAGTCATCTGCATTTTCTTGACGAACTCCTCGTTCTGATTTGCTGTAGCTATAAAAAGCTGCAAAATCGGCTAGGCATAAGCTCTCTAAAGCGTCTGGGCGCTGAATATAATGATCTAGAAGCCTAAGTAAAAAATTACCCTAGAGTCTTTGGGCAGATTTTGAAGATTTTGATACACAGTGTATATACACACTGGAACTACTGCTGGTGGACAAATTCATACCAAAACAGCAGTAGACGGCTTCCTGAGCGGTTGTTTGTGGGACAAAAAGTTGTTAAAATCGTTAAAATTTTCTACGCTTTCACGATCAAATGGTCGAGCAGACTTTGAATTTTTTCGAAATTCCTACGATGCTCGGGAGGAGAATTTCTGTTTTAGGCATGGGAGGGTATAGGATACCAAATCTACAAATTTGTTTTGACCTAATTTCTCGCCTGCAAGAGTCCCCATTACTATGGAGTTGATACTCCAAATATGGAGCAACGTCCGGGCAACTAGAATCATCAGTAATAAACTGATCAATAAAGGACTTCACAGGCTAAAATTTGGACTCATTCTTTAGGTCACGCTTGGGGGCATCTTTCAGCCAGAATATGCCATGTATATGTGTAGAGCTTCTTTGCTGAAACTCCACTCGCCAATAAAACTTGATGACCTTTTTCTTCATTTTTAAAACCTGTCTATATCTAAAATCGAAATATCTGGCACATGTCACTGGGTCTGCTCTAATGAGACGAGCTTTCTCATTAAACCCCAAATTTAACGCTTCTTCTTCGGATACTTCTAGTTTGTCTACATTTTTACATAGCAAGACTAAAAGCTCCGGCCACCTAGTTTCCGCTGCGGAAAATGTTATAAAAAAAGTTGGAAGCCCTACCTGCATATTCATAGCCATCACTTTCTTTTTCTTGTCCTGCCAATGAGCAGGAGACGTGCGAATACCTTTTAAAAGCCTTTAGCCATCATCATGAAGTATTAACCTATTTAAAGTTTCATCATTACGCACATAAGCAGCCGAAATGCCTTGAGTAGCAGAGTGCTTACGTAAGGAAATTGATGTGCTATTCCTAATGCTAAACATTTCTAACTTTTTGAAGTTATGAAATAATTTATCAGTTCTACAACTTCTTCTATCAAAATTCCTAAGCTCTGATCTAACTATAATTGTAAAACATTCCTGACATTTCCTTTGCCTGTCTCCTAATGCCTGCAAATATTGTGGGAAAAGCCAGCTCCTCTGAATCACAATCGGTTATCATGTCAAGAGGTCGCTGACCCTCTCCTAGTGCTATAGCAATTCGAGGAATATCTATGTTTTCAACAGGGACATTTTCCATGAAGGTTTCTTGACCTCCTGGATTCAACTCTACCTCTTCTTCTACAACTCTATGCTCATTAGGTTGCGATGCCTTTTCTAACATTTGACACACAATGTCCCTGTCGTCTTCTGACGCAACAAATGGTACAGTCTCAGCAGAATAGGAAGACAACCACTGTTTATTGATAGTAACCTGGTGTTTCTTATAAAGTTCTGTGTTCACTAAATACCGAAAAGCATCAACTATCTTTGAGGGCCTTATGGTTTCACCCATGAAATCATGGTTATACTCCATCCTACGCTTAAGATGAATCTGAACTATTTCGGCTTCATTAAATGCCCGGTGAAGGGAAGTTACAACATTTGCAACTGGAATTGGCACATTGATCACTGCTCCTTTAATGGCACTTTAACGTGCATATCCATGAGACTTTATGATCATAAAAGAAAGACGGGGAGAAATCAGCCTTTCTTCTAGAGGCGTCAATCCTTTCAGGCATTCCGGAAGCTCCGGAAAACTAGGCCATTAGTAATAGAAGCCTTTGGTTTTTTCCCTGACTTAATACTGCGGCTGCAGGTTTTGCAAAAGCTTATGGGATAGAAACATAGAGGAAAGATACAATGTATCTACACTATCTGCCTCACTACACTTTTCCTCTATGACCTCACGCGAAATTTTGTCCACTTGATGTGGAAACCACAAACCTTTGCAACATATGCAAACCTGATCGGGTCCCTGCTTGACCGTCTTATTAAGATTGGCTATAAGGCAATTTTAAATAGTTTTAACCTGCGATATCCTATCATCTGGAAGGGTATTCGCACGATCCACTCTTTTGCGGGACGCGTTTCTCCTATTCTCTGCTATCCTAATGGTGCAACTACTCCTATATAGACTCACTCTTTACGACATATTCCTATGGGCTTCAAAGGCCTCACGTTGAGCTCGAATTCGAGCACTGCGGCGTGCACTAGTATTGCGTGCCTGCTCAACAATCCTGCGAATAGGATTGTTTCTAACCTGAGACCTTTGACTTCTATCTATTGCCATTTCTAAAATTCGCGTCTCCTGACTTTGTCGCTGAATCGCCCTTCTAACAGCATCTTGTCCGCTTTCGTTTGACCTGAATTGTGGTCATTGCCTGCGCCTCGATCGACGCAAAGTATTGCCAAGTTGTTCGGCATCCTGACCTCTTTCCTGAGATCGAAACTCAGCATATTGCCTACGCCTCGAACGACGCGAAGAGTTGGCAAGTTGTTCTTGTAATCTGATTGGCGAAGAAGCCCGAAGAGTAGAGTGACGAATAGTGTCCGGTAATTGCTCAACGGCCCTAAATGTTCTATTACTTCTGAGGACTCGATGCTGTTGACTATTTCTAAGCCTTTCAGCTTCCCTAAATTCGAAATTTTTTCCTACGTTCTCTATGTGCCTCTAGATTATTTACTCGTTCCTGCTCAGAAAAATCTATATCTGACCTATTCAAACGATTTCTTTTTCACTGTGTTTGACTCCTATTGCAAGCTGATTTTCTCTTAAGTCTAGGCATCTTCTAATATATAAGTTATAAAATAATATATATGTTAAAAGTAAAATTCTTATTAATTAATTTAATTTGAATATAATTATATATATAATATAAAGTTGGTTTATTTATTTATATATATAAATATATTCATATATTTAAATAAATATATGTATATTATATATTATAATTATTTTATAAATGAAAATAAATATCTAATTTTTATTTTATTTTTATTTTTATTTATTTATTTAACGTCAACTAAAACAGTCGACTTAAAATTAAAATTAAAAATTAGATTACATCGAATTAAAAATGAAGATTTTAAAAAAAAAAAGAAAATAATTTAGAATTTGAAATTAA
Organism: Zaprionus ornatus; assembly: GCA_018904035.1. Lineage (NCBI taxonomy): Eukaryota > Metazoa > Arthropoda > Insecta > Diptera > Drosophilidae > Zaprionus > Zaprionus ornatus. The sequence continues at coordinate 323,297 of JAEIFZ010000170.1, forward strand.
AATTTTGCAATAAGTTTAGAATTAAAATTAATTAAGAGTATATATTTTTAAATTTAAGCTGGGGATAACAAAACAAGAATTCTCGATCCAACATTTGCTGCAAAGGATTGGGGAAAACCCAATCAGTGTTAATTGATTGAGGACAGACAGTTTAACAGAGTAAAGGGAGGACTCGGAGTTGAAAACTCTAGACAGTCTGTTGTAGTCAGCACAGAGAACTCGGAAGGGATCATGCAAGCTATAGTTAGTATTACAAAAGGCCAAGGATAGTGGCATAAAACTACGAGTAACTCTAGAAGGAATACAGAAATTAAGTTGAGTAAGCAGAGTAGGGGAATCTATATTGTACTTTATTAGCTTTACAATAAACATAACGCCTAACATAATACGACGGTTAGTTAAGGAAGGTAGGTTAATTAGAAGGAGTCTACTAGAGTATGGTGGTAAGTCTACACCCGGAACCCAATTAAAACTGCGCAAGGCAAAGAGTAGAAACTGCTTTTGAACAGACTTAATTCTATCTTGGTGAATATGGTATTGCGGCGACCACACGCAAGACCCATATTCAAGAGTTGGACGAACAAGAGAAGTGTAAAGCAACTTTGTCGTGTAAGGATCCTCGAATTCTTTGGCCCATCTTTTGATGAACCCGAGTAGTCGAAATGCCTTATTGACAATTTGTGTAATGTGACGATCAAATTTCAATTTATGATCAAAGAGGATACCTAAATCAGCTACTTCAGATATTCTTAAGAGTGGGGTTAGGTTAAGATTGTAATCGATGACATGATAGTTACATCTGTAAAATGACATAACCTTGCACTTCAAACAGTTAAGATGCAGCAGATTATGGCTGCACCATTCAAAAAACAAATCAAGATCTGTTTGAAGAAGGTTATTTGCTGGGTCATTGTGTGTCAAACAGAGTTGCACATCATCAGCATACATAAGAATGTTAGAGTGGAGGAGTATTGAAGGAAGATCGTTAATAAAAAGGTTAAATAGCAATGGTCCAAGGTGGCTGCCCTGAGGAACACCAGAAGTAACTAAGATCGGCTTAGAGAGACATTCTTTAAAAAGAACTCGTTGAGACCTGTTAGTTAAATAATCGGATATCCACAGAAGGAGCTTTTGAGGAAAACCAATCAAATTTAACTTATGAATTAGGAGATTATGATTTACGGAGTCAAATGCTTTACTGAAGTCAGTATAGACCACATCAGTTTGCATTTTGTTCCGAAATCCTAGATTTATGTGAGATGAGAATTCTAAAAGATTAGTAGCTGTTGATCTTGCCTTTATAAACCCATGTTGAAAAGTTAACTGGGCCGTAAAATTTTTTTCAAAAATCTTAGGAATTGCGGACAACTTGGAAATACATCTATAGTTCTTCACATCATGGTTAGAACCACTTTTGTGAAGAGGAATGGAAAAAGAGTTTTTCCAAATAGGTGGGAAATAACTATTGGATAGTGACAAGTCAAATAGCTTATGAACTGGATTCAAAATCGAATCAGCACAAAATCTAAGTACGCATGCTGGAATTCCGTCAGGGCCAGGAATAAAAAACGGATTTTATCGATTTAAGATCAATTAGTAGAGAGGTTTTGTCGATAGAAGGACAGAAGACAGTGTTAAAATTTTCTATACTATAAGGGTATGGATGTAAAGGGGAACTATAAGGTTCTGTTAAATAAGTTGATTGAAAAAAGTCTGCAAACAAATCGGCAACTGCCTGATCATTAGTTGCTTCCTTATTTTCGTATGATAGAGAGGGAGGAAATCTACTTGATTTACGTTTTAAGTTAACAAAGTTATAAAACTGCTTTGGGTCCTGAGCAAACTGCAAACGGCAGCGACGCAAATACTTTTTGTAACAATTTGCGTTCAGAGCAATAACGTTTGCTCTTGCAGCAATATAACGTGTAAAATCGGAAGGATTACGAGTTAGTTTAAAGTTTTTAAAATACCGCGATTTCAAATTTTTTAGCCTTACTACCTCACGTGAAAACCAAGGAGGCCTATTTGACTTTACGGGAAAAGTAACAGGAACACATTGATCAAAAAATGAGTTCATAGAGGAATAAAAAAATGAAATGCATTCATTTAGATCAGAACATGAATAAAGAATTGACCAATCATGTTCCAAAATTAAACAATTCAATTTTTGGAAATCGGTCCTACGAAAACAACGTGATTTTATTATAGGGGAAACAGTTGCAGTTTGCATAGAGGTTGGCAGAGTTAGAACCAGGTCCAATGTAGGATGATAGGGATCTTCAGGAAGAACTAAGGGATTCATTCTAGAGATAGTGTTTAGTAAAATGTCAGAAGAGAAAATTAAATCAAGCATTCTACCGCTACAATTAGGAACAGTATTTATTTGATAAAGAGAAAGCTCCGAAAGGCCATTTAAGAAAGAGTTAAATACAGAGGGCACCAATATATCTGATTGAGATGACCAAATAACTTCTGGTAAGTTGAAATCACCAAAAACTAGCAGATAATCTCTATCAGATAGATTAGAGGCAACTGATTGGATAGATGAAAGATGGTCTAGGTAGACAGATATATCAGAAGAGGCAGGAATATACGAGCAGGTAATGTAAATTGAAATTTGACACATCGTCATTTTAACACATAAAAATTCTAAGGAAGAACCATGGTCTAATGGAACAAGTTTGGAAGGAAGATCTGACCTTACAGCTATAAGAACACCACCTCCAATTCGTGATAAACGGTCACATCTGAAGGAGGTGTACTTATTAGGAAAAATTGAGCAGTTATCTACATCAGGTTTTAACCAGGTTTCAGTAAATATTAAAATTTGATGGTCGAACGAAACACTATTCATAAACAATTTAGAGAGCTTAGAGTTTAGGCCTCTAACGTTTTGATAAGCTAAATAAAGATGGGAAATCTCTTCTGGTTTTTTGATGCTCCACTAGAAGAAGAAGAGGCGCGAGAAGTTGAAGGAAGCGGTACCGCAGTTCGATTTTTTAGTTTTGGAGAATACTCTTTTACATATAAGTCAGGCGGCCAGAAGGCTCCGCTGCAAACAGATTGAAATTTGTCTGCAGGTATACTTATTTTGAAGGATGAGATATCTCGCGTGTAGTTAAATTTAAACTTTTCTACTACAATGTTAGGTACAGAAATTTTTGATTGAATAAATGATTTTACATCTTCAATCGAAGTATCAGGCGCAAGGCGTGAAACGAAAACATGTTTCTTAGGCTTAACCGCGACAAGCGATTTAACGTTTGAAACAACCGTTTGCGTGTTGACGGCAGTGTTATCAAAAGAATTTTGAAGATTCTTTTTGGATAAAGGTGCGACTGGAGAGGTGACGATCAAAAGTGGTGGATCGCACAAAACAGCCGGGGCGGCTAGAGGAATGTTAGGAGACGTAGAAGTAGAGGGGGTTAAGTAGGCAATAACTGGAGATGTTATACCTGAAGGAGTTGCCGGTGGAAGTGCGGAAGGCTCATCGGAACATTCGAAATTAGTAAATTTAGTTTCCATATCTGAAAATTCAGATTGGAGATTTGAAAATGCTGCACGCAGCTTTTCAAATTTTAATTTGGTCTCCCTAAGCATCTTACTCAAAGTCAGTTCTTTCACCCGACAAACTTCGCATGACCATTTCAGGCCAGAATCATTGCTGTTGAGGGTGTCTTTGATTCGTGCATTTTATGTGATAGAATTTATCACACAACCAGCAAGAAACAAAGTCTGGCTTTGAATCGGCCTTGCATTTGCAAGAGGTTGCAGCGCACACCAGCATTTTTACTGCGGACTAATAAGCCTACAAGAAATATAGTAGGGAACACCAAAAAAAACAAACAAGAATGTTAAAGCGAAATACAAAATATTAGTTCCAAAAGGAAAAAGTTAAAAAAGAGCAAGAAAGCAGAAGAATCTAATGATACACAGCTGATTACCACTACTAGTATACCAGAGAGCGTAATAAAGCGTGAGAGCGAGAGCGCGAGACACGAAAACAAGAAAGAGCAACAACACAACTATAACTCTTAGCACAGAGCAGCCCTCTCAGAGAGCGATGCAAGCGCGAATGAGCGTGGGAGAGCGAAATAGGAACAAAAACAAAGAATAGCAAGACGCTTAAGACGCGTCAGTTAAACAAGAATAAAAACTACTTTAAACACAATTTTAGTAGTTATGCCAGACTCCCGTGAATCTCACTTGTTAGCACAGACACTGTACACATATTTAAAACACAATGAATATAGCAAATCACGTTAGTTTCTAGTTTAAAAAAAATAAAATAAGCGGAGCAAAATAAAAACACAGCCGATCACCAATACAAATCACAATGATATTTGATAGAACAAATAATAATAAAATTTAATAAAGAAAATAAAAATTAACAAAGTGTGGAAAAAAGAAGAAATATAATTTAAGGAAATAATAAATTAAACCTGCGAGCAATTCCAGCGAAAATTCCAATTTGAATCGCGGAAGCGAACCGATACCGATATTCACGCACAATCACACACACTTCAGAAGATTCTATACAGACATATATGTATGCATGGACAAAAATACGTTACGCTGTGTACCGCACTTTTCTAAAATTGCGCGCCAATCGCAAACTACAAATTAACATAACACTGAAGCGCGCTGCCACCTTGCAACAATTTTGATACGTTGCCAATAATTTATCGCCGCAATTAAAAAGTGCGCGAAACCTTAAATTTAAAATAATGATCTAAAGAATCTAATATATATTACAAAATATACATATATTAAAACAAACAAAGTAGATAAAATGTTAGTAAATTTTTTTCAAACATAGACTCAATAGACGTGGGGAGATAATATAATTTACACATATTAATATAATTTATATGCAAAACATATAAAATATATATCGATATGTTATATATACATATATTAAAAGCTATCGATATGATAGCTCACAATATATCGTGAAATCTAAATTAGTATTTATTTAATAAATAGTCAATATATAAATTATTAAATAATAATAATAATATGTCTATATTAGAAAGCTTGTAAATACCTGCATTCACGCATACCGATCAACCACGCTATTGGTTATATATAATTTTATATATGTGTGTGTGAACACAAATTAAGTATGTGTCGAATTATCTTCGTCTCTCATTAGAGCGTAGCGCGTTTCGAACTTTTCACAGGCGACCACTCAAGCAAACTGCCCCGCTCGTTGTCTAACAGCCTATACGAAACCTCGAACCACACTCGGCGGAAACGCCGCGACGCATCGTCGTGCAACTAAACAGGCGACGCGTCGTTGTCGCCCCGCTCCAACGGTACTTGCAGAAAAACGATGGACAACCACAATGCAAAGACGCAAAACATAATATGATGAAATAATTCGAGTTCATGCGTAATTTTTATACTCCGACACGGCCATCCTGACTCTAACACGACCTCGTGCTCCATTCAATTGTCTTTTTATAATTTTATTATTATTTATTTATTTTTTTTATAAACAAAAGATTTAATATTTCCATTTCAGTTCGTATAAACTTATCAAGTTAATTTCACAAAACAGTATCAAGCCTTCTTAACCAATAACTTTACATAATTCTTACTATAATGTAATTTTTATCAAAATCAATTATTCTTCTTCATTCAACATTACAAATTCAATGCCCCACACGCCATGATCAAAACGAACATCAGTTTGTTTTGCACTTGCTTGCATTATTTATCTGGTCTTGTTACTCTGCCAATTTCTTTGGCCAGCAGTAAATCTTTCATCACCTTTATTGGTGTGCTTCACTTTCTTCAGTGGCTTCAACATTTTCATTTTCGCTCTCTTCACACACATTCAACTCCTCGGGCACTTGCCCCTCTGGCATTTTCCTCAAATCTTCATGTGCATATTTATAATTTCTTTTATTGGTTAAGGACTTTAAAGTGTACCTGTCACCCTCCAGAACCTGTATTATTTCAAAAGGCCCCTTGAATATTGGACTTAACTTGGTTTGATGCCTCTCTTCGCTTTTAAGTAGCACAAAATTTCCTACTTTGTGTCTAAGAACTTTTGCCTTATTTTTATCAAATCGTTCTTTGTCATAAACTGCCGTGGCTAAAACATTCTTTTCAGCTTGTGCTCTTACATTTGATAGATCAACATCATTTTCTATGTCACCAGGTGGAAGTAATCCTAATGAGCGTGCTACCTTTCCCAATAACATTTCAAGAGGACTTGCCTTCGTCACACGGTTAGTTGTACAATTGATTGCCAGCTGCACCTCCCCTAACACGTCCTGCCAAGACTGCGTTCCAGTTTCAACCGCCGTTAACATATTTTTCAATGTGCTCATGGTTCGTTCAACTTGACCATTAGCTCGACTAAGCCCGGTGGCAATCAAATGCGATTTTATTTTCTGATCTAAACAGAATTGACTAAACTTTGCACCCGTAAAACACCTTCTCTGGTCAGCTATTATTCGGTTTGGTACTCCAAACAACGAAACGGCCGATTGAACAGCTTTTATGCAACTCTCACTGTCTAATTTAAGGCTATGACTAAGATAGACATACTTGGTAAAAACGTCTACTTCAACAATAACATACTCCTTCTGGTCACTCTTGCCACTTAATTTCCCTGTTATATCGATGTGGATAGTGTGCCAAGGAATATTGACTTTTGGGATTGGATGCAATTCGGCTTAAATTTTTCCTGAGTTTGATTTGGACATTTTGCAAGTGATACAATTGTCTACAAATTTTCTAACATATTTTGACATATTGTCAAACCAATAAAAATCGTAAACTTAATCTAGTGTCTTTTCCCAACCTAAATGCATTATCGACTCATGCACCTGGTTTATAACAGACCGTTTGAAGGAACGCGGTACCACTGGTAAACAGCGTGTTCCGCCATTTCTCTGTATTTTTCGGTAAAGAACTTCTGCCCTTAGTTCATAGGTTTTCGCAATATCTTCAGCAAGAGAACAATCTTTTAATTTGCTCACGATTTCGGCTATGTCCGAGTCTCGACGCTGTTCAGCAATAAGCCAGTTGCTTGAAATTTCGGCTAAGTTAACTCTCTTCTCTTCACTAGTAGACTTCGGTAAGATAGGATTTCTTGACAAAAAGTCAACATGTGCCATTCTTTTGCCTTCTCAATACTGAATTTCAAATGTAAATGATTGCAAAAAAGCCCACCAACGTTGGGCTCTAGGGGTCAAATCTTGTTTATTTCTTGACGCCTTTAAAGAGTTACAGTCAGTAAAAACAGTAAAGTTCCGAACCAACAAATAATGCCGAAAATATTTGATGGAGTTTACAACAACCAAAGTTTCCAGCTCGTACGAGTTGTATCTTGACTCTTCAGGTGTAGTAGCTTTGCTATAGTATTCTATTACCTGGGGCTTGTCGTTAATTTTGTGTAATAAAATTGCACCATAGCCACTGCAACTTGCATCCGTATGCAACTCAATTGGATATTTTGGGTCAAAAATAACAAGGACTGGTTTATCAGTAAGAGTAGAAATAACCATTTTCCGTATCTGTTCATGTTCCGCTTTCCAAATAAATTTATTTTTGTCTGACGTTAAAAAATATAACGGTTTCATCAACTGTGAAAATCCCTTAATAAACTGTTTGAAATAAGTTGCTAATCCAATAAATTGCCTAAGCGATGTGACTGACTTTGGAGGCGGGAGAGCAGTCAACGCAACAATTTTCTGAGGGTTTGGGCGAATTTCGCCAGCACTAACAGCACTAGCCTAAATATTGAACCGATGTTTTCAAGAAGGAACACTTCGTAATGTTGAATGAAAACCCGGCCTCTGTCAGAACATCTAGAACAATTTGTAATCTTTCTAACGCCTCACATTGTGTTGATGCAGTTATCATGATGTCGTCCATATAGACGATAACATAAGAATTTGCAAGATCCCCGAGCGCTTGCATTACTAAACGTTGAAATACCGACGGCGCATTTATAAAAAGGCATTTTTTTTTTTATATATTATTTATGTAATTAATAAATAATAAAAAAAAAAACGTAGTAAGTAGTAGTAGATAAAAAGCACTTTAGCTCTAGATCACAAGCAGTTTGTTGTTTTTGTGGTTCTTGATGTTATATTGGGGGGTGGTTTAATCTTAATCTTTCGTTTTGTCTCACATTTTATTAAATTTAAATCGACACAGAAAATGAAAATAATTCACCTATTAATTTGTGTGTTTGTGTGCGTGTGAATGGCATAGATAAAAACTCATACTGGCCATCGGGTGTCACAAACGCCGTATACTCAATTGAATCCGCATTTAAGGGAATTTGGTAATAACCACTAGCCATATCTAAACATGTAAAATAATAAGCTCCTCGAAGTCTACTTGTTTGATCCTGTATAAGTGGAAGAGGGTATTTATCAGCGCCTGTGTTTGAATTTACAATAACTCCCTATAGTCAACACAAAGCCTATCCGAACCATTTTTTTTTCTTTACCAGCAATATAGGGCTTGCATAAGGTGAACAGCTTGGTCTAATTATATTGCATTTCAGCAATTCGTCAACTAAATCGAACTAAATCTCGCTCGCATGGGCTTAATCGATATGGCCTCCTTTGAACTGTCTTTCTTGGATCAATTAATCTTATTTTCATTTCACCAACTTTAACCTTAGTACATGGGATACTCTTTATAAGAGAATTTGAGTACTTTGCCAACAATGAATATAGTTTTATTTTATCCTGCTCATCAAGTTCAGTATCAATATCGGCTGAATCACTGCTGGTACACAAATTAATTATTTTGGTTCTGGAAATTTTAAATTGGTTTGACAAAATGACAATATCAAAAACCTGATTTAATATTTCGCGACCAATAACAATATCGTTTTGCATATGATCATCGCCTATTACATAAAACAAAATTTCAATAAATAAACGTCAATTTTTACATTACTTAAAACCTGTACAGTACTACATATTCCATTACTGCTTATGCCTTTTAACATAACATTATTAAATCTTTTACCAGAAAATTTAGTACTTAGCTTTTCTTTCAGCAGCGAGCTCCAGAATCAAACGTGATTTCGAAAATTTGGCCTCTATAATTTATGAATCCCTTAGGTACTGCAACACTGCACTGCTCCACTCGCTTTTCTCGGTTGAATGTTTTGCTCCCATCAGCTTCCTTCTTTGCACATTGCGTAGATATGTGACCCTGTTCACCGGACTTGTAGCAAGTTACACTTGATTTTCCGCGGTGATGACCATCGTGTCTGTCATGTCGTTCTTTGTTGTTGGCAAACTGACTTTGTTGTTTCCTAAGTCTGCATTCAATCATTTTGTGTCCGAATTTTCCGCAGAAATGACACTCTATAGATGACTGCTTTTGCCGTTTAGGATAAGCTTCTATTTGTTGCTCCGTGGAACCATTTTTCCGTTTATTAAAAGTGAACGCTTTCAATTCGGACTGTAAATCGCCTCTGGTTCGAACATTTGATGTAAAACTTAAACGCTGCAAACGGTTAACATTTGCCAGCAACGCGAGAGTGACGGACACAGCAATTTCTTCCGTTTCCATTTGGCGCCATTTCGTCGTTAGTTCTGTTACCATGCGGCTTGCATGGACTGCAACACATTCGCCGTCAGTCGGTCGTTTAGACAGCATATTTATAATCATGGCGGCTGGTGTTTCTATAGTATCAAAGCGATGGATAAACAGTTCTTTAAACTCGAGCCAGGTCATGTCAGCGTAACACACTTGGGAGAGCCATTGCGAAGCGCTACTCTCTAGTGCTGAACTTAATGCCCTTACCAGCGCGCTGCCTTTTAATGCAATTTCTTTCAAAATAATTTCAACTGTTGTAGTGTACAGCCTGGTTTATATTAATGGCTTTCAAGCTCAGGCTAAGGTGACTGATAGAAACCTGAGCCCGGGGAGTTTTGGGTGCGGAAGATGTGCACTCTTGCTTTGCTCGGTCCAAGCTCGCCGGGTTGGTCGGGGTTTTCCTGGCCAAACTCCCTAGTACCTGCCACGTCATAAAATATAAGTGCACGGTTTAACTAGCATAGTGGTAATATCTACAAGAATAAAAAAAATCGGTGCCGACACACCTCCTCAAACGAATACTGGAATTATTTTTCAGAGGGAACTAGATGTTGCTGCCCTCGTCTCTACCCACCCTACCATGGCAATGTAAATAGGGATGTCTGGACATTGCCCCTAATATTTAATGAAACGATTACTAATTTACTTCATGTTGTCTCCGCAAAAATCCAGATAGACCCATAACAAAACATTTAGTTATTCATTTTCAATTTCTATTTTCACAATAATTCAATATTTTGACAGTTTTTAAATACATTGTCTTTTCTTTCATGAAAAGAAGGCAAATCAAGGCAAAACAATACAGTTTCTAGTACTGCTTATAAAAAAAATGGGCCTTAAATTGGGGAATTTACATGTGGCATTTATATCCTAATATATGTTCAAGCTACTAGGTAAACTCACTCATTTCCATATTTACTTTTCTTTTGGTTTTATTTATCTGCAACTCTCTCGAACGATGGGCCCATTGAACGGTGGTTGGTTAAAGTTGGAAGCTGTATTAAAGATACTCAAAATAAATTAGATATATATGCCAACCATGTGTACATGCTCGTCTCAAAAAAAAATCAAATTAACCGGCCATAAGCAAGAATTTATATATTAGAAAATTACGTTACTTAAGCTACATTGGAATATAAATTTGAATTCATTTAGAATTCCAAAGACTTAAATTTTCATATTAAAAATTATTTAAATGATTTTAATTCGTTGAAATGATTTTAATGCAGCTTTAATGCCGCTCTTCAGTTCATTGAACTCGACAGCTGATCTCGCACAAAATCAATTCACTGGTAGCAGTTTGAGAAACATAGGTGACTTCTAAACTGGGTCTGGGGAAACATTTCGCGAGTTTTCTAATAAAGATGGAATTTGGTTTGCAGCCGAAAACTAGGTGATTATGTAATACTTGGCACCAGCATTGTACACAGCAATATCAGGACTTATCTTGATTAGATCTCATTGAAGATTAGGTCCACGGAACAGAACCAGGGGAAACCTTTATCGACCTTTGACCTGGTTTGGATTTAACCAAAGTCGGCCGAAGTCGTACGACATTCAGTGGGCTCTAGATTAAGTTGAAGATAGCGTGGCCAGGCCTTTTAGACTCCAAAAAAAACACCGCCTGCCACACGGCTGAAAGAAAATCTTCACTTTAACAAATTTCACAATTATATCACTTGTTACAATATCACCTTTTGAGGAATGTACCACCACTGCTCCAATTAATGGAATTAATCCGATTTTTATTTTTGGTCTTAGCCAGGGAATTGCTATGTCTGGTTTTATGACTGCAGCAGCCGATTGCAGATTTTTATTAAAACTTCTTATTTAAATTTTTCAGATCACAAAGATAATGCGTCTGTTTAACAAAAGAGCCGATCAAAAAATGTGTTATATCTATGGTAAAAGCTCTTTTTATAACTTCGAAGAAAAAGCTTTAAGTTAGGGTTACGGTTAAATCATACGATTAGACAACCGCGTGGGCGACTTTAAGAGAGGAAAGAGAAAAGTTTTATGCTGTGCTTACCCAGTGCAGTGTATGAGAGGGGTAATTCGAATATTATTTTTTTTCGATTTTATGTTCGAATGCATTCTACTTGGAATACTACAGCGCAGATAATGGAACAAGACCTGTTCGAAGATGCATTATCTGAAGACCATTAATTTTTTGAATTTACTTGTATGTCTTTTAAGTGGAATACTCCAAGAGGTTTCTCTTTCTCGTCTACTAACTCGTAATAATACGGGCTTCGTTTTTTTTTTCACTGTCGCCGAAATAAAGACAGGTGCTAGTTTTGAACTAAAATTTTTAATAATTTCAAATTAGAATAAAATTGTTCATGTTTTCTGCCTGGTTAAAGCACGAACTCGATAAATGAACTCTTCCATTCTCATACAATTTCTAGAGCCATCAAACTTGATGTGCCAACTTTGTATAATATTTGGGACTTTTTCTGGAGATACACGAGAATTTATACTTCCATTTAGAACGCTATTTCTTGGTGATACTCCAGGTAAAACTGACTGGTTCCTTTGAGATCTATCGTTGTTTGTACTTGCCTGATTATTATCTGGGAATATGTCTGGTGGTCTTAAGTCTGTTCTTTGATTAATTTTTAACAAAGCTAATTGTTCTTGTATGGTCGTCTCAATTGATTTATTCAAATATGAGGTTAGATTTTCGACCATCGTTGCTTGATGTGCACTAATTGTAGATTGAACAAAATTTGCAATATCTACAGGAGTGTTAAAGGACAAGTTGGAGCTTGGTTCTGCGAGAATATAATCTAATCTATCACGAGTATTTGATCTGGTAGTCATCTTAGATTTAGGAATAGTACCGCGGAATCGACCTGCTTTCTGGCCCTTCGTGGGCTGAGAATTGCTTCTATTACTAATTGAATCATTCCTGCTACCAGGCCTTTCTGAATCTTGTAATTCGGCGAAAAGGGTATTATTCGAAAATCGTAATGCCATTTGTGTACAATCACTGGAACAAATGGGACATAAAGTATTTGATTTAAGATGTTCAGTGATGCAATTTTTATGAAAGCTATGCGAACATGATGTTTTTGCTATTATATTTGTGGAAATCATTACTTCATTGCAAATTCCACAAAAAGGATCTGCAGTAGCTGAAGCTGCCACAAGGTCATCGTTGCTGTGTCTTACCGACATTATGAAAATACAATTTCCAAAATTAGGTAAAATCAATTCAGGAGTAAATAGGAATTTTATTTACCACAAAAATATCTGAATATACGAATTTGAATATAAATCATAAAAAAAATATAGGTCTATCTTTCACCTCTCTTCGACAACACAAAATAATGATAAATAATTTCCAGTAACATTTGCTATTTCAATTTAATGAGTATGTACAACTGTTTCAGATTCCTTCGAACTATTGGACAAAATCCGTACAACTAAACAGAGTTTTGTAATCCAAATGAATACGAAGTGAATTTTAATTTAAATTCCATATAAAATCCTCAGAATTGTCTAGTCTCATCCTGGTCGTCCAATCCCATTAAAAGAATTGCAAACGCAAAATCCAAGGATAGATTTAGAACGTATTCTTTAAGAAAAACTATATGAAAATATGTAACCAAAACAAAATTTGTTGAGTGATGTAAAGTCTAGCCGAAAAGTAGAGCTCGAAGCAAGCTAAAATTTCTTCTGGGGAACTGAGAATAGATTAAAATCTTTAGTTTAAACTAACTAGTTTGTTCCCTTTTTTAAGCTATCTCGGCCTCATACGTTGGGCGCCATTTATATGTGTAGTGTACAGCCTGGTTTATATTAATGGCTTTCAAGCTCAGGCTAAGGTGACTGATAGAAACCTGAGCTCGGGGAGTTTTGGGTGCGGAAGATGTGCACTCTCGCTTTGCTCGGTCCAAGCTCGCCGGGTTGGTCGGGGTTTTCCTGGCCAAACTCCCTAGTACCTGCCACGTCATAAAATATAAGTGCACGGTTTAACTAGCATAGTGGTAATATCTACAAGAATAAAAAAAAATCGGTGCCGACACACCTTCTCAAACGAATACTGGAATTATTTTTCAGAGGGAACTAGATGTTGCTGCCCTCGTCTCTACCCACCCTACCATGGCAATGTAAATAGGGATGTCTGGACATTGCCCCTAATATTTAATGAAACGATTACTAATTTACTTCATGTTGTCTCCGCGAAGATCCAGATAGACCCATAACAAAACATTTAGTTATTCATTTTCAATTTCTATTTTCACAATAATTCAATATTTTGACAGTTTTTAAATACATTGTCTTTTCTTTCATGAAAAGAAGGCAAATCAAGGCAAAACAATACAGTTTCTAGTACTGCTTATAAAAAAAAATGGGCCTTAAATTGGGGAATTTACATGTGGCATTTATATCCTAATATATGTTCAAGCTACTAGGTAAACTCACTCATTTCCATATTTACTTTTCTTTTGGTTTTATTTATCTGCAACTCTCTCGAACGATGGGCCCATTGAACGGTGGTTGGTTAAAGTTGGAAGCTGTATTAAAGATACTCAAAATAAATTAGATATATATGCCAACCATGTGTACATGCTCGTCCCAAAAAAAATCAAATTAACCGGCCATAAGCAAGAATTTATATATTAGAAAATTACGTTACTTAAGCTACATTGGAATATAAATTTGAATTCATTTAGAATTCCAAAGACTTAAATTTTCATATAAAAATTGTTTAAATGATTTTAATTCGTTGAAATGATTTTAATGCAGCTTTAATGCCGCTCTTGAGTTCATTGAACTCGACAGCTGATCTCGCACAAAATTAATTCACTGGTAGCAGTTTGAGAAACATAGGTGACTTCTAAACTGTGTCTGGGGAAACATTTCGCGAGTTTTCTAATAAAGATGGAATTTGGTTTGCAGCCGAAAACTAGGTGATTATGTAATACTTGGCACCAGCATTGTACACAGCAATATCAGGACTTATCTTGATTAGATCTTATTGAAGATTAGGTCCACGGAACAGAACCAGGGGAAACCTTTATCGACCTTTGACCTGGTTTGGATTTAACCAAAGTCGGCCGAAGTCGTACGACATTCAGTGGGCTCTAGATTAAGTTGAAGATAGCGTGGCCAGGCCTTTTAGACTCCAAAAAAAACACCGCCTGCCACACGGCTGAAAGAAAATCTTCACTTTAACAAATTTCACAATTATAGCACTTGTTACAATATCACCTTTTGAGGAATGTACCACCACTGCTCCAATTAATGGAATTAATCCGATTTTTATTTTTGGTCTTAGCCAGGGAATTGCTATGTCTGGTTTTATGACTGCAGCAGCCGATTGCAGATTTTTATTAAAACTTCTTATTTAAATTTTTCAGATCACAAAGATAATGCGTCTGTTTAACAAAAGAGCCGATCAAAAAATGTGTTATATCTATGGTAAAAGCTCTTTTTATAACTTCGAAGAAAAAGCTTTAAGTTAGGGTTACGGTTAAATCATACGATTAGACAACCGCGTGGGCGACTTTAAGAGAGGAAAGAGAAAAGTTTTATGCTGTGCTTACCCAGTGCAGTGTATGAGAGGGGTAATTCGAATATTATTTTTTTTCGATTTTATGTTCGAATGCATTCTACTTGGAATACTACAGCGCAGATAATGGAACAAGACCTGTTCGAAGATGCATTATCTGAAGACCATTAATTTTTTGAATTTACTTGTATGTCTTTTAAGTGGAATACTCCAAGAGGTTTCTCTTTCTCGTCTACTAACTCGTAATAATACGGGCTTCGTTTTTTTTTCACTGTCGCCGAAATAAAGACAGGTGCTAGTTTTGAACTAAAATTTTTAATAATTTCAAATTAGAATAAAATTGTTCATGTTTTCGAATTGCTTGTCTGAGCCGTGAACGATTCGGAATGTTTAAATGAAGTAATTCATGTTAAAAATTTGGCTTAGCGTTCCGGATCAACAGTTCAACTAGCTCACCTTCAGATGGGGAGTTCTGAAGTCTGGTAACGAGATCTTCTATGACATATTGGTAATCATCGCAAAGCTCATTTTCACCTTGGCGACGTTTTCTTATTTTCTCCCATATATCATAATCTGTTTCTACTTCTTCAAATCTTTTCCTAAATTCTTCGCAAAAAGTGTTCCAAGTGAAATTGGTGTGGGAACGGTGAAATTTCCAGTACCAATCGTTGGCTTTTCCGGTAAATAACAAGTATAAGTGGTCACAAAGCAATTCGTAGTCACTGTTCAGATTCTGCCTGGTTAAAGCACGAACTCGATAAATGAACTCTTCCATTCTCATACAATTTCAAGAGCCATAAAACTTGATGTGCCAACTTTGTATAATATTTGGGACTTTTTCTGGAGATACACGAGAATTTATACTTCCATTTAGAACGCTATTTCTTGGTGATACTCCAGGTAAAACTGACTGGTTCCTTTGAGATCTATCGTTGTTTGTACTTGCCTGATTATTATCTTGGAATATGTATGGTGGTCTTAAGTCTGTTCTTTGATTAATCTTTAACAAAGCTAATTGTTCTTGTATGGTCGTCTCAATTGATTTATTCAAATATGAGGTTAGATTTTCGACCATCGTTGCTTGATGTGCACTAATTGTAGATTGAACAAAATTTGCAATATCTACAGGAGTGTTAAAGGACAAGTTGGAGCTTGGTTCTGCGAGAATATAATCTAATCTATCACGAGTATTTGATCTGGTAGTCATCTTAGATTAAGGAATAATACCGCGGAATCGACCTGCTTTCTGGCCCTTCGTGGGCTGAGAATTGCTTCTATTACTAATTGAATCATTCCTGCTACCAGGCCTTTCTGAATCTTGTAATTCGGCGAAATGGGTATTATTCGAAAATCGTAATGCCATTTGTGTACAATCACTGGAACAAATGGGACATAAAGTATTTGATTTAAGATGTTCCGTGATGCAATTTTTATGAAAGCTATGCGAACATGATGTTTTTGCTATTATATTTGTGGACATCATTACTTCATTGCAAATTCCACAAAAAGGATCTGTAGTAGCTGAAGCTGCCACAAGGTCATCGTTGCTGTGTCTTACCGACATTATGAAAATACAATTTCCAAAATTAGGTAAAATCAATTCAGGAGTAAATAGGAATTTTATTTACCACAAAAATATCTGAATATACGAATTTGAATATAAATCATAAAAAAAATATAGGTCTTTCTAATGATAAATAATTTCCAGTAACATTTGCTATTTCAATTTAATGAGTATGTACAACTGTTTCAGATTCCTTCGAACTATTGGACAAAATCCGTACAACTAAACAGAGTTTTGTAATCCAAATGAATACGAAGTGAATTTTAATTTAAATTCCATATAAAATCCTCAGAATTGTCTAGTCTCATCCTGGTCGTCCAATCCCATTAAAAGAATTGCAAACGCTAAATCCAAGGATAGATTTAGAACGTATTCTTTAAGAAAAACTATATGAAAATATGTAACCAAAACAAAATTTGTTGAGTGATGTAAAGTCTAGCCGAAAAGAAGAGCTCGAAGCAAGCTAAAATTTCTTCTGGGGAACTGAGAATAGATTAAAATCTTTAGTTTAAACTAACTAGTTTGTTCCCTTTTTAAGCTATCTTGGCCTCATACGTTGGGCGCCATTTATATGTGTAGTGTACAGCCTGGTTTATATTAATGGCTTTCAACCTCAGGCTAAGGTGACTGATAGAAACCTGAGCCCGGAGAGTTTTGGGTGCGGAAGATGTGCACTCTTGCTTTGCTCGGTCCAAGCTCGCCGGGTTGGTCGGGGTTTTCCTGGCCAAACTCCCTAGTACCTGCCACGTCATAAAATATAAGTGCACGGTTTAACTAGCATAGTGGTAATATCTACAAGAATAAAAACAAATCGGTGCCGACACACCTTCTCAAACGAATACTGGAATTATTTTTCAGAGGGAACTAGATGTTGCTGCCCTCGTCTCTACCCACCCTACCATGGCAATGCAAATAGGGATGTCTGGACATTGCCCCTTATATTTAATGAAACGATTACTAATTTACTTCATGTTGTCTCCGCGAAGATCCAGATAGACCCATAACAAAACATTTAGTTATTCATTTTCAATTTCTATTTTCACAATAATTCAATATTTTGACAGTTTTTAAATACATTGTTTTTTCTTTCATGAAAAGAAGGCAAATCAAGGCAAAACAATACAGTTTCTAGTACTGCTTATAAAAAAAAATGGGCCTTAAATTGGGGAATTTACATGTGGCATTTATATCCTAATATGTTCAAGCTACTAGGTAAACTCACTCATTTCCATATTTACTTTTCTTTTGGTTTTATTTATCTGCAACTCTCTCGAGCGATGGGCCCATTGAACGGTGGTTGGTTAAAGTTGGAAGCTGTATTAAAGATACTCAAAATAAATTAGATATATATGCCAACCATGTGTACATGCTCGTCTCAAAAAAAATCAAATTAACCGGCCATAAGCAAGAATTTATATATTAGAAAATTACGTTACTTAAGCTACATTGGAATATAAATTTGAATTCATTTAGAATTCCAAATACTTAAATTTTCATATTAAAAATTATTTAAATGATTTTAATTCGTTGAAATGATTTTAATGCAGCTTTAATGCCGCTCTTGAGTTCATTGAACTCGACAGCTGATCTCGCACAAAATTAATTCATTGGTAGCAGTTTGAGAACCATAGGTGACTTCTAAACTGTGTCTGGGGAAACATTTCGCGAGTTTTCTAATAAAGATGGAATTTGGTTTGCACCGAAAACTAGGTGATTATGTAATACTTGGCACCAGCATTGTACACAGCAATATCAGGACTTATCTTGATTAGATCTTATTGACGATTAGGTCCACGGAACAGAACCAGGGGAAACCTTTATCGACCTTTGACCTGGTTTGGATTTAACCAAAGTCGGCCGAAGTCGTACGACATTCAGTGGGCTCTAGATTAAGTTGAAGATAGCGTGGCCAGGCCTTTTAGACTCCAAAAAAAACACCGCCTGCCACACGGCTGAAAGAAAATCTTCACTTTAACAAATTTCACAATTATATCACTTGATACAATATCACCTTTTGAGGAATGTACCACCACTGCTCCAATTAATGGAATTAATCCGATTTTTATTTTTGGTCTTAGCCAGGGAATTGCTATGTCTAGTTTTATGACTGCAGCAGCCGATTGCAGATTTTTATTAAAATATCTTATTTAAATTTTTCAGATCACAAAGATAATGCGTCTGTTTAACAAAAGAGCCGATCAAAAAATGTCTTATATCTATGGTAAAAGCTCTTTTTATAACTTCGAAGAAAAGCTTTAAGTTAGGGTTACGGTTAAATCATACGATTAGACAACCGCGTGGGCGACTTTAAGAGAGGAAAGAGAAAAGTTTTATGCTGTGCTTACCTAGTGCAGTGTATGAGAGGGGTAATTCGAATATTATTTTTTTTCGATTTTATGTTCGAATGCATTCTACTTGGAATACTACACTGTGTTACACCACGATGAAGCGATTGAGCCTGCCTTGTCTGGGTTGAATTTGGGTAGTTGCACCGCTTTACTTTGCCCCGCATCAGATGCCGTTGTTTGTATGGCCCGCACAAGTTCAATTAAATTTTTATTGTGCATTTTCATAATAATACGCCATGGTCCATCTACTGTTGAAGGTATAGGGCCCGATCCCACTTCTGATGTCGAATTATCTTCGTCTCCCATTAGAGCGTAGCGCGTTTCGAACTTTTCACAGGCGACCACTCAAGCATACTGGCCTGCTCGTTTTCTAACAGCCTATACGAAACCTCGAACCACACTCGGCGGCAACGTCGCGACGCATCGTCGTGCAACTAAACAGGCGACGCGTCGTTGTCGCCCCGCTCCAACGGTACTTGCAGAAAACGACGGACAACCACAATGCAAAGACGCAATATGATGAAATAATTCGAGTTCATGCGTAATTTTTACACTCCGACATATGTATAAGTGTTTGCATGTATGCACATGTATTTTCGGTAATTGACATGTGCATGGAAAAGAAAAGTCGAGAAACAGCTCGCGCTTCGCGATCACATCGTTTGTCCTTTTCTTTCCTGCACAAGTAATTTAGTTCTGACGTCATCGACAACTTCTTTGCTGGTCGAAGGGTCGAAATGGTTTATTTAATCACTTCAATGTTTATTGTCCGATCGGATTGCAATTCGGAGGATAAGTTCATATAGTATTTTTCTATACATGTATGTATATATTAAAGCAGAACGTTAAGAAATGAGTAAATCGCAATGTAAAAAAAATTGGCGATTTGCGGGGGCGGTAGGCGTGTTATTCCAAATTGAAAATAAACTTGATCTCCGTATGGTATACAGGAATCTTCATGCTAAATTTGGTGTCCCTAGCTTTTGTAATAGCTGAGATCGCGTTCATCCAGACAGACGGACTAACAGACATACGGACATGGCTCAATCGACTCGGCTAGTGATCCTGAGCAAGAATATATATACTTTATGGCGTCTCCGACGCCTCCTTCTGCCCGTTACATACATTTGCACAAAGTTAGTATACCCTTTTTTGACCATTTTCAATGGTCCAAGGATATACCAGGTGTACAAGTATGGAATGTCGGTTCAACATATAGATATCTAGCAAACGTAAATATTTATCGATTGTCATAAAACTTTGACCTTGTGAAGTGTCAACCTTGACTGTCGAACCACCATAGTTTTGCGCAAATCGAGCGTCATTATCGTTTACTCTCAGTGCAGTCAACATGTCGAGTTTCGTGCCGAATAAAGAGCAAACGCGGACAATGTAAATTTTCTGTTTTCATTTGAAGAAAACAGCTGCGGAATCGCACCGAATGCTTGTTGAAGCCTTTGGCGAACAAGTACCAACTGCGAAAACGTGTGAGCGGTGATTTCGACGCTTCAAAAGTGGTGATTTTGACGTCCACGACGAAGAGCACGGAAAACCACCAAAAAGGTACGAAGACGCCGAACTGCAAACATTATTGGATGAAGACGATGCGAAACGGTGAATACGGCACGCTACCAACAACAATTGATCAATTTGAATCAATTGATCAGAGAAAACGACTGGTATATCAAAAAAGGCAACACAAGGTCATTTTTCTCCATGACAACGCTCCATCACATACGGCAAGAGCGGCTCGCGACACGTTGGAAACACTCAATTGGGAAGTGCTTCCGCATGCGGCTTACTCACCATACCTGGCCCCATCGCTTCGATGGGACACGCACTCGCTTGACCAGCGCTTCGATTCTTACGAAAGTGTGAAAAAATGGCTCGATGAATGGTTCGCCGCAAAAGACGATGAGTTCTACTAGCGTGGAATCCACAAATTGCCCGAGAGATGGGAAAAATGTGTAGCTAGCGACGGCAAATACTTTGAATAAATGATTTTTTCTTTTTCCACAAAATTTAAAGTGTTTTTTGATTTAATTGTACACCTGGTAAAAAGTTGGACACCAGGCCAAGCACTTCTAAACGATGAGAGGTAAAGTAATGAGTATCTACAGGTTTAGAATAAACCACCTGTGGTCAAGATTACATCAACCGCTTAACACATTGGACGTAGATTATGATATTAATGCCTTTAATATGACAAATATTTTGGAATTGGACTGCGATGTCAATTTATTACTTGACTGACTTGATAGGAAAATATATGACATACGCAATAGAGAGGACGACAGGCCGGAACATCCGAAAACGACTCTGTCTCAATTCAGCGGAGATCCAAAGGAATGGCATTCGTTCTACGAGAATTCCTCACTTATAATTCATTCAAGGGAAGATATCAGCGATACTAAAATACTGAACTACCTACGGGCTTACTTCATGGGAGAATCAAGATTAGTCGTCGAACACCTATTAGCTGGCTCCTCGGCTAAATACAATTCTTTATGCAACCGCTATGCAAATAAGCTCAAAATTTTTCCCGATCGCTTTAACCAATTGATAGATTTGGCACTGTGGGAGAATCATGATGAAGGCAGTATCCGCATGTTCCTTGATATAGCGAGGGAAAGTTTATGCATCAAAGAGTGCAAATTGGCCAAGATTCTGATGCATTGTTCGACCATTTCTTGCTGCGACGATTCTCTACAGAGGTCTTACAACTATACAAAAAACACGCAAAGAACGACGAAGACATTCAGTCTCTTCAAGATTTGGTGAGTTTTATTGAACAGCTACATATTTATTTATTTAACGTCAACTAAAACAGTCGACTTAAAATTAAAATTAGAAATTAGATTACATCGAATTAAAATTGAAGATTTTTAAAAAAAAAAGAAAATAGGTTAGAATTTGAAATTAAAATTTTGCAATAAGTTTAGAATTAAAATTAATTAAGAGTATATATTTTTAAATTTAAGCTGGGGATAACAAAACAAGAATTCTCGATCCAACATTTGCTGCAAAGGATTGGGGAAAACCCATTCAGTGTTAATTGATTGAGGATAGACAGTTTAACAGAGTAAAGGGAGGACTCGGAGTTGAAAACTCTAGACAGTCTGTTGTAGTCAGCACAGAGAACTCGGAAGGGATCATGCAAGCTATAGTTAGTATTACAAAAGGCCAAGGATAGTGGCATAAAATTACGAGTAACTCTAGAAGGAATACAGAAATTAAGTTGAGTAAGCAGAGTAGGGGAATCTATATTGTACTTTATTAGCTTTACAATAAACATAACGCCTAACATAATACGACGGTTAGTTAAGGAAGGTAGGTTAATTAGAAGGAGTCTACTAGAGTATGGTGGTAAGTCTACACCCGGAACCCAATTAAAACTGCGCAAAGCAAAGAGTAGAAACTGCTTTTGAACAGACTCAATTCTATCTTGGTGAATATGGTATTGCGGCGACCACACGCAAGACCCATATTCAAGAGTTGGACGAACAAGAGAAGTGTAAAGCAACTTTGTCGTGTAAGGATCCTCGAATTCTTTGGCCCATCTTTTGATGAGCCCGAGTAGTCGAAATGCCTTATTGACAATTTGTGTAATGTGACGATCAAATTTCAATTTATGATCAAAGAGGATACCTAAATCAGCTAATTCAGATATTCTTAAGAGTGGGGTTAGGTTAAGATTGTAAATGATGACATGATAGTTACATCTGTAAAATGACATAACCTTGCACTTCAAACAGTTAAGATGCAGCAGATTATGGCTGCACCATTCAAAAAACAAATCAAGATCTGTTTGAAGAAGGTTATTTGCTGGATCATTGTGTGTCAAACAGAGTTTCACATCATCAGCATACATAAGAATGTTAGAGTGAAGGAGTATTGAAGGAAGATCGTTAATAAAAAGGTTAAATAGCAATGGTCCAAGGTGGCTGCCCTGAGGAACACCAGAAGTAACTAAGATCGGCTTAGAGAGACATTCTTTAAAAAGAACTCGTTGAGACCTGTTAGTTAAATAATCGGATATCCACAGAAGGAGCTTTTGAGGAAAACCAATCAAATTTAACTTATGAATTAAGAGATTATGATTTACGGAGTCAAATGCTTTACTGAAGTCAGTATAGACCACATCAGTTTTCATTTTGTTCCGAAATCCTAGATTGATGTGAGATGAGAATTCTAAAAGATTAGTAGCTGTTGATCTTGCCTTTAAAACCCCATGTTGATGGGGTGAAATTATAGATTTACACATAAAAGTTAACTGGGCCGTAAAATTTTTTTCAAAAATCTTAGGAATTGCGGACAACTTGGAAATACATCTATAGTTCTTCACATCATGGTTAGAACCACTTTTGTGAAGAGGAATGGAAAAAGAGTTTTTCCAAATAGGTGGGAAATAACTATTGGATAGTGACAAGTCAAATAGCTTATGAATTGGATTCAAAATCGAATCAGCACAAAATTTAAGTACGCATGCTGGAATTCCGTCAGGGCCAGGAGAAACAAGAGCAACAGTCGAGTTGCACACGACAGTAGGATACCCTTGGACGTATGTTGCCATAAAAAGTATTTAATTGTATAATACTAATTGCAAGCTATAAATTAATAATAATACTGGAGTGCGCTGCCACCTTGCTTCAATTTCGATATTTTGCCAATAATTTATCGCCGCAATTCCCTAAAGCGGTGTGAGCAGTAGATATCGGTATTTCTTTATAAATTTTAAATTGGTTAATATCGATAACAAGGTCCAAGGGTATAAAAATAAAAAAATAATAATAATTATCAAACCAATTTTCCATTCAATGGTTATACTTAACTATTAGATAATTAAATTTAAAATATTAAAATGTGCCTACATACATATTTACATATATCCTGTCATTTAGATTTCTTAATTTCTAACCTATTCCAAACATTACAAACTCATGCCTGAATATTAACAGATATCCCATTGTGATGGCTATGCAAAACCTCAAAAGTCCTAGCACTAATCTTTTCATTATCTAGTATATTTGAAAACGCCCAATCAATATGTGTATCCATATTGGTAGTGAACGTTTTCAAATCTAACAAACTCCTTAATCCTTTGCTAATCAAAAAATTATAAATACTCTTACACCTGTTAAAGGTTTTGAGGCACAAATTAAAATCTCCTAAAACTAGCAAGCTATCCCCTAAATCACCTAAACGAGAAAATTGATGAATTATCTCCTCAAATTCTATTTTAAATGTGGACAGAGGAAGTCTGGACTTTTATATAATATAAGAAAACTTATGGCATCAAACCTAAATATGCCGAACTCAAAAACTACTGAGCCAAAAGTTTTTCTACTCATAAAGGTATGGGAAACTCTATCTACTAGCTCGTTCTTTACATAAATTATGATGCCTGTTAAAGGCCTAATTGATTCAAGTTGAACCACAATAGTGAACCCAGGTATTTCTACAGTTTCATTGCTTATGGAAGTTTCCACGAAACATAATATTGATGACTGAAGCATCAGCTTGTCCCATCGAATATCTTCAAGATGGGAATTCAAGCTCTGAGTATTATGGAAGAAAATGTTAAGGGCAGAACTGTTAATTAAATAATCGTAAAATTATTTTGGGGAGACTTAGGAGGAACAAAATTCCCAATAATGAATAATCCTAAAGCAGTAGTTGCTCTACTGCAAGCTACGTATAATGCAGCACGCTGCATTCTGGAATTAGCATGGACTACCACTTTGCCATACGTAGCTCCCTGACTCTTATGAATTGTGATGCCTTCAGCAGGCACAATTGGAAACTGCCTACGGTCAATGTTAATTTGTGCGTTATTTGAATATTGAAAACTGCGAACAATTTTCTGAATAGGAGTCCATGAAGGATCTGTACGATGTGTACACTTCGAACGCGCAGATTCTCCTACAGTTTCCTCTGTAAATTTCATCCATAAAATTTTGGGAGTGTTGGATGTATTGAAATCTATTTGCATCAACACACCTGATGCCCCGTTTACTAATCCATCCCCTGTGTCTACATTGACCGTCATCATGTACTTGGCAGTATTTTTTAGGAGAAGAGACGTACAGAGTCCCTGTGTAGCGGAAGTTTTAAAACCCTTCACTTCTTCTAATATTCTTTGTTTCCTAGCTGGTTCCAAATGGCCCGCCTTAATAAAATCTTCAGCAGTAGAGGAAAATTGCTCAGTAGCAATTGAGTTAAGTTTCGTTACATTAAATAAATCAACCTCATTATTATTACTAAACAGATGAATTGCATCATCGGGCACTGCCGATGGTTCGCATATTCTAGATTGGAAAAGGACAATATCATCGGCTGTCATACAACCCGATGCCATATTATTTAAGGCAGAAGCGAAAAGCTGATCGTCACGTTGACGCATTATCTCTGCGAGCTCAAAATACAAAAAAAGGTCCCAGAGATACGTACCAAATATTTCATGGTAAGGGTCAGTGGTATTTGGATCGAAAATCCAACTACCTCCTACGGGCTGTAACTGTCTAAGATCACCGAATACGATGATAGAAACACCACCAAAAGGAGAAGTATTTTTGAAAATTTGCTTCAAACGAGAATCTAAATAAGAAAACATTAGAGAGCTAACCATTGATATTTCATCAATAATAATTAATTTAAGATCGATTAACCTTGAATGAAGGCTATTAACTAAATCATGGCTTAAGGCCCTTAGAGGTGCTGAGCGAGATTGATTAACAGGAAGTGAAAACATGGAATGCAGTGTCGAACCACTAATTCCGAATGCTGCTTTTCCTGTTGGTGCACATAAGAGGATTTTAACAGATGTCGGATCAGCTCCTGGTATACACTAGTCGGCATAAGTATTTTGACAAAATTGTCTGTTTCTTTTAAACCTACCTTGTGCTTGATACCGTTAACTAACGGTGCGAAGATGATGAGCAAAGCAACGAATGAATATTTAGCACACAGAATGCCAATTTTTATACGGTTTACCCTTTGCATTCTCTTTCTACTGATAAGAATGCACGCAGACAACTAATTTTTGTTGGGCACAAGTATTTTGACAAACTCATTTAGTAAATGGTATTCTGCTTTTGAGCACGTGTTAATCAAAAATTGTTTAAATTTAACTTTTTTGGATATTAAACGTTAATAAAAAACAAAAATTAATTGATCGCCATGGGTAAAAAAGGCTGAGTTAAGTTTATTTATTAGATCATCAATGGTAGCACAGTTTAACGTTGGAATTAAAGTAAAAGACATTGCTAATGAGTTTAATGTGTCGCGACAATCGGTGTATTATCAAATTAAAAAGTTTAAGAAACATAATGACTTAAAAAACCTAAAAAGAACAGGTCCTAAGCGCAAAACAACGATCGCTGACGACAAAATCCTTATACGGGAATTTAAAAAAAATCCTCTTGTGAAGCCCCAAGCTGTTGCAAAGCAGTGGAATTTGACCGCCAGCCTTCCGATAAGTGGTCGTAAGGCAATCAGTGAGCGCACAGTTCGTCGACGTTTAAAGGAACAGGACATGAAGACATATATTGCTAAAGATGTGCCGTATATTTCAAAAATTAACAAGCTTAAAAGGCTGAAATTTGCAAAGGAACATCTAGAGAAGCCGAAGTCGTTCTGGAGAAGTGTTTTGTGGACGGATGAAAGCTCTTTCCAGTATAACTCGTCAAAACAAAAAATTTTTGTAAGATTGCCTACTCAGCAAAGGCAAAAAAAGACGGCCCGTTTGTCAGAAAGTTAGCCATGGTGGAGGCTCTGTCATGGTGTGGGGATGTGTTGCCTATAATGGGTTGGGTGACTTGGTCCCCATATCCGGCTTGATGAACCAAGGGCAATATTTGACGACCCTAAACGAAAATGCATTTCCTTCTGGAGATAGGCTGATCGGGGAATCATTTATCCTGCAGCAAGATAATGCTCCATGCCACAAAGCCAGAATGATAACCAAGTTCCTAAAGGATGTTGGCGTTACCGTCTTGGACTGGCCACCTCAAAGTCCAGATTTAAATATAATTGAGAACATCTGGTCTCTTTTAAAACGCAAAAGAACAGTTTCGTTACATAAAACTCGAGAGGAGACGATTTCTGAGCTCACTTTCCTTTGGGAAGATATAACTCCAGAGATCCTTCACAATTTGGTGGATTCAGTAAAGGACCGACTCAAAAAAGTTATTGATGCCAAAGGAGGATATATATTTTACTAATTGTTTCAATAAGGAGTTAATCCAGCTTCGTTTAAACTTATTTTCATTGCATTAAAGGCCTGTCAAAATACTTATGCCGAAAAAAAAATCATCATATTTCATTAAGAAGTTTATATCTTTTTAAGTTTCAATAAAAAAAATTTCGTTTGTTAATATTTAAGTTCATATTACTTGCACACAAAAATTAAAAAATAATCAATACTACCATATCAAGCCATTTAAAAGTTTCACTGACAAATGTGCAGCGTTTATTTTGTCAAAATACTTATGCCGACTAGTGTACTGTTATACATTACGGATAATGACTGAAAAATTGCTGATATAAGTCGACTCTTTCCGACTCCGGCGCCGCCTCCAACAAATTCATAAAAGACTGTATTGATTTTGGCATTATGCAAAGCATGTGTAAAATATAGCTTCTGCTTTAAATTAAGAGATCTAACTATATTAGCTAAGCTTTCCTGAGAAACTAAGGCTGGAAGCTTGATAAAACGGACATTACTATCTTCATCATTCATATCAATATTTCCATCCACATTTAAAAAATTTAGATGTGGATCTATTTCAGGCAATCCTAAAACTGTGAAGCCATCATCTACCACTTCCTGTTCTCCTACTTGATTATTCTCATTTTCTGTTTCCTCTGTTAAGTGGCTCAGAGCATCTTCTAGTTCCCTATCATCTAGTAAATTATATTTTCTGCGATTGTTCTCTACTAACTCCGAATTTTCCCTACAGAACAATTCACAGTCATGTGTGACTAAATCCAAATGCTCATCTCGCCATGGGGCGTAAAGCATTTTTAGCTCTCTGAAATAGTCACTTGTTTCTGTATTGACATTAAATCTCCTATACCTAATTATGCACGCAGTGGTCCTCTTTCTGATGAAGCCACTATTATCGCGAAGAGCGTAAACTATTGATTCAGAAGCCCTAGGCACATCATCGTCAAAGTCATCTGCATTTTCTTGGCGAGCTCCTCGTTCTGATTTGCAGTAGCTATAAAAAGCGGATATCTCAGTGCCAAATATAAATTTGTTACCTAAATGTTGTAACTTTTGCTTAATAGTTACATTGTTATTGTCTTTAATCTCATTGATTGCCTCACGCATCAACATTGAGATACCTCTCTGAGACTTGTTAATATAATTAACGACGTAGCTGCAGCAAGCATAGGGGTCTAAAATAAACTGAATATCCATATTTGCTCGCTGCAACAAAAGGAGGTGCTTGTTATAAGCGTTAAGCTTGATTGCTGCAAAAGATCGCTTCAAAAAAACTTTTAGTTTCTTTATACTTGATCTTACAGCATTAATGTAGCCCTCATAACTAAGGTTAAGTTGATCGTGGGACAAAAAGTTGTTAAAATCGTTAAAATTTTCTACGCTTTCACGATCAAATGGGAAGTCGAGCAGACTTTGAATTTTTTCGAAATTCCTACGATGCTCGGCCAAATTTGGAGCATTTTCTTCTAAAGGGAGAAGAATTTCTGTTTGAGGCATGGGAGGGTATGGGATACCAAATCTACAAATTTGTTTTGACCTAATTTCTCGCCTGCAAGAGTGCCCGTGACTATGGAGTTGATACTCCAAATATGGAGCAACGTCCGGGCAACTAGAATCAGCAGTAATAAACTGATCAATAAAAGACTTCACAGGCATAAATGTGGACTCATTCTTTAGGTCGAGCTTTGGGGCGTCTTTCAGCCAGAACATGCCATGTATATGTGGAGAGCCTCTTTGCTGAAACTCCACTCGCCAATAAAACTTGATGACCTGGTGACAACCAAAGACACCGCCTTCCTTTTTCATCAGTTTTAAAACCTGTCTATATCGAAAATCGAAATATCTGGCACAGGTCACTGGGTCTGCTCTAATGAGACGAGCTTTCTCATTAAACCCCAACTTTAACGCTTTAAAAGCTCCGGCCACCTAGTTTCCGCTGCGGAAAATGTTATAAAAAAAGTTGGAAGCCCTACCTGCCTAATCATAGCCATCACTTTCTTTTTCTCGTCCTCCCAATGAGCAGGAGACGTGCGAATACCTTTTAAAAGCCTATAGCCATCATCATGAAGTATTAACCTATTTAAAGTTTCATCATTACGCACATCAGCAGCCGAAATGCCTTGAGTGGCAGAGTGCTTACGTAAGCAAATTGATGTGCTATTCCTAATGCTAATCATTTCTAACTTTTTGAAGTTATGAAATAATTTATCAGTTCTACAACCTCTTCTATCAAAATTCCTAAGCTCTGATCTAACTATAGTTGTAAAACTTTCCTGACATTTCCTTTTAATGCCTACAAATATTGTGGGAAAAGCCAGCTCCTCTGAATCACAATCGGTTATCATGTCAAGAGGTCGCTGACCCTCTCCTGGTGCTATAGCAATTCGAGGAATATCTATGTTTTCAACAGGGATATTTTCCATGAAGGTTTCTTGACCTCCTGGATTCAACTCTATCTCTTCTTCTACTACTCTATGCTCATTAGGTTGTGCTGCCTTTTCTAACATTTGACACACAATGTCACTGTCGTCTGCTGACGCAACAAATGGTACAGTCTCAGCTGAGTAAGAAGACAACCACTGCTCATTGATAGTAACCTGGTGCTTCTTATAAAGTTCTGTGTTCACTAAATACCGAATTGCATCAACTATCTTTGAGGGCCTTATGGTTTCAGCCATGAAATCATGGTTATACTCCATCCTACGCTTAAGATGAATCTGAACTACTTCGGCTTCATTAAATGCCCTGGGAAGGGAAGTTACAACATTTGCAACTGGAATTGGCACATTGATCACTGCTCCTTTAATGGCACTTTGACGTCCATATCCAAGAGACTTTATGATCATAAAAGGAAGACGGGGAGAAATCAGCCTTTCTTCTAGAGGCGTCAAGCATTTCAGGCATTCCGGAAGCTCCGGAAAATTTAGGCCATTTGTAATAGAAGCTTTTGGTTTTTTCCCTGACTTAATACTGCGGCTGCAAGTTTTGCAAAAGCTAAACCTATTATTATGGGATGGAAACATAGAGGAAAGATACAAAATATCAACACTATCTGCCTCACTACACTTTTCCTCTATGACCTCACGCGAAATTTTGTCCACTTGATGTGGAAACCACAAACCTTTGCAACATATGCAAACCTGATCGGGTCCCTGCTTGACTGTCTTATTAAAATTGGCTATTAGGCAATCTAAACTAGTTTTAACCTGCGATATCCTATCATCTGGAAGGGTATTCGCACGGTCCACTCTATTGCGGGACGCGTTTCTCCTATTCTCTGCTATCCTATTTGTGCAAATACTCCTATATAGACTCCCTCTTTGCGACATATTCCTATGGGCTTCAAAGGCCTCACGTTGAGCTCGAATTCGAGCACTGCGGCGTGCACTAGTATTGCGTGCCTGCTCAACAATCCTACGAATAGGATTGTTTCTAACCTGAGACCTTTGACTTCTATCTATTGCCCTTTCTAAAATTCGCGTCTCCTGATTTTGTCGCTGAATCGCCCTTCTAACAGCATCTCGTCCGCTTTCGTTGGACCTGAATTGTGGACATTGCCTGCGCCTCGATCGACGCAAAGTATTGGCAAGTTGTTCGGCATTTCTAGTTGAATGATCAGTTCGTCGAACACGGCGACGAACTGCATCCTGCTCTCTTTCCTGAGATCGAAACTCAGCATCTTGCCTGCGACTCGAACGACGCGAAGTGTTGGCAAGTTGTTCGTCTGTTTTAATTGCAGAATCACTGCGACGTACACGGCGACGAACTGCATCCTGCTCTCTTTCCTGAGATCGAAACTCAGCATCTTGCCTGCGACTCGAACGACGCGAAGTGTTGGCAAGTTGTTCGTCTGTTTTAATTGCAGAATCACTGCGACGTACACGGCGACGAACTGCATCCTGCTCTCTTTCCTGAGATCGAAGGTCAGCATCTCGCCTGCACCTCGAACGACGCGAAGTGTTGGCAAGTTGTTCGTCTGTTTTAATTGCAGAATCACTGCGACGTACACGGCGACGAACTGCATCCTGCTCTCTTTCCTGAGATCGAAGGTCAGCATCTCGCCTGCGCCTCGAACGACGCGAAGTGTCAGCAAGTTGTTCTTGTAATCTGATTATCGAAGAAGCCCGAAGAGTAGTGTGACGAATTGTGTCCGGTAATTGCTCAACGGCCCTAAATGTTCTATTACTTCTGCGGACTCGATGCTGTTGACTATCTCTAACCCTTTCAGCTTCCCTAAATTCGAAATTTTGCCTACGTTCTCTATGTGCCTCTAGATTATTTACGCGTTCCTGCTCAGAAAAGTCTATATCTGACCTATTCAAACGATTTCTTTTTCGCTGTGTTTGACTCCTATTGCAAGCTGACTTTCTCTTAAGTCTAGGCATCTTCTAATATATAAGTTTTAAAATAATATATAGGTATGTTAAAAATAAAATTCTTATAAATTAATTTAATTTGAATATATATTTATCAAAAATTAATATATAGTTATATATATAAAATAAAGTTAGTATATTTATTTATATATATAAATATATTCATATATTTAAATAGATATATATATATTATAATTATATTCATATATTTAAATAAATATATGTATATTATTTAAAATAATTATATTATAAATGAAAATAAATATCTAATGAAAGAACAAATAATAATAAAATTTAATAAGGAAAATAAAAATAAACAAAATGTGGAAAAAAGAATAAATATAAATCAAAGAAATAATAAATTAAACCTGCAAGAAATTCCAGCGAAAATTCCAATTTGAATCGCGGAAACGAACCGATACCGATGTTCACGTACAATCACACACACTTCAGAAGAGTCTATACACATATATGTATGCATGCACAAAAATACGTTACGCTGTGTACCGCACTTTTCTAAAATTGCGCGCCACGTTCCGGGCAGGGCGCAATCATTCACACGCATAAAAAATGTTCCGTTAACGCATAACAATCACACACGAGGATTTACTTATTATATACTCGACTTATATTAATTTGCATTAAATGTTAAATGTATCACGAACACGCGAATTAATTATATATTATTTTATATTTAATATCGAAAATACAAATGATAATCGACAATCGACGACGACACCGATCACGCCAATCACAAACTGCAAATTAACATAACACTGAAGCGCGCTGCCACCTTTTGCTGCCAATTTTGATACGTTGCCAATAATTTATCGCCGCAATTAAAAAGTGCGCGAAACCTTAAATTTATAATAATGATCTATAGAATCTAATATACATACAAAATATACATATATTAAAAAAACAAAGTAGAAGAAATGTTAGTACATTTTTTTCAAACATAGTTTCAATAGACGTGGGGATATAATATAATTTACACATATTAATATAATTTATATGCAAAACATATGAAATATATATCGATATGTTTAATAAATATTAAAAGCTATCGATATGATAGCTCAAAATATATCGTGAAATCTAAATTAATATTTATTTAATAAAAAGTCAATATATAAATTATTAAATAATAATAATAATATGTCTATATTAGAAATCTAGTAAATACCTGCATTCATGCATGCCGATCAACCACGCTATTGGTTGTATATAATTGTACATATGTATGTGTGAACACAAATTAAGTATGTATAAGTGTTTGCATTTATGCACATGTATTTTGGGTAATTGACATGTGCATGAAAAAGAAGAGTCGAGAAACAGCTCGCGCTTCGCGCTCGCATCGTTTATCCTTTTCTTTCATGCACAAGTAATTTAGTTCTGACGTCATCGACAACTTCTTTGCTTTCTTCATATTCATATATACGCCACCCATTGGTTGAGTGTCAGCATATATTTATGCACATGTATTTTCGGTAATTGACATGTGCATGGAAAAGAAGAGTCGAGAAACAGCTCGCGCTTCACGCTCGCATCGTTGTCCTTTTCTTTCATGCATAAGGAATTTAGTTCTGACGTCATCGACAAGTTCTTTGCTGGTCGAAGTGTCGAAATGGTTTATCTAATAACTTCAGTGTTTATTGTCTGATCGGATTGCAATTTGGAGGATAAGTTCATATATTTTTTATCTATATATATGCTAAAGCAGAACGTTAAGAAATGAGTTCTTCGAATGTAAATAGCAATGTAAACCAAAATTGGCGGTTTGCGGGGGCGGTAGGCGTGTTATTCCAAATTGAAAATAAACTTGATCTGCGTATGGTATACAGGAATCTTCATCCTAAATTTGGTGTCCGTAGCTTTTGTAATAGCTGAGATCGGCGCGTTCATCCAGACAGACAGACAGACGGACAGACAGACGGACATGGCTCAATCGACTCGGCTATTGATCCTGAGCAAGAATATATATACTTTATGGGGTCTCCGACGCCTCCTTCTGCCTGTTACATACATTTGCACACAGTAAGTATACCCTTTTTTGACCATTTTCAATGGTCCAAGGGTATAAAAACGGGTTTTATCGATTTAAGATCAATTACCAGGTGTACAAGTATAAAATGTGTTTTTTAATCAAAAAACACTTTAAATTTTGTGGAAAAAGAAAAAATTATTTATTCAAAGTATTTGCCGTCGCTAGCTACACATTTTTCCCATCTCTCGGGCAATTTGTGGATTCCACGCTAGTAGAACTCATCGTCTTTTGCGGCGAACCATTCATCGAGCCATTTTTTCACACTTTCGTAAGAATCGAAGCGCTGGTCAAGCGAGTGCGTGTCCCATCGAAGCGATGGGGCCAGGTATGGTGAGTAAGCCGCATGCGGAAGCACTTCCCAATTGAGTGTTTCCAACGTGTCGCGAGCCGCTCTTGCCGTATGTGATGGAGCGTTGTCATGGAGAAAAATGACCTTGTGTTGTCTTTTTTGATATTCCGGTCGTTTTCTCTGATCAATTGATTCAAATTGATCAATTGTTGTTGGTAGCGTGCCGTATTCACCGTTTCGCATCGTCGTCATCCAATAATGTTTGCTCGTTCGGCGTCTTCGTACCTTTTTGGTGGTTTTCCGTGCTCTTCGTCGTCGACGTCAAAATCACCATTTTTGAAGCGTTGAAACCACCGTTCACGCGTTTTCGCAGTTGGTACTTGTTCGCCAAAGGCTTCAACAAGCATTCGGTGCGATTCCACAGCTGTTTTCTTCAAATGAAAACAGAAAATTAACACTGTCCGCGTTTGCTCTTTATTCGGCATGAAACTCGACATGTTGACTGCACTGAGAGTAAACGATAATGACGCTCGATTTGCGCAAAACTATGGTGGTTCGACAGTCAAGGTTGACACCTCACAAGGTCAAAGTTTTATGACAATCGACAAATATTTATGTTTGCGAGACATCTAAATATATGTTGAACCGACATTCCATACTTGTACACCTGGTAATAGATAGGTTTTGTCGATAGAAGGACAGAAGACAGTGTTAAAATTTTCTATACTATAAGGGTATGGATGTAAAGGGGAACTATAAGGTTCTGTTAAATAAGTTGATTGAAAAAAGTCTGCAAACAAATCGGCAGCTGCCTGATCATTAGTTGCTTCCTTATTTTCGTATGATAGAGAGGGAGGAAATCTACTTGATTTACGTTTTAAGTTAACAAAGTTATAAAACTGCTTTGGGTCCTGAGCAAACTGCAAACGGTAGCGACGCAAATACTTTTTGTAACAATTTGCGTTCAGAGCAATAAAGTTTGCTCTTGCAGCAATATAACGTGTAAAATCGGAAGGATTACGAGTTAATTTAAACTTTTTAAAATACCGCGATTTCAAATTTTTTAGCCTTACTACCTCACGTGAAAACCAAGGAGGCCTATTTGACTTTACGGGAAAAGTAACAGGAACACATTGATCAAAAAATGAGTTCATAGAGGAATAAAAAAATGAAATTCATTTATTTAGATCAGAACATGAATAAAGAAATGACCAATCATATTCCAAAATTAAACAATTCAATTTTTGGAAATCGGTCCTACGAAAACAACGTGATTTTATTATAGGGGAAACAGTTGCAGTTTGCATAGAAGTTGGCAGAGTTAGAACCAGGTCCAATGTAGGGGGATAGGGATCTTCAGGAAGAACTAAGGGATTCATTCTAGAGATAGTGTTTAGTAAAATGTCAGAAGAGAAAATTAAATCAAGCAATTAGGAACAGTATTTATTTCATAAAGAGATAGCTCCGAAATAGACTCAGTGGAGAATAATGTCCCCTACAGAAAAACTTAGTTGGGAAGCGTAGAGAGTTTTCTAATAAGAACTCCCTTTCTACAAATGCTTAGGAGAACACAATTTTAAAGATTCCAAAAAGACCTGGACATGCAATAAGTGCCCATAAGCATATCAAAACTCGCTTCACGACGATGGAACCAAAACCAAGACGTTACGAGCAATTGAATAAAATAAAATAAAGGGCAAGATACATGTTATTAGCCACAACTCTTTTGCTAGTAAAAAATAAAACTGAAAATTACCAGCAGTTGAGAGCCCTTATTGATGGAGGCTCACAAAAAACTTTATCAGAGAAAGCAGTCCAACTTCAGAAACTACGGAGGACACAAAGCAATGTAGAAGTCCAAGGGATTTCAGAAGGTTTCGACATCGTGAGAAATAGTGGAAATAAAATCAAGGTGTGCGAGGAGTTTCAAAACCACAACTAAAAGCCTATGTAGGTACATCCTAAACTTCAAAGAGCTTTACCGAGCAAGAAAATTAACATGAGTATTGCCAAGGACTTCAAGGACACTTCCACGAGCCTTTATAACCGATAGGTAAATATTCGTGGCGATTTGTGTTACCTTTTACGAGGGTCGTTTGATAAGTCCGTGACTTTTTGTATTTGCCGCGCACCTGCTCTAAATACAACACTGCTCCTGTCAGCAGTTATCGATTAACAGCTGACTGTAAAATTTTGAGAAAGCTGCGTTTCTTAGTTTGCGTTTTATAGGCATTGAAAGCAGACGATCTCGTGAATTTTAACGAAAATGGAAAAAAGTGAATTTCGTGTGCTAATTAAGCATTATTTTTTGCGTAAAAAATCCATCACCGAAACCAAGGAAAGACTTGATAAATATTATGGGGACTCTGCACCATCAATTTCAATGGTTAAGAAATGGTTTACTGAGTTCCGTTGTGGTCGTACCAGTACAAGTGATGCCGAACGTTCAGGTCGCCCAAAAGAGGTCGTCATGCCAGTCATGGACAGATTCGATATTGATTTGAAGCAGAAACGACCGCATTTGGCGAAAAAAAAAGTGCTGTTCCATCAGGACAATGCACGGGTGCACACGTGTGTAGTCAGCATGGCAAAATTTCATAAATTGGGCTACGAACTGCTACCCCATCCAGCATATTCTCCAGATTTAGCCCCCTGTGACTATTTTTTGTTTCCAAACATGAAGAAATGGCTCGGCGGTAAGAGATTCGGGTCAAATGAAGAGGTCATCACAGAAACAAACGACTATTTTGAGGGCCTTGAGAAAACCTATTATTTGGAAGGAATAAAAAAATTGGAAAAACGCTGGACTAAATGTATAGAGCTAAAAGGAGATTATGTTGAGAAATAAAACGCTTCTTTGACGAAAAAAATATATTTTATTCAAAAAGTCACGGACTTATCAAACGA
Source organism: Zaprionus ornatus (assembly GCA_018904035.1). Classification (NCBI taxonomy): domain Eukaryota; kingdom Metazoa; phylum Arthropoda; class Insecta; order Diptera; family Drosophilidae; genus Zaprionus; species Zaprionus ornatus. Next base: position 360,164 of record JAEIFZ010000170.1, read on the forward strand.
CCCTCGTAATAAAAAGCCCGCTAAAGGTGTATTGTGTTCGGAGTGCTTGCGGAATTTGTTTGCTACTCCAACCCAATTCATTATTGACATAAGTATATCTATTTTTATTTTTGGTAATTGGTAGCGAATTCGAGCATCCATTCCATACCGTTATTAACAAAAGTTTTTTACGGTATAGTACTCGTACTGCAATCCATGGCCTTATACAAAAGTTTTTAGCACTTCCCAGTATTTATAAATAAGGCACTTTAAGAAACCTTACTGAAGCTAATACAGAACGATATTTAAGGAAATTTTTGCATTTTCGGACTTCGAAACCAGTTAAAAAAGTTTCCTCAAGAATGTTTTACTTGCATAAGATACGAAAAAGAATTGGTCAATCAGCTTATGTGAAATCTGCCGGAACATCGAGTAAGGGTGGAATCGTGAAGACAACTAAGGGACAGGATAATAGAGTAGACACTATAAAAAATCAATCAAATTATCCGCAACTCCTTAGATTTTTGAAAAAGATTTTACGGCTCATTTCACTTTTATGTGTAAATCTATAATTTCACCCCAACATGGGTTGATAGAGGCAAGATCAACAGCTTCTAATCTTCTAGAATTTTCTTCTCATATTAATTTAGGATTTCGGAACAAAATGCAAACTGATGTAGTCTATTCTGACTTCAGCAGAGCATTTGACTCAGTAAACTCTTAATTTACAATATAAGTTAAATTTGATTGGTTTTCCTCAAAAGCTACTTTTTTGTGGATATCTGATTATTTAACTAACAGGTCTCAACGAGTTCTTTTTAAAAACTGTCTTTCTAAGCCGATCTTAGTTACTTCTGGTGTTCTTCAGGGCAGCCACCTTGGACCATTGCTTTTTAACCTTTTTATTACTCCTTCACTCTAACATTCTTATGTATGCTGATGATGTGAAACTTTGTTTGACACACAGTGATCCTATAAATAACTCTTAAGAATATCTGAAGTAACTGATTTAAGTATTCTCTTTGATCATAAATTGAAATTTGATCGTCACATAACACAAATTATCAATAAAGCATGTTGACTACTCAGGTTCATCAAAAGATGGGCCAAAGAATTCGAGGAACCTTATACGACAAAGTTGTTTTATACTTCTCTTGTTCGTCCAATTATTGAATATGGGTCTTGCGTGTGTTCGCCGCAATACCATATTCACTAAGATAGAATTGAGTCTCTTCGAAAGCAGTTTCTACTCTTGACTTGCGCAGTTTCAATTGGGTTCCGGGTGTCGACTTGCAACCATATTCTAGTAGACGACTTCTAATTTACCTACCTTATTTAACTAACAGTCTTATTATTTTAGACGTTATCTTTATCGTAAAAATAATAAAGTACATTATAGATTCCCCTACTCTACTTAATCAAATCAATTTCTGTATGCCTTCTAGAGTTACTCGTAAATTTATGCCACTAACCTTGGCTTACAGACTGTCTAAAGTTTTCAACTCTGAGTCCTCCCTTTACTCTGTTAAACTGTCTATCCCTAATCAATTAACACTACATCCTAACAACTATTACTAACCTACCGATTGGGGTTTACTGGGTTTTCCCCAATCCTTCGCTATTGGATCGGTTTTATATTGCCCAGCCTTAATTTAAAAATAAAGGGTTTTCCAATAGTGACGCTCGAACTTTGACAACAGCATGTGCAAATCATAAGATTGTTTTATGAAAATGGGTCTTCAGTTCGAGCAACTTTCCGCGCACTTCGCCCCTTTTAGGGGCGATACCGGTCGATGATAACCAACTTCTTTTGGCCTGAAATCGAGAATATGGATCTGGACAACATGTGGTTTCCACAGGACGGCGCTACGTGCCACACAGCACACGCTACAATGGAAGTTCTGTACGAGCAATTTCCAGACATGGTCTTCTCGCGCGGAGGCGACGTGAACTGGCCACCGAGATCGTGCGATTTGACCCCGCTGGACTTTTTCTTGTGGGGTTTTCTTAAGTTGCACGTCTATGTCAACAAGCATTAAACTTTTATTATTTATTTTTTTTTTATAATTTATATTAGCTAGCACTCTACAGTGGGATACCCTTCGACGTAAATTGCCATAGGAAGTATTTAATTGTATGATACTAATCGCAAGCTACAAATTAATCATAACGCTGCCACCTTGCATAAATTTCAATACGTTGCCAATAATTTATTGCCGCAATTTTTAAGTGCACAAAAGACTGCAAAAAGCGTTGTGAGCAGTATATATCGGTATTTCTTTATTAATTTTAAATTGGTCAATATCGATAACTCGCATTATATCGAGTAATCAAAATTAATATTTTTTTAATTGCATTTTATGGTTTTGTAATTTTTACTGATCCTAAAATATGAATTATTAAATAATAATCATATGTGCATATTATGAATAATATTAATATGTACACATGCATGTAAATACTTGCATACATTCATATTTTAGTAGATAGAGTAGTCGGATAGCCTTTTTTTAGTTGGAAATCAATTAAAGTTTTTATTTTAGGCTTGATTATTTTAATTTCACAATACGTCCGTACAATTCTGCGTTGCATCAAAAAGTGAAGTGCGTCGCTTCTCTTCTTTCTTACAAGTTTATTTTTATCTTTTTCTACACTTATATTATCATTTAAATTTACATTATCACTTTCTTTATTTACATCATTTTTTGGAGTTATATCGATATTTTCTTCGTTGTCGTCATCACTTTCTTCACTTAGCTCATTTTCAGACATTGCAACACTTTTTGAATTGATCCATTGTTTAAGATTATGTATAGCCCATATTCCTGAATACGGTATTTGTGACTGTTGAAAATTTTCTACGTCTTCAATTAAGTATCGATCATTGTCTAAAACTTTTGACCCTACGTATGGTCCTTTAAATTTTGGTATAAGTTTACTAGATGCGCCTTGCAAGGAATTAAAATTTTTTACTACTACATAATCGCCTACCGCAAAGACTTTAGGTTTTTGGCGTTTTGCATTTTCATATGTATTATTATATGCTTGAGCCTTTTCTTGGCTTCTCGGTGCATTTCGTCTAATTTCTTCTAAGTGCCTTATCGTTTGGTTATTTGGATCTATGACGTTTTCTTTCAGACTATCGAGACTGTTTCCTCTCTGTTTTACCCCAAAAAGCATTACGCTTGGACATTCATTTGTACTTCTATTTCTTGTATTGTTCATTGTGTACTCCACTTTGTACAGAACTTTATGCCACGCCTCGTTATTTTCTGTATCTATTATTTTAGCCATCATCGGACCTAAATCCCTATTTACTCTTTCTACTTGTCCATTAGCTTGTGGAGACGCTGTAGCTATTTTAATGTGATTAACGTTATTTTCTTTTAGAAAGCCTTCGAATTCGTTAGAAGTGAAACAACTGCCTCGATCAGATATTAAATTTTTGGGCCTACTATATGCAATAAAATAGTTTTTTAAAGCTTCAATTGCTTCCTTTGAACTTGTCATTTTGGTTGGGTATAGTTTAACAAACTTCGTACACGCATCTATTACTACCAGTATATGTCGTTTTTTCGTATCTTTACTATTTATGGGTCCATAGTGGTCAACAGGTAATACTTCAAATGGATCACTGCCTTTTGGAATCGAGTGTAAAAACCCCTCTACTCTACCCGACTTATTAGAAAACGCAATACACTTCAGACAATTGTTAATGTGATCTGTTACTTTTCTTCGTACGTTCGGAATCCAATAAGTTTTCGTAATCGAGTCCACCACTTTGTCAACCCCTACATGTCCCATCTCATCATGATACTTAAAAAACACATTGGTTTCCATTGACATTGGTACATAAAACATTAATCTCTGATTTTTTTTCCTATAAACGACACCATTGCGCATTTCATAATATTCACTTTCCTGTTCAGACAATTTATGCTTTATATTTCTTATATTTGGATACTTTTCCTGGCATATTATTAAGTTTTCTTCAAACGTGTTTGTTTCTATTATCATTATACTATTACTTCTACTTAATGCATCCACATGCTGCATTCTTTTTCCTGACCTATGTTCAAGAGTGTAATCATAATTTTGTAGCTCGAGAGCCCACCTTGCAATTCGTGGATTTAATTCTTTTTTGTTTAAAGTTAACGTAAGCGAATTGCAATCTGTTACTATTTTAAAGTTAATGCCTTGTTAATAGACTCGAAACCTTTTCAACGCGTTGACTATTGCAAGTGTTTCTAACTCAAAGCTGTGATACCTTGACTCAACTTCTGTCGTCCGTTTTGAAAAGTAAAAAATTGGGTGTAACTTCGCATCATTCTTTCGTTGTAACAATATAGCACCGTACCCTAGCGAACTTGCATCACAGTGCAGTTCGGTCTCATCTTTCGGATCATATATTGCTAATATTGGTGCTTCTACCAGTTTTTCCTTTAGCATATTTAAAGCTCTTAACTCTTTCTCTCCGAACATGAATTTTTTATCTTTTCTTGTAAGGTCTTATAATGGTGTTGCTACTATAGCGAAATCCTGTATGAATCGTCTAAAATAAGAGCATAGACCGATATAACTTTGTACTTCGTGAATGGCTTCTATACCTGACTCATTTGCTTTTATGCCTTCTCCTGTTACTGTGTAGCCTAAATAATCTATAAACGACTTCAAAAACTCACACTTGTCTTGTCTAAGTTCTAATTTATTTTCTACTAAGCATTGAAAAACTTCTTTCAAGATATTAAAATGTTCTTCTAGTCCTTCTGTAGCAATCATTATATCATCAAGATATATGATAACTTTGCCTTCTCGTACCATATTTTCGAATATTTTATTTATAAATCTTTGAAACGTAGAAGGAGCGTTTGTCAACCCGAACGGCATTCGAAGATATTCGAATTGTCCTAATGGTGTTATAAATGATGTATACTTTGTAGAATCACTATCCATAAAAACATGGTTAAAGCCACTCTTTAAATCTAACTTTGAAAATAACTTTTTATTTACTAACCTATCTAACAAATCATCTATCAGTGGTATGGGGTAACTATCTTTTGACGTAACTTTATTTAAACGGCGGTAATCTACACACATCCTTAATTCCCCTGTCTTCTTTTTAACAAGTACTATCGGTGAAACATATTCTGACTCACTTGGACGTATATATCCCTTATCCATATTCTCATCTAGTATCCTTTGTACCTCTGCCTTTTCAGCGTACGATAGTCGTCGAGGGGGGCATCGAAACGGTTTTTCGCTATCAACAATAATTTTCATATAACTTTTAATTTTGGGTTCAACTGGCCTAATAGGTTTAACATAATAATTCTCAAACAGATTCTCTAATCTCTTCGTGTTCACATTATTCATCTCTTCTCCCACCTTGTATTCTTTTTTATTTTCACAGTCTACATCGATCAGCAACATTTGCGTTTCGAAACTTTCTTCTTTTATATCATTTTTTATTCTATTCATGCTCATTTTTCTTTGACGTTCGTCCTCTTCGTTTCGATATCTTTCTGCTTCAACGTTTTCACTTAGCATTTCTTTTACATTGTCTATCTTTTCTCGAAATTGCATTTTATTTACTTTATCTTTACTCTGAGTCTCTCCTATATTGTTATGTCTTCGATTTTCTGCACTACTTTTGCTTTGCATATTAGCTAATTGTTCTCTACCTTGTATGTCTTTTAATTTGCCTTTACTTTTAATTTCATTCACGTCGTTTTGTCTTTGTTCTTTTACATTTCCTTCACTTTGTACATCTTCTAACTTTTCTTTACTTTGCATGTCTTTTAATTTGTTTTTACTTTTAATTTCATTCACGTTGCTTTGTCTTTGTTCTTTACTTTGCACATAGTCATTGCTTATATTCCCACCAACCTGAATTAACTTATAATTACTCATATTTAAAAAATTTCTGCCTAAAACCACTGAGTGCCTTATGGATTCATTACTCACAACAAAAGATTCAATAGTTATAACTTTATTTAAATTTTTAAATAAACAAGTAATTTTTCCAAGTACATTCAATTCACTGTCATTAATACCAAAATAAGTATTTGCCGATTCATTGTGGCTTAACTGTAATTCTTTAGGAATTGTAGATCTTCTTAAAATTGTTATCGGACTCCCTGAATCTAAGAGGCACCCTATGGAGACAAAATTTGACTTACAATTATTTGCATCACAGAAACTTATATCAAAGTATCTTACATAATTGTCCTTTAGTGTTGTCTTCTTGTATAGTAAACATTCTCTAGCCAAATGTCCCACTTTGCCGCACGCATAGCACGCTCCATCTGGACGCTTCGGCTTTCGGCACTCTGCAGCTATATGTCCCGAACAATTGCAGTTAAAACATTTAACAACCCTCTGGTCCGGGGTCGAAGTCTTTGGTACAGCTCCAGAGTGACTTTTTCCTCCAGTAGGACGTGGCATCCCAATATCACGGAACGCATCCAGAACTGCAGCTGGTGTAGCAAAACGTTGTAACTTGCCTTGGTTTCTGAGTTCAACATTCGGTATACCCTCCAGTATATACTGCACCATTTCGTCATCGGTAATGTTTAACTTGTTTGCCAACATCAGTTTGTCATAATAATAACTTGCAAACACTTCGTCATTGAGCCATTTACGTTTTTCTAAGCTTTGACGTAGCTCTACAAGATTGCCTTTCGTTCCGAATCTGATTTGCATTTGTGAAAAAATGTCATCTATATCTCCTGACAACAGTGAGGGTTGTGACAACAGCCAATAGTTTGCTTTTCCTTTGGCACGAGCACAAATAAGCGGGCGCATAATATCGTCACTGATATTGAATACCGCTCGCACGTTTTTAGCCACTGTCAACCAGTCATTTACATTTTTTTCTCCGTCATATTCAGGTATAAACTCCTTGACAGTGTTGAAATCAACATTGCTAGGTTGTGTCGTAGCTTTTACATTATTATTTGCATTTGCTTTGCAAAAACGAACAGCATCCAACGTATTGTTCACAAATGAACTTGTACCGTGAGCGATTTCTTCAGTGTTGCCAGCTTCACACATTAGGTGATCGTTGCCAGCTTGTTGAATTTCAATTTCATCACGAAGTGTATTGACGTCGTCAATACGGCTCGCTGTTGCCATCTCGCTGTTTTCGTCGTCTGCCTGTTCCGTTATTCCGTCGTTAGGCGCTCCGCTGGCCGGCAAAACGGTTGTTTTACTGCTTAGGGGTGCTTCGCCACGCAGACTTGCTGCACTTGCACTTGTTGACGGTAGCATACTTTTAATTTGCAACACTAAAGCCGATCTGCTGCCTTTGGTTGGTAATTTAAACTTTTCGCACCACAACTTTAGGTCGTGTAAAGTTAAGTCACTCAAATCGCCGCTTAAATTTTGTATGTCCATATCATCCATAATTGTTTTATGAACGTAGATTCACGACCACTTCTGAATTTTAGTAGATAGAGTAGTCGGATAGCCTTTTTTTAGTTGGAAATCAATTAAAGTTTTTAGGTTTTTTTTATTTTAGGCTTGATTATTTTAATTTCACAATACGTCCGTACAATTCTGCGTTGCATCAAAAAGTGAAGTGCGTCGCTTCTCATCTTTCTCTATTCCTCTTGTTCTCGCTAGAGGCCGCTTAGTGAACTACAACTGTTTAACTTACAATAGTTACGATAGATGGCGTTGATCCATGATCGACAAACTAAACGATACATACAATTACACTGAGCCATATCGAACTACCACGCCACAATTGGAACTATACCTACTACATATTCTAGCAATATCGTCTAAATGTATTTTCGGTAATTGACATGTGCTTGGAAAAGAAGAGTCGAGAAACAGCTCGCGATACGCGCTCGCATTGTTCGTCCTATTCTTCCTGCACAAGTAATATAGTAATGACGTCATCGACAACCTGTTTTCTGGTCGGAGGGTCGAAATGGTTTATCTAATAACTTCAGTGTATATTGTCCGCTCGGGTTGCAATTTGGAGGATAAGTTCATATAGTATTTATCTATTATATACATATAAGCTAAAGCAGAACGTTAAGAAATGACTACTTCGAATTCGGTGGCGGTAGGCGTGTTATTCCAAATTGGAATGTTCCGGAATCTTCATGCTAAATTTGGTGTCGTTTGTTATAGCTGAGATCGCCGCGTTCATCCATAGACGGACAGATGGAGAGACAGACAGACGGACATGGCTCAATCGAGTCGGCTAGTGATCCTGAGTAAGAATATATATACGTTGTGGGGTCTACCACGCCTCCTTCTGCATGTTACATACATTTGCACAAAATTAGTATACCTTATTATGACCATTTTCAATGGTCGAAGGGTATAAAAATTCACAATGTTTAAAGAAATGAAGCTAAATATATTTAAATATTAAAATTAAATTTAAATTGATATTCCGGTCGTTTTTTCTGAAGCGCACGATTCAAATTGATCAATTGTTGTTGGTAGCGTGCCGTATTCACCGTTTTGCCGAGTTTCATGAGCTCATAGTAGATGACAACGCTCTGATCCCACCAAACACAGAGCATCGTCTTCTTGCCAAAGCGATTCGGTCGAGCAGTCGATATGGCCAGTTGTCCAGGATCAACGTATGATTTTTTACGTTTAGGATTAACAAAAAAGATCCATTTTTCATCTCCAGTAACGATACGATGCAAAAACGACTTCCTTTTGTATTGTGAAAGCAAAATTTCGCATGTGTTTTTGAGCTTCTCCATCTGCCTCTCGTTCAACTCATGTGGCACCCATCTACCGAACTTCTGAATCTTTCCCATCTCTCGCAAGCGATTGGAAACTGCTTGTTGACTTACTTCCAACTGCTCTGCGAGTTGTTTTTGCGTTTGAGCATCGTCTTCATCCAATAATGCTTGCAGTTTGGCGTCTTCGTACCTTTTTGGTGGTTTTCCGTGCTCTTTGTCGTCGACGTTTAAATCACCACTTTTGAAGCGTTGAAATCACCGTTCACACGTTTTCACAGGTGGTACTTGTTCGCCAAAGGCTTCAACAAGTATTCGGTGCGATTCCGCAGCTGTTTTCTTCAAATGAAAACAGAAAATCAACACTGTCCGCGTTTGCTCTTTATTCGCCACGAAACTCGACATGTTGACTGCACTAAGAGTAAACGATAATGACGCTCGATTTGCGCAAAACTATGGTGGTTCGACAGTCAAGGTTGACACTTCACAAGGTCATTGAGATAGTCAGTGGACTTCAACAGTGACAGACGTGTTTAAACCGAGCTCCGCAAAAAGCAATCGATTTGCCAGTGTAGTGAAAGTTTAATAATCAGAACAATATAAATAAATAAACTTTGTAAATTAGCGAGAGGACGCTTAAGCGATGCAAACTCGCAAACCTCTGTATATATTCTTTATTCTTGTGTAACCAAAATTACACCGACAAGCCTAGCTTGAACAACCAGGTCGACGAACTCAGGCCAGCTCTTAGCGAACGGCCGCGTTGCTGGCGATGCTGATGACAGCGCAGTTCGATGCTAAGAGTAACCAAAACAACTCTCTCTTGCACTTGCAAGTGCGTCTCTTGCATTTGCAAGCGCCAGTACCAGTAAGCTCTGTACTAATAGTACTGTGACCTCTCTGTCAACTTCTAGCGCGCCCACACTCTCTACAACAACTACTTCGGTGCTTTGCACAACGACAACTGCCGAAACTGTCTCTGCTGAGCCGACGACGTCAACCCGAAAGCCTCCTGCGCCCCTCTCGCTGCACAGTTGTAGCAACAAAAACAAAAGTAACACTGAATCGGAACCAAAACAAACTCGAGCAGCGCAACTGGTGCAAACTGGTATCGATCGGTACATACAGATCAAGCGCAAGCTGAGCCCGCAGAATAAGGGGGGCGGCAACAAGTCGAAAATGAACCGCAACAACGCTACTAATGGCGAATCTGAGGGACAATACAATACAATACACCTCAGCGAATCAAATCGATGAGCCAGAAATGGAGACGAAGAGTCCAAAACCGCCGCCAATCTACGTCCGCGAGCAAATAACAGCTGCACTGGTCAGCAAAATAGTCGCGCTCATTGGCGAGAACAATTTCCATGTTGTACCCCTAACAAAAGGAAAAATCAGCGAAACCAGGATCCAAACACAAACCGAAGCTGGCCACCGGACTGTAACAAAATATCTGGACGATGCTGGGAAAACATATTACACATACCAACTTAAGAGCGCCAAGGGACTCCAAGTTGTAATAAAAGAATTGAACCCACTGTGACGCCTGATGAAATTACTGCAGCATTAAAAGCTAAAAACTTTTACGCCAAATCAGTGATTAACATCCTGAACAGGAACAAACAACCTCAGCCACTCTTCAAAATAGAACTGGAGCCTGAAGCTAAAATGGTCAAGCGAAACGAAGTGCACCCGATATACAAGCTACAACTCGCACGCCGTCGCCAAGGTCCCACTCTAACACACAATCATCAACCAGATCAATAACCTCCCAAACGCAACACCAGCTTACTTCACGTACTGACTCAAACACCTCATATGCAAGTGCCCTAAAGTCAGGCACCAAAACTTATACTTCAGCATTAGAAGCCACGAGCAACTTCCACCCACCAATCGCCCCACCAAAGGACCATCTCCCACCCAAGTACCCGCCATGTAGCTTGAAAGCGATGATGTCTACACTCCAACAAAGCCTGGAGAAATTCATGTCATTCATGCAAACCACTTTACAAGAGCTTTGTCGCAGCAGGTGACTACAACGCAAAACACACACACTGGGGATCTCGCCTGGTCACGCCCAAAGGGAAGCAGCTTTACAATGCAATCACCAAACCAAACCGAAAGCTAAACTACGTTACACCGGGTAGACCTACATACTGGCCTGCAGATCCAAAGAAGCCTCCTGACCTCATTGACTTCGCTATAGCTAATGGTATTCCCCAGCACCTCATAACAGCAGAGTCACTTCCAGACTTGTCCTCAGATCACTCTCCAGTCATCTTTAGCTTTCTACAGCAGCCCCGGTTAATTGAGAAGCCTTATAGGCTTACAAATAACCAAACTAACTGGGCCAAATATTCAAGATATGTCTGATCTCATATCGACGCCTCAGGATTGCCAAACACCGAAACAGACATTGACAACCTGAACGGCTCGCTTGTATCGACCCTAGTTGCAGCAGCAACAGTCTCAACTCCATCAGACCCCCCTGCTCCTATGAGATACAACCTAACAAACAGAGATATCGAGTACCTGGTGCTTGAAAAACGACGCTTGGGCAGAGAGTGGTAAAACACCGATCGCCGACCTTGAAACAAAAACAAAAAGCAGCGACGCGTTTGCTCACCAGAACACTCAAGCTAGAGGAAGAAAAGGCACAATACGAATACATCGAGCAGCTCTCACCAACCAGCACAAAACACTCTTTATGGAAAGCCCACCGACACCACCAGGCACAAACAGACGCTGTCACACCACTGCGAGTGCCCATGGAAATTGGTCCCGAAGCGATGAACAAAGAGCCCACACCTTTGCTGACCACTTACCCCCTTGTCACGTAGCAATTGCTCACCGCTGGAGCCAATTGTTTTCCAGCCAGATCAAATAGCGAAGACGGTTAAGGAATTAAGCTCTGTAAAATCGCCTGAACACGACATGATAACTTCCAAGATGATCAGTCGACTGCCTCGATGTGCGCTGCACCAGATCTGCAAGCTCTTTAACGGAATTGCTAAGCTTGGCTATATTCCTACATAATGGAAAAAGTCAGTGGTAATAATGGTTCCCAAGCCAGGAAAAAATAAAACGTCACCAGCATCCTACAGGCCAATAAGTTTTCTGACCACCCTTTCCAAACTTTTTGAAAAGGTGCTCCTGCTACGTCTTATGCCTTACATAAATCTCCGTGACATCATACCTACGCATCAATTCGGATTTCAAAAGAAGCATGGAACCATTGAGCAGGTGAACCGAATTACAACGGAAATACGCACTGCCTTTGAAAATCCTGAATACTGCTCTGCATTATTCTTGGATGTAGCTCAAGCTTTTGATAGAGTCTGGCTTGACGGACTTATGTTTAAAATCCAGAAACTGCTGCCTCAAAACACCCACAAGCTGTTGGAGACGAACCTCTACAAGCGTACCTTCACAGTTAGATGCAACAACAGTATGTCTTCCGACCATAACATCAACGCTGGCGTCCCCCAAGGTAGCGTCCTGGTCCCAGTTCTCTATCTCCTGTTTACATCGAACATATCTACTAACCCCCAGCTAACTACGCACACGTTCGCCGACGATACTGCGATCCTCAGCCGATCCAGATCTCCAATGGAAGCAACTGCGCAACTAGCTCGAGACCTACTACTCGTGGAAACATGGTTTGCAGACTGGCGCATCTGTATCAACAAGGACAAGAGCAAACATGTAACATTCACGCTCAATCGACAAACATGCCCTACTATATTTCTACACAACACACCAGTTCCACAAGTTAGTTACCTGGGAATTCACCTAGACAGGCGGTTCACATGGCGTAGGCATATTGAAGCAAAAATTATAAATATGAAGCTCAAGGCAGCTAGTCTCCACTGGCTAATCAACGCCCATTCCCCCCTTAAACTAGAGCACAAGTTACTCATCTACAACTCGGTGATCAAGCCCATCTGGACATACGGCTCCGAACTATGGGGAAGCGCATCAAAATGCAGCGTAAACATAGCGAACGCCGCGTTCGTGATCGCCGACGCTGATGACAGCGCAGTTTGATGCTAAGAGTAACCAAAACAACTCTCTCTTGCACTTGCAAGTGCCTCTCTTGCATTTACAAGCGCCGGTAAGCTCTGTAGCTACTAGTACTGTGACCTCTCTGTCAACTTCTAGCGCGCCCACACTCTCTACAACAACTACCTCGGTGCTCTGCACAACGACAACTGCAGAAAATGTCTCTGCTGAGCCGACGACGTCAACCCGAAAGCCTCCTACGCCCCTCTCGCTGCACAGTTGTAGCAACGAAAACAAAAACAACAGTGAAACGGAACCAAAACAAACTCGAGCAGCGCAACTGGTGCAAACTGGTATCGATCGGTACATACAGATCAAGCGCAGGCAGGAATGTTCCGGAATCTTCATTCTAAATTTGGTGTCGTTTGTTATAGCTGAGATCGCCGCGTTCATCCATACAGACGGATAGACGGACAGATGGAGAGACAGACAGACGGACATGGCTCAATCGAGTCGGCTAGTGATCCTGAGTAAGAATATATATACGTTGTGGGGTCTACCACGCCTCCTTCTGCATGTTACATACATTTGCACAAAATTAGTATACCTTATTATGACCATTTTCAATGGTCAAAGGGTATAAAAATTCACAATGTTTAAAGAAATGAAGCTAAATATATTTAAATATTAAAATTAAATTTAAATTGATATTCCGGTCGTTTTTTCTGAAGCGCACGATTCAAATTGATCAATTGTTGTTGGTAGCGTGCCGTATTCACCGTTTTGCCGAGTTTCATGAGCTCATAGTAGATGACAACGCTCTGATCCCACCAAACACAGAGCATCGTCTTCTTGCCAAAGCGATTCGGTCGAGCAGTCGATATGGCCAGTTGTCCAGTATCAACGTATGATTTTTTACGTTTATGATTAACAAAAAAGATCCATTTTTCATCTCCAGTAACGATATGATGCAAAAACGACTTCCTTTTGTATCGTGAAAGCAAAATTTCGCATGTGTTTTTGAGCTTTTCCATCTGCCTCTCGTTCAACTCATGTGGCACCCATCTACCGAACTTCTGAATCTTTCCCATCTCTCGCAAGCGATTGGAAACTGCTTGTTGACTTACTTCCAACTGCGCTGCGAGTTGTTTTTGCGTTTGAGCATCGTCTTCATCCAATAATGCTTGCAGTTTGGCGTCTTCGTACCTTTTTGGTGGTTTTCCGTGCTCTTTGTCGTCTACGTTTAAATCACCACTTTTGAAGCGTTGAAATCACCGTTCACACGTTTTCACAGGTGGTACTTGTTCGCCAAAGGCTTCAACAAGCATTCGGTGCGATTCCGCAGCTCTTTTCTTCAAATGAAAACAGAAAATCAACACTGTCCGCGTTTGCTCTTTATTCGCCACGAAACTCGATATGTTGACTGCACTAAGAGTAAACGATAATGACGCTCGATTTGCGCAAAACTATGGTGGTTCGACAGTCAAGGTTGACACTTCACAAGGTCATTGAGATAGTCAGTGGACTTCAACAGTGACAGACGTGTTTAAACCGAGCTCCGAAAAAAGCAATCGATTTGCCAGTGTAGTGAAAGTTTAATAATCAGAACAATATAAATAAATAAACTTTGTAAATTAGCGAGAGGACGCTTAAGCGATGCAAACTCGCAAACCTCTGTATATATTCTTTATTCTTGTGTAACCAAAATTACACTTAAGTTTTGAATCCACAGACAAATAAAAGTGCGCGCAGCTATGAGTCAACGCGATATTCGTGCTCAGAGACAAAATGAGCAAGACGAGCGTCGGCTCTCTTTGCACCGTAACAATGCGTATATTACAATCGTGTCCCCCCACCCCGACAAGCACAGCTTGAACAACCAGGTCGACGAACTCAGGCGAGCTCTTAGCGAACGGCCGCGTTCGTGCTCGGCGACGCTGATGACAGCGCAGTTTGATGCTAAGAGTAACCAAAACAACTCTCTCTTGCACTTGCAAGTGCAAGCTGTGTAGCTACTAGTACTGTGACCTCTCTGTCAACTTCTAGCGCGCCCACACTCTCTACAACAACTACCTCGGTGCTCTGCACAACGACAACTGCCGAAACTGTCTCTGCTGAGCCGACGACGTCAACCCGAAAGCCTCCTGCGCCCCTCTCGCTGCACAGTTGTAGCAACGAAAACAAAAGCAACAGTGAAACGGAACCAAAACAAACTCGAGCAGCGCAACTGGTGCAAACTGGTATCGATCGGTACATACAGATCAAGCGCAAGCTGAGCCCGCAGAATAAGGGGGGCGGCAACAAGTCGAAAATGAACCGCAACAACGCTACTAATGGCGAATCTGAGGGACAATACAATACAATACACCTCAGCGAATCAAATCGATGAGCCAGAAATGGAGACGAAGAGTCCAAAACCGCCGCCAATCTACGTCCGCGAGCAAATAACAGCTGCACTGGTCAGCAAAATAGTCGCGCTCATTGGCGAGAACAATTTCCATGTTGTACCCCTAACAAAAGGAAAAATCAACGAAACCAGGATCCAAACACAAACCGAAGCTGGCCACCGGGCTGTAACAAAATATCTGGACGATGCTGGGAAAACATATTACACATACCAACTTAAGAGCGCCAAGGGACTCCAAGTTGTCATAAAAGGAATTGAACCCACTGTGACGCCTGATGAAATTACTGCAGCATTAAAAGCTAAAAACTTTTACGCCAAATCAGTGATTAACATCCTGAACAGGAACAAACAACCTCAACCACTCTTCAAAATAGAACTGGAGCCTGAAGCTAAAATGGTCAAGCGAAACGAAGTGCACCCGATATACAAGCTACAACTCCTGCTACACCGTCGAATCACTGTGGAAGAGCCGCACAAAAGAAATCAACCAGTGCAGTGCGTAAGCTGCTAAGAATATGGCCACACCAAGGCCTACTGCACTCTGAGGTCAATTTGCGTTGTCTGCAGTGAGCCACACAGTACTGCGAATTGTACAAAAAGTAAGGAAGACACTTCGGTTAAGATGTGCAGCAACTGCGGTGAGAACCACACAGCAAACTGGCGCGGCTGTGTAGTCTTCAAAGAACTTAAAAATCGCCTCTACAAGCGCACGCCGTCGCCAAGGTCCCACTCTAACACACAATCATCAACCAGATCAACAACCTCCCAAACGCAACACCAGCCTACTTCACGTACTGACTCAAACACCTCATATGCAAGTGCCCTAAAGTCAGGCACCAAAACTTATACTTCAGCATTAGAAGCCACGAGCAAGTTCTACCCACCAATCGCCCCACCAAAGGACCATCTCCCACCCAAGTACCCGCCATGTAGCTTGGAAGCGATGATGTCTACACTCCAACAAACCCTGGAGAAATTCATGTCATTCATGCAAACCACTTTTCAAGAGCTTTGTCGCAGCAGGTCACGCCCAAAGGGAAGCAGCTTTACAATGCAATCACCAAACCAAACCGAAAGCTAAACTACGTTACACCGGGTAGACCTACATACTGGCCTGCAGATCCAAAGAAGCCTCCTGACCTCATTGACTTCGCTATAGCTAATGGTATTCCCCAGCACCTCATAACAGCAGAGTCACTTCCAGACTTGTCCTCAGATCACTCTCCAGTCATCTTTAGCTTTCTACAGCAGCCCCGGTTAATTGAGAAGCCTTATAGGCTTACAAATAACCAAACTAACTGGGCCAAATATTCAAGATATGTCTGATCTCATATCGACGCCTCAGGATTGCCAAACACCGAAACAGACATTGACAACCTGAACGGCTCGCTTGTATCGACCCTAGTTGCAGCAGCAACAGTCTCAACTCCATCAGACCCCCCTGCTCCTATGAGATACAACCTAACAAACAGAGATATCGAGTACCTGGTGCTTGAAAAACGACGCTTGGGCAGAGAGTGGTAAAACACCGATCGCCGACCTTGAAACAAAAACTAAAAGCAGCGACGCGTTTGCTCACCAGAACACTCAAGCTAGAGGAAGAAAAGGCACAATACGAATACATCGAGCAGCTCTCACCAACCAGCACAAAACACTCTTTATGGAAAGCCCACCGACACCACCAGGCACAAACAGACGCTGTCACACCACTGCGAGTGCCCATGGAAATTGGTCCCGAAGCGATGAACAAAGAGCCCACACCTTTGCTGACCACCTACAAAAAGTGTTCCAGCTCAGTCCGCCTACAAACACTTTCATCATCCCCTTGTCATGTAGCAATTGCGCACCGCTGGAGCCAATTGTTTTCCAGCCAGATCAAATAGCGAAGACGGTTAAGGAATTAAGCTCTGTAAAATCGCCTGAACACGACATGATAACTTCCAAGATGATCAGTCGTCTGCCTCGATGTGCGCTGCACCAGATCTGCAAGCTCTTTAACGGAATTGCTAAGCTTGGCTATATTCCTACATAATGGAAAAAGTCAGTGGTAATAATGGTTCCCAAGCCAGGAAAAAATAAAACGTCACCAGCATCCTACAGGCCAATAAGTTTTCTGACCACCCTTTCCAAACTTTTTGAAAAGGTGCTCCTGCTACGTCTTATGCCTTACATAAATCTCCGTGACATCATACCTACGCATCAATTCGGATTTCAAAAGAAGCATGGAACCATTGAGCAGGTGAACCGAATTACAACGGAAATACGCACTGCCTTTGAAAATCCTGAATACTGCTCTGCATTATTCTTGGATGTAGCTCAAGCTTTTGATAGAGTCTGGCTTGACGGACTTATGTTCAAAATTTAGAAACTGCTGCCTCAAAACACCCACAAGCTGTTGGAGACGTACCTCTACAAGCGTACCTTCACAGTTAGATGCAACAACAGTATGTCTTCCGACTCGATACTTACTCGTGGTGCTTGGACGTGTTTTGCTTTTGCTCCCTGTGTTTCTTAATAATTCTGTTTAATTGATCTGCTTATGTGCTTTCATAAATACTGCTGTATCTTACTAGTGCTAACCCTGTGAGTAAAAGCGTAAAGTAGCATACTAATCCTGCCTTATTAGTGAATTCGCTTACAAAAATTTTAATTCTTTTCACTTGCGCGTCTTGGCGTCAAGTTTTTTTTTGTTTTTGTTTTTACTAATATTCTTACACTTTCCTGCTCTCCCGCTCACGAAAGTAAATTTCGCTCTCTGAGTAAGTTGTGTAGTGCTTTTGTTGTAGACGTAACAGCTGCTGTTGTTTTGTTTACCTCGAGTGCTCGCTATATTTGTTTTTTTATTTTCGTTCTCACTTGCTTGCCTGTTTTCGGCGCTATAACTGTTTCTTGCTCTCTCAAGAAATTTGTCTTAATATTCTATTGCTCTCTTCGTTGTCCCCTACTATTTGAAGGCATATCTATTTTATTAACATGGTGTCGTGCTCTGCAGCAAATTGCAAATGCTCTTCAGATGCTAATGCAGACTACATTGGATGCTGGCTCTGTGACAATTTTAGTCACTTAAAATGCTGTGGCCTAACTGTGCGGGTTAGAGATGCCGTCAACGCCAATGTAGGCCTTAAATGGTCGTGCGAAGCGTGCCGTGTGGGTGAATCCGATCTACGGAAAATCCACAATAAAACCAAACTCGGGTTTTATCGGATACGCACAGCTTTCTCTAATCTCCAATCTGAATTTTTGGAGATGGAGACCCAATTCAACGCCTTTACGGCTCTTAGTAAGCCACCTGCTCCTCTTAATATTCCTTTAGATTCAGTTACTACGAATCTAAAGACCACCAATCTACCTTCTTCCAAGGCTTCTTCTTCTGATCTTCTAAGTCTAATTTCCCCTATACCGTCTTGCTCTTCTAGTTGCACAAAAAAAAAAAAAACTAGCAGCAATGTTACCGCACCGAAACCTCTTGCTGCCCCTCTTGTGCCTACTCCCATTACGAGCAATGATAACAGCGTAACGGGTAATGTTTCCGCAATCATGCCTGCTAGTCAGGCACCGAGTATAAAACCTCTGATTGCGATTAAACCCAAAAAATTGGTGTTTATCTCTCGCTTGGCTCCAGACACAACCATAGAAGATGTACAATCGTACATTCTCGAAAGGATGCCTGTAAATGATTTGATAGTTAAAAAATTCAACTTCAAATTAAAGCGCGACATTTCTTCTTTCAAAATCATTCTCCCTGCAGAACAGTTTAAAGACGTTTGCGCAGCTTCTTTCTGGCCGCCCGACCTTATTGTTAAGGAGTTCACTCCAAAACAAAAAAGCCGAACGACCGTCACTCTTCCCACATTGGCCGTTACATCGCCAAGTGGACCTACAACAAGTGCAAAGTCCTCAAAAAACTGAAGTTCTCTTCTCTTCATGCCTTTGAAAATGCTAGGGGACACACAAATATTCTTTCTTCCTTAATTCTTTCCTATCAAAATGTTAGAGGCCTCTGTAGTAAAATCTCTAGTCTTTATCTTCATAGTCTTGCCTTTACTTCCCAAATTATTGCCTTTACCGAAACCTGGTTAAAACCAGAGATTCTAAGCTCTGAAGTCTTTCCAGATAGGTATACAACTTACAGGATTGATCGACCTGACCGACGGGGTGGTGGAGTACTGATTGCAGTAGACTCCTCCATTATGTCAGACCTCTTACAGCCGGAGTTTCAATTCGACATCGAATTAATCTGTGTAAAACTACACTTTCCCGGTTTTTTCTTGTATATAACCTGCTCCTATATTCCGCCGTCATCGGAATTATCAGTCTACTCGCAACATTTGTCTGCAATTAAGACTATTTTTAATCTGTTATCAGACAGAGATCATTTCATAGTCCTGGGTGACTTTAATATCCCGGAATGTAATTGGACATCCATTGCGGAGGGAAACTTCCTTCTGCCCTCCCGGCAACATGATCTGTTTGATGGTTTGTTTGACATGTCTTTGTCGCAGGTTAATCATGTCAAAAACACTTTAAACAGATCGCTTGATCTATGTTTCGTCTCAGATCCTTCCAGGGTGATTTTAGACAGGGCACAACCTCTTTCCCTACCTGAAGATCCTTATCATCCCACTTTCGAAGTGAATCTCGACTTGGGTATTAGCTTTGTGGATAAAAGTGTAAAGCCGTGCAATCGCGTGCGCTGCTTTAAGAAAGCAGACTTTGAACACTTAAATTATTTAATTTCATATTGTGATTGGTCTGACTTTTATCTATCAACTGATATGTCAGTGGCTATCAATATATTTTATAAAACCCTTAACTCTGCTTTTGATATCTGTGTTCCGTTTTTCTATCCGACAAGCTCAAGTAGGCCTCCTTGGTTTACAAAAGAGTTGTCTCGCTTAAAAAACTTAAAGAGTAGCTTATTTAAGAAATACAAGCTGAAAAACTCACCGCTTGTCTTTTCCCGCTACCTAACTGCTCGGGCAAATTTTACCGTGCTTAACGCGAAGTGTTATAAAAACTATTTGACCAGATGTAGGATTCAGTTCTTTCAGAATCCTAAACAGTTTTATAGTTTTGTTAACATGAAGCGTAGGTCAGCGGGCTTTCCTTCTAAACTTATGTTCGATAACGCTGAGGCGAACACAGATCAGGCCATTGCCGATATGTTTGCCAAGTTTTTTCAAACAACTTATTCTTCCTCTACGCCAAACATTCACTCCTATCCATATAGCGTACCAAGCTCGAATGGCATCTTCACACCTTTACTGAATGAAAGTTCACTTATTAGGGATCTTCGATTGGTTAAACCAGTCTTCTCACCAGGTCCCGATGGTATCCCCGCCTGTGTACTTCGATACTGTGCCAACTCCTTATGTAAGCCATTGCTCAAACTATTTTCGCTGTCCTTAGTAACTGCCTCGTTTCCATCCATATGGAAGGAATCCTTTATCATCCCTTTACATAAAAAGGGCAGCAAGTCTGATGCAAGCAATTATAGAGGTATCTCTAAATTGTCGGCTATACCGAAATTCTTCGAGAATGTTATTACTCCTCACTTGCAGCATTTTAGTAGATCCGTTATATCCCCTTTTCAACACGGATTTGTAAAGCGTCGTTCTACCACGACAAATCTGCTTGAGCTGACATCCTTTGTGGTAAAAGGATTTCAGGAAAATCTTCAAACTGATGTCATTTATACTGATTTCAGTAAGGCATTTGACTCAGTCAACCATTCCCTTCTTGCACATAAACTAAATCTTCTCGGTTTCTCACCAAAACTTCTTAGTTGGATTGTGAGCTATTTGAGTGACAGAACCCAACGAGTCCTCTTTAAAAATACTCGTTCCTATCCCGTTCATGCCACATCTGGTGTTCCTCAGGGAAGCCACTTAGGTCCCCTGCTTTTTACACTTTTCATCAATGACCTCCCAACGGTCATACTTAACTCACGTACTCTCATGTACGCGGATGATGTCAAGCTCTGTTTTCAATTTAGAGACGACTCCTGTCATTCTCGCCTTCAATCTGACCTAGATTGTTTCTTTTCTTGGTGTCGTGCAAATCTCCTTAATCTGAACAGCTCAAAATGCAAGCTGATGACATTCTCACGTGCCTGCCCAAAGTACGTATCATACTCTCTTTGTGGTTGTACCTTGGAAAGAATTTCCCTGGTTGATGATCTAGGTGTCCGTTTGGACCGAAAACTCAAGTTTTCTGAACATATATCATCAATGGTTAATAAAGCTATGGGTGTACTCGGCTTTATTAAGAGATGGTCTAAGGAGTTTGACGATCCTTACTTAACTAAGACTCTCTTCACTTCGCTTGTTCGTCCAATTCTCGAGTACGGATCATGTGTCTGGAACCCTCAGTACACAGTTCATAGAGACCGCATTGAATCCGTACAAAAAAACTTCTTAATGTTTGCCTTGCGAGGCCTTAACTGGGATGTAAATTCAAGACTTCCTTCCTATCCTAGTAGACTTTTGTTACTTAATCTGCCTTCTCTAGCTAATCGTAGAACCATGCTTGGTGTTATATTTATTAACAACCTTATCCAAGGTGACATAGATAGTAGCGACTTACTTAGTAGACTACACTTTTCTGTCCCTGGTAGAATCACCCGTAATTACCTTCCGCTAAAACTTCCCAATTGTAGCTCGAACTATGCCCTGCATGAGCCATTCAGGGTATTATGTTCGGACTATAATAAACTATACTTAATTGTAGCTAACAATAACAACTTGATATCTAGCTTAAAATTACAACTCCTCGCCCACTTATCTAGAATTTAGTCAAACACATAATTGTCTTCTTTGTATTCATAGTAGTACTTTCAACATACTGCATGCTTTAACACTCTTACATTTGGTTACTAACACTAACTCTCCTGATCTGATTGGGTTTTTCTGGGTTTTCCCCAATCCTCTGCAACAAATGTTGGATCGGCTTTTCTTTATCCCAGTTTTCACATTTGCACAATTTTTAATTTTTTCTTTTTTTTTTACATTTAAGGTTTTACCTTTAATTTAAAATAACCTCTAGTTTAAAATTCAACTTAAATAATTTAAATCTAATTTTAATTGTTTCTTTACTTTTAAAAAAGTCGACTGTTCATAGTTCGACTATAAACTAAATAAATAAAAAAAAAATAAATATTTACGACCATAACATCAACGCTGGGCCCAGTTCTCTATCTCCTGTTTACATCGAACATACCTACTAACCCCCAGCTAACTACGCACACTTTGGCCGACGATACTGCGATCCTCAGCCGATCCAGATCTCAAATGGAAGCAACTGCGCAACTAGCTCGACACCTACTACTCATGGAAACATGGCTTGCAGACTGGCGCATCTGTATCAACAAGGACAAGAGCAAACATGTAACATTCACGCTCAATCGACAAACATGCCCTACTATATTTCTACACAACACACCAGTTCCACAAGTTAGTTACCTGGGAATTCACCTAGACAGGTGGTTCACATGGCGTAGGCATATTGAAGCAAAAACTACAAATATGAAGCTCAAGGCAGCTAGTCTCCACTGGCTAATCAACGCCCACTCCCCCCTTAAACTAGAGCACAAGTTACTCATCTACAACTCGGTGATCAAGCCCATCTGGACATACGGCTCCGAACTATGGGGAAGCGCATCAAAATGCAGCATAAACGTAGCGAACGGCCGCGTTCGTGCTCGCCGACGCTGATGACAGCGCAGTTTGATGCTAAGAGTAACTAAAACAACTCTCTCTTGCACTTGCAAGTGCCTCTCCTGCATTTGCAAGCGCCGGTAAGCTCTGTAGCTACTAGTACTGTGACCTCTCTGTCAACTTCTAGCGCGCCCACACTCTCTACAACAACTACCTCGGTGCTCTGCACAACGACAACTGCCGAAACTGTCTCTGCTGAGCCGACGACGTCAACCCGAAAGCCTCCTACGCCCCTCTCGCTGCACAGTTGTAGCAACGAAAACAAAAACAACAGTGAAACGGAACCAAAACAAACTCGAGCAGCGCAACTGGTGCAAACTGGTATCGATCGGTACATACAGATCAAGCGCAGGCAGGAATGTTCCGGAATCTTCATTCTAAATTTGGTGTCGTTTGTTATAGCTGAGATCGCCGCGTTCATCCATACAGACGGATAGACGGACAGATGGAGAGACAGACAGACGGACATGGCTCAATCGAGTCGGCTAGTGATCCTGAGTAAGAATATATATACGTTGTGGGGTCTACCACGCCTCCTTCTGCATGTTACATACATTTGCACAAAATTAGTATACCTTATTATGACCATTTTCAATGGTCAAAGGGTATAAAAATTCACAATGTTTAAAGAAATGAAGCTAAATATATTTAAATATTAAAATTAAATTTAAATTGATATTCCGGTCGTTTTTTCTGAAGCGCACGATTCAAATTGATCAATTGTTGTTGGTAGCGTGCCGTATTCACCGTTTTGCCGAGTTTCATGAGCTCATAGTAGATGACAACGCTCTGATCCCACCAAACACAGAGCATCGTCTTCTTGCCAAAGCGATTCGGTCGAGCAGTCGATATGGCCAGTTGTCCAGTATCAACGTATGATTTTTTACGTTTATGATTAACAAAAAAGATCCATTTTTCATCTCCAGTAACGATATGATGCAAAAACGACTTCCTTTTGTATCGTGAAAGCAAAATTTCGCATGTGTTTTTGAGCTTTTCCATCTGCCTCTCGTTCAACTCATGTGGCACCCATCTACCGAACTTCTGAATCTTTCCCATCTCTCGCAAGCGATTGGAAACTGCTTGTTGACTTACTTCCAACTGCGCTGCGAGTTGTTTTTGCGTTTGAGCATCGTCTTCATCCAATAATGCTTGCAGTTTGGCGTCTTCGTACCTTTTTGGTGGTTTTCCGTGCTCTTTGTCGTCTACGTTTAAATCACCACTTTTGAAGCGTTGAAATCACCGTTCACACGTTTTCACAGGTGGTACTTGTTCGCCAAAGGCTTCAACAAGCATTCGGTGCGATTCCGCAGCTCTTTTCTTCAAATGAAAACAGAAAATCAACACTGTCCGCGTTTGCTCTTTATTCGCCACGAAACTCGATATGTTGACTGCACTAAGAGTAAACGATAATGACGCTCGATTTGCGCAAAACTATGGTGGTTCGACAGTCAAGGTTGACACTTCACAAGGTCATTGAGATAGTCAGTGGACTTCAACAGTGACAGACGTGTTTAAACCGAGCTCAGCAAAAAGCAATCGATTTGCCAGTGTAGTGAAAGTTTAATAATCAGAACAATATAAATAAATAAACTTTGTAAATTAGCGAGAGGACGCTTAAGCGATGCAAACTCGCAAACCTCTGTATATATTCTTTATTCTTGT
Organism: Zaprionus ornatus; assembly: GCA_018904035.1. Taxonomy (NCBI): domain Eukaryota; kingdom Metazoa; phylum Arthropoda; class Insecta; order Diptera; family Drosophilidae; genus Zaprionus; species Zaprionus ornatus. The sequence goes on from JAEIFZ010000170.1 coordinate 384,643, forward strand.
GTAACCAAAATTACACTTAAGTTTTGAATCCACAGACAAATAAAAGTGCGCGCAGCTATGAGTCAACGCGATATTCGTGCTCAGAGACAAAATGAGCAAGACGAGCGTCGGCTCTCTTTGCACCGTAACAATGCGTATTTTACAATCGTGTCCCCCCACCCCGACAAGCACAGCTTGAACAACCAGGTCGACGAACTCAGGCGAGCTCTTAGCGAACGGCCGCGTTCGTGCTCGGCGACGCTGATGACAGCGCAGTTTGATGCTAAGAGTAACCAAAACAACTCTCTCTTGCACTTGCAAGTGCAAGCTCTGTAGCTACTAGTACTGTGACCTCTCTGTCAACTTCTAGCGCGCCCACACTCTCTACAACAACTACCTCGGTGCTCTGCACAACGACAACTGCCGAAACTGTCTCTGCTGAGCCGACGACGTCAACCCGAAAGCCTCCTACGCCCCTCTCGCTGCACAGTTGTAGCAACGAAAACAAAAACAACAGTGAAACGGAACCAAAACAAACTCGAGCAGCGCAACTGGTGCAAACTGGTATCGATCGGTACATACAGATCAAGCGCAGGCAGGAATGTTCCGGAATCTTCATTCTAAATTTGGTGTCGTTTGTTATAGCTGAGATCGCCGCGTTCATTCATACAGACGGATAGACGGACAGATGGAGAGACAGACAGACGGACATGGCTTAATCGAGTCGGCTAGTGATCCTGAGTAAGAATATATATACGTTGTGGGGTCTACCACGCCTCCTTCTGCATGTTACATACATTTGCACAAAATTAGTATACCTTATTATGACCATTTTCAATGGTCGAAGGGTATAAAAATTCACAATGTTTAAAGAAATGAAGCTAAATATATTTAAATATTAAAATTAAATTTAAATTGATATTCCGGTCGTTTTTTCTGAAGCGCACGATTCAAATTGATCAATTGTTGTTGGTAGCGTGCCGTATTCACCGTTTTGCCGAGTTTCATAAGCTCATAGTAGATGACAACGCTCTGATCCCACCAAACACAGAGCATCGTCTTCTTGCCAAAGCGATTCGGTCGAGCAGTCGATATGGCCAGTTGTCCAGTATCAACGTATGATTTTTTACGTTTAGGATTAACAAAAAAGATCCATTTTTCATCTCCAGTAACGATATGATGCAAAAACGACTTCCTTTTGTATCGTGAAAGCAAAATTTCGCATGTGTTTTTGAGCTTCTCCATCTGCCTCTCGTTCAACTCATGTGGCACCCATCTACCGAACTTCTGAATCTTTCCCATCTCTCGCAAGCGATTGGAAACTGCTTGTTGACTTACTTCCAACTGCGTTGCGAGTTGTTTTTGCGTTTGAGCATCGTCTTCATCCAATAATGCTTGCAGTTTGGCGTCTTCGTACCTTTTTGGTGGTTTTCCGTGCTCTTTGTCGTCGACGTTTAAATCACCACTTTTGAAGCGTTGAAATCACCGTTCACACGTTTTCACAGGTGGTACTTGTTCGCCAAAGGCTTCAACAAGCATTCGGTGCGATTCCGCAGCTCTTTTCTTCAAATGAAAACAGAAAATCAACACTGTCCGCGTTTGCTCTTTATTCGCCACGAAACTCGACATGTTGACTGCACTAAGAGTAAACGATAATGACGCTCGATTTGCGCAAAACTATGGTGGTTCGACAGTCAAGGTTGACACTTCACAAGGTCATTGAGTCATAGTCAGTGGACTTCAACAGTGACAGACGTGTTTAAACCGAGCTCCGCAAAAAGCAATCGATTTGCCAGTGTAGTGAAAGTTTAATAATCAGAACAATATAAATAAATAAACTTTGTAAATTAGCGAGAGGACGCTTAAGCGATGCAAACTCGCAAACCTCTGTATATATTCTTTATTCTTGTGTAACCAAAATTACACTTAAGTTTTGAATCCACAGACAAATAAAAGTGCGCGCAGCTATGAGTCAACGCGATATTCGTGCTCAGAGACAAAATGAGCAAGACGAGCGTCGGCTCTCTTTGCACCGTAACAATGCGTATTTTACAATCGTGTCCCCCCACCCCGACAAGCACAGCTTGAACAACCAGGTCGACGAACTCAGGCCAGCTCTTAGCGAACGGCCGCGTTCGTGCTCGGCGACGCTGATGACAGCGCAGTTTGATGCTAAGAGTAACCAAAACAACTCTCTCTTGCACTTGCAAGTGCGTCTCTTGCATTTGCAAGCGCCAGTACCGGTAAGCTCTGTAGCTACTAGTACTGTGACCTCTCTGTCAACTTCTAGCGCGCCCACACTCTCTACAACAACTACCTCGGTGCTCTGCACAACGACAACTGCCGAAACTGTCTCTGCTGAGCCGACGACGTCAACCCGAAAGCCTCCTGCGCCCCTCTCGCTGCACAGTTGTAGCAACGAAAACAAAAGCAACAGTGAAACGGAACCAAAACAAACTCGAGCAGCGCAACTGGTGCAAACTGGTATCATTCAAGCGCAAGCTGAGCCCAACTCCTGCTACACCGTCGAATCACTGTGGAAGAGCCGCACAAAAGAAATCAACCAGTGCAGTGCGTAAACTGCTAAGAATATGGCGATACCAAGGCCTACTGCACTCTGAGGTCAATTTGCGTTGTCTGCAGTGAGCCACACAGTACTGCGAATTGTACAAAAAGTAAGGAAGACACTTCGGTTAAGATGTGCAGCAACTGCGGTGAGAACCACACAGCAAACTGGCGCGGCTGTGTAGTCTTCAAAGAACTTAAAAATCGCCTCTACAAGCGCACGCCGTCGCCAAGGTCCCACTCTAACACACAATCATCAACCAGATCAACAACCTCCCAAACGCAACACCAGCCTACTTCACGTACTGACTCAAACACCTCATATGCAAGTGCCCTAAAGTCAGGCACCAAAACTTATACTTCAGCATTAGAAGCCACGAGCAACTTACCTACTACCTACATACCTACTAACCCCCTACCTACTAACCACGTTCGCCGACGATACTGCGATCCTCAGCCGATCCAGATCTCCAATGGAAGCAACTGGGCAACTAGCTCGACACCTACCACTCGTGGAAACATGGTTTGCAGACTGGCGCATCTGTATCAACAAGGACAAGAGCAAACATGTAACATTCACGCTCAATCGACTATCATGCCCTACTATATTTCTACACAACACACCAGTTCCACAAGTTAGTTACCTGGCTCAAGGCAGCTAGTCTCCACTGGCTAATCAACGCCCAGTCCCCCCTTAAACTAGAGCACAAGTTACTCATCTACAACTCGGTGAGCAAGCCCATCTGGACATACGGCTCCGAGCTATGGGGAAGCGCATAAAAAAGCAGCACAAACGTAGTACAGCGAGCACAATCAAAAATTCTGCTCGAAGCTCACACTAACCCCCTTGCCAAGCGATTATTGCGAGCTTTCAGTTCATCTAGACTGCAGCGATTTGATCATTCTGCCCAGCTTTAACTTCTCAGGGCCGCTGAAGAACAATTCAAATTATAAAATTGTGTTCTAAATTATATTATGATTTGTAAACTTTTTGTTAGTCCCATAAACTGAGAAGACTCAATAAGCAAAAAGAAGTGTCTAAAAAAAAAAAAAAAAAAAATTGGCCAATATCGATAACTAGTCTCATAAAATGAGAAAATTCAATAAATAAGAAGATATGTCTAAAAAAACAAAAAAAAACTTCACAAGGTCAAAGTTTTATGACAATCGATAAATATTTACGTTTCCGAGACATCTATATGTTCGAACATTCCATACTTGTACACCTGGTACATGTACGCAAGTATTTACATGCATGTGTACAAGTTAACTAAAGCTAACGTCGCTCCCACGGACGCATGAAATACGACAACATCGGCATACTGCAACGTAAGCATTATGCCGGATGTCGATACGTAGCCGGCAGACACTGCAGATTTGCGTGGCCGCTACGAATATGAGATCGCAACAATGTGTTTCGTTTTCATGCTAGCTCCTAAGTTTGAATTCTTGTATTTTATATTCAGTTCTAATTTTGTCTCCGACGCTACAGCTCCGCTTGGCTCGGTATAATAAAGCATAAAAAGTAAACTCCTAATCTTTCATTGTCACGGCTCCGCCTGACACCTGATTAGTAAAAGCCGCGCGCGTTAACCGCCGGCCAACCCTTTTCATAATTGGGGCCCAACCAGTGGTATTTGACAGTGCGTTAGTCATTACCCACGAACTCAAAAATCTAAAATCGAATCTAACTCAAAAATAAACAGCAAGTTAATCAAACTCAGCCACATTAACAGGGCTGTAGCAACAAAACAAATGCTTGTGACCACTGTTGTTTACAACAGAACTATTTAACAAGTGGCTGCTGCTGACCTACGTCAACACAGGCAGCACAGCTACAACGCCATTAGCCTCGCCTCTTGAGTGCAGTTGGCTGAGGTGCGCTATAGCGCAAACTTAACTTCACGTCACACCGAAGCCGCGGGTGCTCTTCGGGCAGCGACTTATCGCCAGATTAGCACGCAAGCTATCTGGACAGCAGAGACGGCAGCGCGGGAGGCAGAGACAAGCAGTGTACAAAAACAGAAACCAACTTCAGTTTAGAACACAACACAACACCAAAAAAATGTAAGTGGGCACCTTTTTTTAAAACTGCTCTTAAACCTGCGAAACAAAAATAAGCATATAAACACATTTTTGCCAGTGTCTTTTCTTAAATGAAATTAAATAATAAATAGTTTTAACATACGTGAAACTAGTAATGGATTAAGTTGACGGAAAACTATTGGCAGCAAAAATATATAAACATTTGTTGAATAATTACTAAAAGCGGCGCATCAAATGCATGCGCACACAAATTTTTTTTTTTTTTTCCGTCTGCCTTCATCTTGTTCGTTTTGTTTGGTCGTTCAACATAACACGATCCGTGGAAGTTTGCAACTTTGTTGCCTCCCTCCTCAAGCGTTGTGTTCGAGTTTTCGTTGTTTACATTAGAGGCATATGACTTCACCCTTCCTTTTCTATAGAACCACTCGCCGAAAGTGTAGTGATTCTGACTCTGATTGCGACGACCATCGCATTCGCCGTTCAGTGCCAAGGCGCACACCCTCACCCCCACCCTCACCTCGTCCTACAGACAGCGTCATGGACCCAGACCAGTTGAAACTCGTAATACAGGCAGCCGTCACCGCTGCCTTAGCTGAGCAATCCGCTGCAAATAAGGTCTTGCTTGACAAAGTCGAGTCAATGTCCCAGCAGCTGGCCGCAGCGCATATTACGCTACCAGAGGTGCAAGCTTATGCACCCATAGAGATAAGAAATGATATCCGCTGCGACGAGCCATTAGATGCCGTCAAATGCTTGCCCGAGTTTGCAGGCGCACATGAATCGTATGTTTCATGGAGACAGGCGGCTCTCGCAGCCTATCGTATTTTTAGGCCGTACGACGGCAGTTCACGCCATTATCAGGCGGTCATAATTATAAGAAACAAAATCAGGGGGGCCGCGGACGTTGTTCTAGCCTCTTTCGGCACAGTTCTTAACTTTGACGCGATTATAAGTCGCCTCGACTTCACGTACAGCGACAAACGTCCAGTTCACGTAATCGAGCAAGAGCTGGCCACGCTGAGACAAGGCAGCATGTCTCTGCTGCAATATTACGATGAAGTTGGCAAAAAGCTTACATTGTTGACTAATAAAGTCAACATGTCATACGAGCCGGTCCTAGCAAAGGGCCTCTGCGAAAAGTTCCGCGAAGATGCACTACGTGTGTTTGTTTCGGGACTCAAGCGTAGTCTCACAGATGTGCTGTTCTCAGCGAAGCCAAGGGACTTGCCGTCAGCTCTGGCGCTCGTACAAGAGGTGGAATCGAACCATGAAAGATATGTGTTCGCTGCCAACTTCGCGAGAAGCATTGAGGAAAAAGAACACAAGGCAAGTACCCAACAGCGGGTCAAGCCACCCCAACAAGAAGCACAGGCAAGCGGGTCAAAGAACCCACATTTTAGTAGGCAGAACAAGCAGCAAGGCCAATCCGGCCAGCGAAATGCCGAGCAGCAAACTCGCGCCAGTGCTCCAGAACCAATGGAGGTAGACCCTTCGCTGTCAAAATTTAGACAGTCCACCCAGTCCTCCGCTGGCGTCAGCAAGCGGTCGGCCATGTCCGATCACTCTAACGGAAAGGGCAAGCAACAAAGGGTGAATCATGTAACCCAAGATGCTGGGTAGGGGCAGACCTCGTACGCCGAAGCCGCCAACGGCGCTGTGGCGCAGATCGAGGACGATGCCGAAAGTGATTCTGACGCCCTCAATTTTTTAGGGGAAAATCCCTGCTACCCGTCATTAGACGAAGAGTAGCAGAGCAGGATATGAGCTTCCTTATTGATACCGGCACGTCCAAGAATTACATCAAACCACACAAGGGGTTGCGTGGCGTCCGTCCGGTTAACTCACAATTCACCTTGCATTCCATCCATGGCTCAACCACCGTCACACAAAAATGCTTTGTTGCGTTGTTCAACGTGAAAGCAACATTTTTCATTTTACCAGACTTGTCAACCTTCGATGGGATAATCGGTCTCGATTTGTTAGCTCAGGCTGGGGCGTCACTCTGCTTGGCACAAATGCACTGATGTCAATTTCACCGATGTGGATTGCTCAGATGCACCCGCTTCAGTGCGGGAGACTTTTCGGAAATTATTAAAGGCCAGAAAAAAGGCCTTTGCAGACCCAAACGAGGCTCTGCCATACAATACTTCGGTGGTTGCCACCATCAGAACGGTGAGCGAAGAGCCCATCTATGCCAAGCTGTACCCATATCCCATGGGTGTAGCTGACTTCGTTAATAAGGAGATCCAAGATCTTCTAAGAAACGATATAATTCAGAAATCGGCATCCCCCTACAACAACCCCATATGGGTAGTAGATAAAAAGGGCATCGATGATGCGGGAAACCGCAAGAAGCGCTTGGTGATAGACTTTCGCAAGCTTAACGAGCACACCATTCCCGATAAATATCCCATGCCAAATATATCAATGATATTAGGCAATTTGGGCAAAGCACGCTATTTTTCGACACTGGATCTTAAATCAGGATACCATCAAGTCGTACTAGCGGAGCGCGATCGCGAAAAAACTTCCTTCTCGGCAAACGGAGGAAAGTATGAGTTTAAGAGATTGCCATTCGGCCTCAGGAATGCCGCCGGCATCTTCCAAAGAACGATCGACGACATCCTACGGGAACAAATAGGCAAATTTTGCTATGTTTATGTTGACGATGTGATCATCTTCTCGCAAGATGAGGAGGCTCACATCAAACATGTAGAGTGGGTGTTAAAGAGCTTACAAGAAGCTAACATGAGAGTATCGATCGAGAAATCGCGTTTTTTTAAGAAAAGCGTGAGCTTTCTCGGGTTCATTGTCACCAGTAACGGTGCAACAACGGACCCAGAAAAGGTAAAGGCCTTAAAAGAATTTCCAGAGCCTAAGACGGTATTCGAAGTCAGATCGTTTCTGGGCCTCGCGAGCTACTATAGGTGTTTCATCAGAGACTTCGCTGCTATAGCAAGGCCCATTTCGAACATATTAAAGGGCGAAAATGGAACAGTTAGTAGGCATAGATCGAGGAACATTCAGGTGCATTTCTCTGAGTCCCAGCGAGAGGCGTTCCAAAAGCTGCGCAATATATTGGCATCAGAAGATGTCATGCTCAGCTACCCGGACTATAAGAAGCCATTTGATCTAACGACAGATGCTTCAGCCCATGGTATAGGTGCGGTGTTGTCTCAAGAGGGACGCCCTATAACAATGATTTCAAGAACTCTTAAAGACAGTGAAGCCAACAACGCGACTAACGAGCGTGAGTTGTTGGCCATCGTTTGGGCCCTGGCTAAACTGCGGCATTACTTGTATGGAGTGAAAGATATAAATATCTTCACTGACCATCAGCCGTTAACATTTTCTGTGTCGGAATCAAACCCGAACGCAAAAATTAAGAGGTGGAAGGCCCGCATAGACGAGTTCAATGCTCGTCTATTTTACAAGCCCGGTAAAGAGAACCTGGTAGCGGACGCCTTGTCCAGACAACAGCTTAATGTGCTGGAACAAGAAGAGCCCGAATCTTGCGCAGCAACGATTCACAGTGAGGTGTCTCTCACCCACACAATCGAGTCAACGGACAAGCCATTGAACTGCTTCCAGAATCAGATAATACTGGAAGAAGCACGTTTCCCGTCTAAAAACACCTTTATTTTATTCGGGAATAAAAGGCGCCACACGGTTAACTTCGTCTGCAGGGGGTCCTTATTAGACGAACTGGCAGACATAATCGTCCCAAGGGCCGTAAACGCCTTCCATTGCGATTTGCACACGCTCGCAATGATACAAAATGAGATAGTCCGGAGGTTCCCAGCCACAAAGTTCTGGCATTGCAGGAACCGTGTCGTGGACGTACTCAGAATCGAAGAAAGAAGGGAAATCTTAACTGCTGAACATAATAGGGCGCACAGAGCAGCGCAAGAAAGTGTAAAGCAGGTATTGTCGGAATACTATTTTCCCAAAATGGCCAAGCTGGCCAACGAGATCGTGCAGAATTGCAGGACTTGTGCAAGGGCAAAGTATGACAGGCACCCGAAAAAACAAGAACTCGGTGAAACACCAATACCGACACACACAGGGGAAATGTTGCACATCGACATTTTCTCTACCGACAAAAAGTTTTTCCTCACTTGCGTCGACAAGTTTTCTAAATTTGCCGTCGTACAACCAATCACCTCGAGAACTATTGAAGACCTGAAGCCAGCGCTGCTTCAGCTCATGAACTTTTTCCCGAGGGCAAAGACCATTTACTGCGACAACGAACCGTCGTTGAAGTCGCACACGATCGTGTCCATGCTGTGTAACAACTTTGGTGTAAGCGCTACAAACGCACCACCACTGCACAGCACCTCCAACGGGCAGGTGGAGCGTTTCCATAGCACGTTGCTGGAGCTAGCCAGGTGCATAAAGATAGACAAGGGCTTGAGTGATACGGTCGAAATAATAATGTTGGCCACTATCCAGTATAATAAGTCGATTCACTCGGTCATCGACAGGAGACCGGCTGACATCGTCCTAACACACCCCGATGAGCCACAGCTAGAGATCCACAATAGGATCCAGAAGGCTCAGACCGCGCTGAGGGCCAGAGAAAACGCCTCGCGGCAGAATAGGACATTCGTTGTTAGCGAAAAAGTGTTGGTAAAATCCAACCGAAGACTCGGCAACAAGCTCACGCCGTTGTGCGAGGAAAGAGCTGTAGAAGCGGACATGGGGACCACGGTCCTCATTGAGGGGAGGGTGGTCCACAAGGACAATTTAAAATGATGCGCTCAGCAGCGAGGTCAGTGTTTCGCTTAATTTTAAATTTTTTCTAGCCACTTGGCGTAATTTTTAATAGATCTAAGCGTAGCGCCATCCGCGCACATTATATTCTTAAGCATTTTTATTATTATTAATGTTGGGTTCCCCTTGTCTACAAAATAGGAAAATCAACCATTTAAACTTTCACCTACAGGACCAATCTTATCCTTCTCGTGTCTCTATCATTGGCATCAGCTCACATCACCGATTATTCGCGCGCCAAATACATTCCCATAGTCGATGGCCAGATCTTGGTGTGGGAGAATTTCGCCTACGTGAGGCACTCCGCGAATCTTTCGGAGTACGCACGTGTAGTAGAGGAGACGGTCGGTCTGCTTAGCCACTTCCCGCAGTCACACATGAGAAATTTGCTGAAGGTAGATTCAGCACACCTCCGGGACTTGCTGGATGCGCTGGGCGCGCACCATCGAGTGGCCAGAAGCTTGGACTTCCTGGGCTCTATACTAAAGGTTGTAGCCGGTACACCTGATGCCAGCGATTTGCAAAACAGTAGGGTCGTAGAGGCGCGATTGATAGACGCAAACAATAGGCAGATAGAAATCAATACAAAAATCCAGAGTCAAATTAATAAATTAACTGCAACTGTCAACTTAATCCTCAAAACAGCAAAAGCGTCGCAAATTGACTCCGGTCATTTGTATGAAACGTTGCTCGCGAGAAATAGAATGCTCATGATGGAGCTTCAAAATTTAATGTTGGCCGTGACACTTGCAAAAATGAACACTGTTAGCCCAAATATTCTTGATCACGCAGATTTGAGTTCAGTTTGGCTAGAGGAGCCCACCAACTCCCCCATAGGGGACCTCATGTCCGTATCGTCCGTAAAGGTTCTGCAGTCCAATAACGCATTACACTTTATCATTAATTAAGTTCGCCTGTAAGAAAATTACTATTTTCCCCGTCAGTCACGAAGGAGCCATGCTACGTTTAGATGATGGCGTTATCGCAGAATGCGACAACGAGATCTACACCGTCAAAGCTTGCACCTCATCAACCAGCGCCACCTTCTGCCAGCTATCATCAGGCAGCTCTTGTGCGAAAGAACTCCATGCAGGCGGCGAGGCGCACTGCGAAATACAGCCCAGCAGCCTGGACCCCATCACCTATGTAGATGAGGGGATCGTCATCATCAACGACAGGGCCGCCAAGGTACAAGTGGACAACGGCTCTGAAATCTAGGTGCATGGTACGCATCTTGTTACCTTCGCCCGACGGGCCGTCATTAACGGAACCCTATACGTCAACCAGAACGGGATCCAGAACAGAGTACCGGGGGTAGCGAAATTCCCTCTGCTGAACATCACCTCCCACCAAAGCGTGCTCAGTCTCCCGTAGCTTCATCGCCTAAATGAAGGTGACTTAGAGACAATCCGGAGGTTCAGAGAAGAATTCAACGCCGAACTACCCCAGCGAGTGGCACTGACTGTAGCAGCATCATGTTGCCTCCTGTTATGTGTTGCCATTGTGGGCTGGCGCGCCTGGAAGGCCAAGAGGTCCGCAAGACAGTTGAGGTCGGCCGAGGGCGGCCTCCGTCTTGAGGGGGGGGGGGGTAGTTAACTAAAGGTAACGTCGCTCCCACGGACGCATGAAATACGACAACATCGGCATACTGCAACGTAAGCATTATGCCGGATGTCGATACGTAGCCGGCAGACACTGCAGATTTGCGTGGCCGCTACGAATATGAGATCGCAACAATGTGTTTCGTTTTCATGCTAGCTCCTAAGTTTGAATTCTTGTATTTTATATTCAGTTCTGATTTTGTCTCCGCTTGGCTCGGTATAATAAAGCATAAAAAGTAAACTCCTAATCTTTCATTGTCACGGCTCCGTCTGACACCTGATTAGTTAAAAAGCCGCGCGCGTTAACCGCCGGCCAACCCTTTTCATAATTTACATATTCAAAATATGCGTACGTGCCAATCTGATTATTATTTAATAATGTAGGGTCAAATAAATATTAATTTTAATTAGTCGATATATTGCGAGCTATCGATAGTGGCCCATTTAAAATTTATAAGGAACTACAGATACTCACTCTTCACACCGCATTTTGCAGTCTTTCGCGCGCTAGGAAATTACGGCGATAAATATTGGCAACGTATCGATTTTTATGCAAGGTGGCAGCGTACTGCATGTTATAAATACTTTGTAGCTTGCGATTAGTATCATAGAATTAAGTACTTTTTACGCCAACATACGTCGAAGGGTATCCCAAAGTCGCGCTCCGCGACAGAGATTAATGACGACGACTTAACTAAACGTAACGACTAAACTTAAAAACTAACTAATTTTAAGAAACCTACATTGAAGTATTAAGAAATAAAACCATTTAATTGAATATTAAAACAATTGTGTATTTTGCACAACAACTCTGACTTGAACTTTAAACAAACAGTTTATACAGAAGTCTCACATAATTGGGGGATCAGCCTAAAAAACACAAAAATAAAACGTCAAGAATAACGGAGAAAAGGGACACCACGAAGATGAAAACGAAGACGATGATTAAGAAGACGATCAAAGCGAAAACTACGAACACGCACAAAGTTTGATAGCCTGTGGCAATCTCTGCTAAACGGCCGAATTGAAACAAGCGAATGGTAGAAATAAAGGAGAACGAGTGAGCTCTCAACTGCTGGCACGAAATAGTGACGCCGGTATACTAAACAGAGTTGTGACTCCGAAGTTCGCTTTAAACTTTCGTGATATTGAAGACTCGATTAGTAAATTTAGTGGTGACGATAAACCTCCGATTGATTAGAAGACTTTGAAGATACTAAATAAATGCATTTCATTTTTTTATTCCTCTATGAACTCATTTTTGGATCAATGTGTTCCTGTTACTTTTTCTATAAAGTCCAATAAGCTTCCGTGGATTTGAAACCCAATTATTTTAAAAAATTTAAATTAACTTTAAATTCTTCTGATTTTACTCGTTATATTGCTGCAAGAGCAAACTTTAATGCAGTTTTATAACTTTTTCAATTTAAAACGTAAATCAAGTAGATTTTCTTCCTCTCTATCATACGAAAATAAGGAAGCAACTGATAATCAGGCAGCCGCCGCCTTTTTTCGATCAACTTATTCAACTGAACCTTATAGTTCCCACATCCATACCCTTATTATTATTATTATTATAAAAGAGGGAGTCTCCCAGCGGAGAAGGCGCGAGGCACTGCGACCGTGAAGATCTTTTGTACCTAGAATGCTCTCCCTATAATGGCAAAAGCTGTTCTGCCTCCCTAATGAAGCATAACAGATCTTTCGTCGAGGAACAGACAATATGCTTGGGACTTGCGAATTCCACGTGCAGATGTTTCCTCCTAGTCCATACCAAGGCCGGACAGTCACATAGAATGTGTTTAGTAGACTCGTCGTCCTCTTTGCAGAGCCTGCACTCCGCATCCGAGGACAGGCGCATTTTGGTAAGGTGATAGTTCACCAGGTGGTGGCCACTAAGGTAGCCAACAAGTAGGTAGAGGTCTCTCCTAGAGAGTAGCTTGGTCCTTCGATCAACCTTAGGATTGGTGAGCTCTTTAGCCTGCCGCATCCCTGGTTGGAAGAACCAGTAGCGTTCGGTCAATCTTCCAGCCCAGGTTTTCACCAGGGAGGAGATAGTTGACCACCCCACGCCACAGAAGGGTTCGGGGCCAAGCAGGGGGGCTGATGACCCAGCCCTCGCTAGTTCGTCCGCCTGCTCGTTGCCCTGGAAACCAGAATGTCCAGGTACCCAAATTAGGGTAACTTTGTTCTTATTTGACACCCGCTGGAGACAATTCCAGCAGTCAGCCACCATACGCGAGCCTATTCTTTTTGGGGAGAGGGCTAGTATGGCCGCTTGGCCGCTTGGAAAACTGTGGGCCAGTTGCCCACAGCAATCGAGGTTTTGGAGTTGGGACCATATATCCCAGCTCCAACCCCCTGATCAGTCTTTGACCCGTTGGTATACCAATGTATACCATTGGGGTCTCTGATGGGGTTGCCAGCATCCCAGTCCCTACGGTCCGGGATGAGGGTTCTGAATTTTGCACCAAAGAGTAGTTCCTTGGTCATAGAATCTGGTCTGGTGCAGATCTCTAGGCCAGGAATATCTTTGATTAGGCTAGCATGCCCTGATTCGGTAGCTAGAAGCCCAGATTGAAGCTTAATTCTGAGAAGACTCATAGCAGCAACTTCTTTAATACGGATGTGCAGCGGAGTCAGATTCAAAATTGATTCCATAGCTGCGGTGGGACAGGTGCGAAGTGCACCCGTCAAGGAGAGGCACAGCAGCCTATGCAGTTTCATGCATTTGTTGATGGCAGTGACCTGCGTAACCTTAGGCCACGAAACAATAGCAGCATAGGTTACGATCGGTCTTACCATCATCTCAAATAGCCACCGGATGGTGCAGGATTTGAGACCCCAGATTCTACCGAAGAGTCTTCTGCATGCCCACATGTGGGTGGGAGTTCCAGTTTAGTCGTTTATCAAGGGTTACCCCTAGATATTTGACTTCATTGGAAAGGTCCACGGGAGAGCCGCCAATGTATAATTGACCAATGTCAACAGAGTAACGCTTAGTGAAGGGAACAATGATTGCCTTTTGTGGATTGATGCTAAGACCTACATCTTCACACCACCTACTGACCGTGTTCAGAGCTGATTGCATCAACTCCTTCACGGTGTTGGCAAAGTTTCCGTTCACTACGAGAGCCAGGTCGTCGGCATAGCCAATCGCTTCCACGCCCTGCAAGTATGATTAGTAGTTCGTCGACTACTAGGGACCAGAGCAAAGGGGATAGGACCCCTCCCTGGGGAAACCCTTTAACCGCACTAATATGGGCGGTCGTCGTGTCCAGGGTATAGGAGATAGTCCGGTGTTTGAGCATGGCGTCAATCCACCGGATTATGGGACGGGCAATATTCCTGCGCTCAAGCGCAGCAGAGATAGACCCGTAGCCGGTGTTATCGAAAGCACCCTCTATAGAGCACAAAGCAATGTTCTTTGATACGAAGGCTTTTTCAATTTTTCCCACTAATTTGTGGAGAGCGACCTCTGTCGATCTACCGGCTATATACGCGAATTGCGTGGGGTGCAGAGGGTTGTTTTTCTGCAGAGAGCACCGAATGTGCATGTCTAAGAGCCTTTCTGCAGTCTTAAGCAGAAAGGAGGTAAGGCTGATCGGCCGATATGACTTAGGCTGGTCAAGAGGACGATTTCCCTGTTTGGGAATGAATACCACATTGTCTCTCCTCCAAGAGTTGGGTATGTGTCCCCACGTGAGACTAGCTCTAAGTAGGCCGACCAGTGGATCGAGGATATGATCCAGGCTGTTTTGAAGAAGGGCTGAAAACATTTTATCACCCCCTGGGGTTTTAAAGGGGGCGAAAGAATCTACAGCCCATTTGACCTTTTCAGGGTCGAAAATGGTTCCAGATAGGCTGACTCCACGTGAGTCAGGTGACAAGGTGGCGTCAACGTGACTGGAAAGATCTGGGTTCGCCACGCAACCTGGGAAGTGAACTTGCAATAAAAGTTCAAGTGCTTCCCTGCGGTCTTGAGTGAAAGAGCCATCTGCTCTTTTGAGAAGCCCTAAACCATTAGACGACCCTTTGGCTAATACTTTGTGGAGTCTCGCTGCCTCTGGCAGCGATTCTATGCTACCACAGTAGCTGCGCCACGTATCGCGTTTGGAGCGTCTAATGTTCTTGTTATAGTGTGTGAGAGCGTCCCTATAGACGTCCCAACCTACGCGGCTAGATCTGGCCTTGTTGAAGAGGCTTCTAACCTTCCTTCTTTGTGCTGCCAGCTCTTCATTCCACCAAGGAACTTTACGGTTGACCATTAAAGTCTTCCGAACTGAGCTAGCTTCGAAAGACGTGATAAGCACATCTTGGAGCAGGTTGGCAGCAAGTTCTATCTCACTGATAGAGTTAGGATTGCTGATCAACAGGTCTGCTTTCAAAGCCACAGAGGCTTTGAAGAGTTCCCAGTTTGTCTTCTTGGGACAAAAGGAGTTCTGGCGGATATCGACTTGGCCAGGAAGGTCGAACCTGATGTGCTGATGGTCCGACAGGGTGGCTTCGTCAGTGACCCGCCAGTTAACAAGCGAACTCGCAATTGAGTTGCTGACTAGGGTGAGATCTAAATGGAGTTTATAAACGTGGGTTTACACCCTACGTTGGCTATATCTAAATGACAACACATTAGATAAACTAAGAGAGACTCACCACGTTTATTGACATCGCTGCTCCCCCAGATTGTGTGGTTGGCTTTGGCGTCACAGCCGATCACAAGCGGCTTGTTGTGGAGGCGGCAGAAGTCCACAAGCCGCTGAACCTCTGCGGGGGGTGCATCATCCACATCGCCCGGGAAGTAAGCAGAGGCGATCACTACTTCCCGGACGCCATCAGCAGTGGCTACCTCTATAGCCGTTGCCACCAGGTCTCTCACACTGTTATTAACCAATATAGCAGTGCGAGGGGCACCTCCCATACGGTCATATAGTAACTTAAATGATCCGCATGATAGTCCACGGACGAGGCCACCTATTAACCATGGCTCTTGGACGAGAGCCAGGTCAATCTCGTCTTTACAGACGACCCTGCACAGGGTAGCGCCTTAGTGACAAGGCCACATGCCTTGCCACCACGGATGCCCTTCGGCACTCTGGCGGAGCTGCTCGGCGGAGGTCGCCTAGCGACCCCAGTCGCGGGAGGTACCCTTGCGGGTAGCTTGCGCCCAGCGCTTATTGTGGGTCGGGCAGGGGCCAAGAGGCGCCCGCTGTCAGCCACAGGTCTGGTGCGGCCCGTTGGTGTGTTGGGGGCGGAGACCCGGATGGTCGGGGGTTTGGGGAGGGGGGCTTGCCGCGCCACGGCTGCAGCGCTGGTGGACGCCACCGGGGCGGCAGCTACTGCCGTCGCGTAGGTGGGGGCAACCTTCGTCGCTTCCACATGGGCGTCGGTTGGAAGGGGAATGGTTGGAGAAGGGGAAGAGGGACGGGCAGGAGAGGGGGAGGCTCTGGGGACGGAGTTCTTCAGGAGAAGCTTAACTCATCCAAAGACGAATTTCACCTTCCCGTTGCACTCCGTCAGAGCCTTATACGACTCCTCGTCGACCAACATCGCGAGGTGAGTCGTGGTCGTTGAGGCTGTGCTGGACCACTCGCCACTGCTTCGTTGAGAAGCAGTCCGCATTTTGGATGCCAAGGTATCCCAGAATGGCGGCGGGAGTCAGGTCAGCACTACTGGGGAAATATCCTCGGATGAGGTGAGCTTTAGGAAACTCAGTCTCCTCCAGTAGTTTGATGTCAAGGGAGCTGATGGACCTGATGTGTCCAACGGCTCCCCTAACCCAGTCAGCAGTGCGGCTGTCTTCGCACACCAGGAGCAGCCATTCGTTTCGGGGTATGCAACCCTCGAAACCTGGACTGGCGCCCGGTGTGGGATGAAGCAGCAAAGCCTTGGCGATGCTTGCTTTCACCGTAGCCACCTGCTCCGGTGAAAGCCGATTTTTGGGGTCAGCCGACGTGAAGCCCAATTTCACGCTGCTTGGCACCTGGCTTTGTGGCTTTGTGGACTCCACATGAGTCTTTTTGGGCTTCTTTGAAGACCTCTTGGGGTTCGAGGACGGTATCGTCAGCCCGCGTCCGTTTTGGCCTTGGTTTCCACGGGGGGCGCGGTGGCGATAGCTAGAGCCTCCGCTCTGCTCGAACCCTTCGCGAGTGCGGCTTTGAATAGCCTCTTCTCGCGTGTCTTCAATTTTACGAAGGCGTTCTCAGATTCCTGTCGCAGCTTCTGGATCTGAGAGCCTGCTTCCGTGAGACCTGACCTCTGAGAGGCCACGGAAGCGTCGTCAGCAAAGCTGATCAGGTCAGCATCAGCTTCCGCGTCAGAGGACATCACCTCGACGAGTTGCTGCCTGCCTGAGCAGCTGTTGGACGAGAAAGCAGCACTAGCGAACTTATCGTCCAAGGGAGTTCGTGGCCTGTCCGAGTCCCCTAGAGTACCAGGGCCAAGACCCGTGGTATTGGGGGTGGAAACCAGCAGCCCACTGGCCGCAGTGCTGTTGTTGGGGTAGGCCGTTAAGGCTTCGCCCTGGGTGGATATTGAAGTCGCATCAGACTTATCTGGTTTTAAAAAGTTATCCATATGTTTGGACCCACGAGTTGGCGGGAAGGGAAGGTCGCTCACGGCATAGCCCGCATACCGTGAGAAGTCTAGATGAAACTGGAGGGCGACAGGTATCCAGGGTCCGCATACTAACGACCGGGCTACCCCCCGGCCATGCATCCCTTGGCGTATGCTGTTCCGGCTTGGATTGGGGTGATTTATAGAATCACAATCTTCGCCCGACTACAATTAGTCAGCACCCCTAGCAGAGACATGACCGTGCTAGTGGCCTGCTTCCAGCCCCCCTCACGTGGAGAGTATAGCCGCACTTCCGGCAGTAGGAGCAAGGACGGCACGTACCTCAGCCAAAGCTAGGGTTACATGTAGTTCCCCTTGCTGCCTCTGACGGCTGACGGCCATTTATACCCTTAGAGTATACAAAATTTTAACACTGTCTTCTGTCCTTCTATTTGGCACGAGCTAAAAATCTTAATCTTCTTAGAGGCCTGGTAGTAAGCATCTTGAAAGCATTCTGTGGTGTCTTTGAAGCCTATCACTATATCTGCTAGTGTACCTTGAGATTTGCTTTTCCACTGTATGCAGATTCAGGTCCCGATGAAGGGTAGTGCCACGTACATAGTATGGTCAATTGGTGATGGCACGCAAGGCACGATTTTGCAAAACCCCTATTAGTTTGTAGTTTGATTTTGCAGCAATACCCCAGATCTGCACTTCATATAGCCAGATTTTCGCTACAGACGTAGCGATTTGGTCGTAGACTGCCCTTTTGGCTCTAAGTGTCATGACGCTTCTTCTATTACGAGGGTCGTTTGATAAGTCCGTGACTTTTTGAATAAAATATATTTTTTTCGTCAAAGAAGCGTTTTATTTCTCAACATAATCTCCTTTTAGCTCTATACATTTAGTCCAGCGTTTTTCCAATTTTTTTATTCCTTCCAAATAATAGGTTTTCTCAAGGCCCTCAAAATAGTCGTTTGTTTCTGTGATGACCTCTTCATTTGACCCGAATCTCTTACCGCCGAGCCATTTCTTCATGTTTGGAAACAAAAAATAGTCACAGGGGGCTAAATCTGGAGAATATGCTGGATGGGGTAGCAGTTCGTAGCCCAATTTATGAAATTTTGCCATGCTGACTACACACGTGTGCACCCGTGCATTGTCCTGATGGAACAGCACTTTTTTTTTCGCCAAATGCGGTCGTTTCTGCTTCAAATCAATATCGAATCTGTCCATGACTGGCATGACGACCTCTTTTGGGCGACCTGAACGTTCGGCATCACTTGTACTGGTACGACCACAACGGAACTCAGTAAACCATTTCTTAACCATTGAAATTGATGGTGCAGAGTCCCCATAATATTTATCAAGTCTTTCCTTGGTTTCGGTGATGGATTTTTTACGCAAAAAATAATGCTTAATTAGCACACGAAATTCACTTTTTTCCATTTTCGTTAAAATTCACGAGATCGTCTGCTTTCAATGCCTATAAAACGCAAACTAAGAAACGCAGCTTTCTCAAAATTTTACAGTCAGCTGTTAATCGATAACTGCTGACAGGAGCAGTGTTGTATTTAGAGCAGGTGCGCGGCAAATACAAAAAGTCACGGACTTATCAAACGACCCTCGTAATCAACCATCGCAGTTGTTGCATTCTCTGACCATTCTCTGGGTGGGGTGTGGTCACTGAAAGTCTTCAAGGTGAAGCAAGGATTGATGGTCTTCTGTGGATTGACCTTTAAGTTCCATCTTTTGCACCATGCAGCCAGAGTAGTAAGGTACTTCCAGAGGCCACGTGCTGCCTCAGTGCAAGAACTAGAGCTGTACAACAGTGCAATATTATCAGCGTAATTAGCGAGTAGGGAGCTTCCATATGACACATATTAGGGCAAGGCAAATCCTAACCTGACCATGAACTTCCTTTCCTCCAAATAAGATTTCAGGACTCCATAGTATTATGCTGCAAGCAGCCTTTTAATTTTGCAGAGAAGGCCCATATGTCAGACTCTATCAAATGCTTGCTGCATATCAATGAATACAGCGTTACAGTTTTCCAAATCGTCAAAGACCTGTATTGTATATGTTTAGTCAATCTGTGGACCTACTCCACAGTGCTGTGTCCCTGTCGAAATCCAAACTGGTTATCTGGGAGGATACGCCTTTCCCATATCTTGGATAGCGAAGACAAGAGACTTATGGGCTGATTCGATTGAGGATCCTCTTCAGGTTTCTCAGGTTTATATATCATTACTGCACCCTAAATATGGCGTTAAATATTAGCGCCATGAATAACTCGGATAGGAAGTGCTTTTAGGAGTCTTATTTATCGGCAGTAAATTGATGTTTTCGGCAATTTCCTCAACCCTGATAGGTTTAATGGGTAGGGACATTTGTAATGGTATCTCTTGGCTCTCAAGCGTCTCTCGATGCTGCTCCATTGTAGCGAATTGGTAATGGGTGAACCTAGTCTCCAAATGATGTGCAAAAGAATTGGCCTGCTCCTCCTCATTTTTAGCAAGTTCGCCTCCCGGACATCTAATGGAAACCTGTCTAAATATCCATTTTCATTTCTACACCAGAATTTAGCGTAATATTCAACGGAATCAAGCTCTCCAGTTGTTGGCTAAAGGCAAGCGGGGCAGTATGCTTGGTGACTAACCGTGGACTTCGATTAACATGGGTACCATCTGTCTCAATTCTGATGATCAAAGGCAAATGATCGGAGTCCAGATCCCAACTGTTATATTTTCTAGTGAATCTGGTATTCCATGATGCACTGCAAAGTTTATGCAGGAAGGCGTATGACTGGGTACATAAGGATACCTAGTTGGCGAACCAGTTGCAAGAATCTTAACTCCAGTGACAGAGATGTCTTCAGCTAGCTCACGCCCCCGGGGTGAATTATAAGTGTCGCCCCAAAACCAATGTCGGGCGTTCCAGTCACCACCAATCAAATACCTTTGGCCGCAAGAACGTATTGTGTCGGTAAAGTGTCTTTCTTCGATCCTGATACTGGGAGGGCAGTAAATGGCGCCGAACTGCATGCCATCCAGTCCTTTTACTGTTGACATTTGTATGCTGCGTGTCTCTATGACCTTTTGAGGAAAACGGAGTTGTCCTAACGAACACCGCTGCGCCTCCAACGCTATTATTATTACGCGATGGCCTAAAAGCTGGATAGAAGGGATATCCATATATCTTTACAGTTTCCCCTCTTTTAATTCTAAGTTCCCACGATAAGAATTTCTTTAGCTTTATTCCAAATAAGAAACTTTAGTGGATCTCAAATACCATTTTTTCAGGTTTTCAAATCGTTGTTTGGCTTCTTTTCTATACTGTTGCTGATCTTGTTGTTGCTGTTGCAACCATATAAGAAACTGATGTTGTTGTTGTTGTTGCATCTGCTTTTGCCATTTCTGGAACTGTTGTTGTTGCTGTTGTAACAATGCTTGAACTTCAAAAGAATTATTTTGCTGAGTATTCGATCGTTGTTTCTGCGATAAGAGTTGAGTTTGTAAGTTATATAAACATAGCTGGGCTGGTCCATCCTTGGACACCACGAAGATGAAAACGAAGACGATGATTAAGAAGACGATCAAAGCGAAAACTACGAACACGCACAAAGTTTGATAGCCTGTGGCAATCAATGCTAAACGGCCGAATTGGAACAAGCGAATGGTAGAAATAAAGGAGAACGAGTGAGCTCTCAACTGCTGGCACGAAATAGTGACGCCGGTATACTAACCAGAGTAGTGACTCCGAAGTTCGCTTTAAACTTTCGTGATATTGAAGACTCGATTTGTAAATTTAGTGGTGACGATAAACTTCCGATTGAGGCATGATTAGAAGACTTTGAAGATACTAAATAAATGCATTTCATTTTTTTATTCCTCTATGAACTCATTTTTGGATCAATGTGTTCCTGTTACTTTTTCTATAAAGTCCAATAAGCTTCCGTGGATTTGAAACCCAATTATTTTAAAAAATTTAAATTAACTTTAAATTCTTCTGATTTTACTCGTTATATTGCTGCAAGAGCAAACTTTAATGCAGTTTTATAACTTTTTCAATTTAAAACGTAAATCAAGTAGATTTTCTTCCTCTCTATCATACGAAAATAAGGAAGCAACTGATAATCAGGCAGCCGCCGCCTTTTTTCGATCAACTTATTCAACTGAACCTTATAGTTCCGACATCCATACCCTTAGAGTATACAAAATTTTAACACTGTCTTCTGTCCTTCTATCGACAAAACGTCTTTGTGATCTTAAATCGATAAAACCCGTTTTCTCTCTTGGCCCTGATAGAGTTCCAGCATGTGTACTTTGATTTTGTGCTGATTCGATTTTGAATCCAATTCATAAGCTATTTGACTTGTCACTATCCAATAGTTATTTTCTACCTATTTGGAAAAACTCTTTCCATTCCTCTTCACAAAAGTGGTTCTAACCATGATGTAATGAACTATAGGTGTATTTCTAAATTGTCCGAAAGATCCACAGCTTCTAAACTTCTAAAATGCAAGCTTATGTTGTCTATACTGACTTCAATAAAGTATTTGACTCCGTAAATCATAATCTCTTAATTTACAATATAAGTTAAATTTGATTGGTTTTCCTCAAAAGCAACTTTTGTATATATCTGATTATTTAACTAACAGGTCTGAACGAGTTCTTTTTAAAAACTGTCTTTCTAAGCCGATCTTAGTTACTTCTGGTGTTCCTCAGGGCTGCCACCTTGAGTCATTGCTATTTAACCTTTTTATTAACGATCTTCCTTCAATACTCCTTCACTCTAACATTCTTATGTATGCTGATAATGTGAAACTCTGTTTGACACACAGTGATCCTGTAAATAACTCTTAAGAATATCTGAAGTAACTGATTTAAGTATCCTCTTTGATCATAAATTGAAATTTGATCATCACATAACACAAATTATCAAAAAGGCATGTTGACTACTCGGGTTCATCAAAACATAAGCCAAAGGATTCGAGGATCCTTATACGACAAAATTGTTTTATACTTCTCTTTTTCGTCTCATTCTTGAATTTGGGTCTTGCGTGTGGTCGCCGCAATACCATATTCACTAAGATAGAATTGAGTCTGTTCAAAAGCAGTTTCTACTCTTTGCCTTGCGCAGTTTGAATTGATTTCGGGTGTAAACTTACCATCATATTCTAGTAAACTCCTTCTAATTAACCTACCTTCTTTAATAACCGTCATATTATGTTAGGCGTTATCTTTATCGAAAAACTAATAGAGTACAATATAGATTCCCCTACTCTACTTAATCAAATCAATTTCTGTATTCCTTCTAGAGTTACTCGTAAATTTATGCCACTATCCTTGGCCTTTTCCCTTTCTAACTACAGCTTGCATGACCCTTTCTGAGTTCTCTGTGCTGACTACAACAGACTGTCTAGAGTTTTCAATTCTGAGTCCTTTCTTTAGTCTGTTAAACTGTCTATCCTTAATCAATTAACACATCCTAACAACTAATACTAATCTACATATTTGATTGGGTTTTACTGGATTTTCCCCAATCCTTTGCAGCAAATGTTGGTTTGGGAATTCTTGTTTTATATTCCTCAGCCTAAATTTAAAAATATATATTTTTAATTAATTTAAAATATTCTATTTTTTACCAAATTTAATTTTAAAATCTAAGTCTTAAACTTTTATTATTTTCCTTTTTTTTATTTATTTCTTATTTTAATTTAAAAAATATATATTAATTTTAATTTTTAGTCGACTGTATTAGTGGACGTTAAATACATAAATGAATAAATAAATACACAAAAATATAATATATTTTCGCCAAACGATCGTTGAAAGGATTGGCAAGAATGTTTGTAGCTAGTGAATGCGGTTAATCGAGCGAGCAGAATTTAAGCAAAAGCATTGTTAAACGAGTTTAAAACAATAACAAGCAGTGCTCAATTACATATGAGTGATCGTAAAATAAAGAAAGATGATATTGAATATTGATATGCTTAACATACAAGCATATTTCTTGATATCTTCTTCTTCTCGCGTTGCTATAATTTAAATGAATTTAAACAAAAACTTAATAGCTACGAAAAAATACGTAAAAAATATCAGTTTAATCGTCGTAACGAAAACAATAAAATAAACATGAATGAAAAAGAAAATACAGTAAATAAAAATGATAGTGAAGTAAAATGTTTTAGCTGTGGTGAGAAAGGACATACTTCTAATAGCTGCGCCGATAAACTTAAAGGAAATCAGTCGAACGCTACAGTCATATGCTGACTGTATAAGGCCATGGATTATACAATAGTACTATATATTTATAAACTAAATGCAAGTTTGTATTTATATTTATTATATTTAAAGAAAGCAATTTAATAAATTTGAATATTATTATTAATATTATTTTATTTAAATAACTACTATACCGATTAATTCACTATAAGTTATTAATTCGCAATGAAAATTGCGGTTTTTTTAGATTTAAATTTCGCGTTGTTATGATATGTTCGAACGAAACGCACAAATTTAATTGACGAACAGAAAGAAGAAGAACTCATAGACAATGCAAAAGCGAATAGAAAAGTGTCGTAAGCATTAGACTAAGCGCGATAGCAATAAATATTTGTATGCATTATTAGCGCTTTCCGAAATTCGTTACACATTCTTCTTTATTTTTTGGCACGAGCTAACAATCTTAATCGTCTTAGAGGCCTGGTAGTAAGCATCTTTAAAGCATTCTGTGGTGTCTTTGAAGCCTATCCCTATATCTGCTAGTGTACCTTGAGATTTGCTTTTCCACTGTATGCAGATTCAGGTCCCGATGAAGGATAGTGCCACGTACATAGTATGGTCAATTGGTGATGGCACGCAAGGCACGATTTTGCAAAACCCCTATTAGTTTGTAGTTTGATTTTGCAGCAATACCCCAGATCTGCACTTCATATAGCCAGATTTTCGCTACAGACGTAGCGATTTGGACGTAGACTGCCCTTTTGGCTCTAAGTGTCATGGTGCTTCTATTAATCAACCATCGCAGTTGTTGCATTCTCTGACAACATCTCCGTGCCGTAGCTTCCAAGTGTGGGCCTAAGGTCAAACGTTTGTTAAGGGTAATGCCGAGGTATTTAGCCTGCAAAGGATGGTCTGGATTTACGCCGTCAAATTGTATGGGTGGGGTGTGGTCACTGAAAGTCTTCAAGGTGAAGCAAGGATTGATGGTCTTATGTGGATTGACCTTTAAGTTCCATCTTTTGCACATGCAGCCAGAGTAGTAAGGTACTTCCAGAGGCCACGTGCTGCCTCAGTGCAAGAACTAGAGCTGTACAACAGTGCAATATTATCAGCGTAATTAGCGAGTAGGGAGCTTCCATATGACACATATTAGGGCAAGGCAAATCCTAACCTGACCATGAACTTCCTTTCCTCCAAATAAGATTTCAGGACTCCATAGTATTATGCTGCAAGCAGCCTTTTAATTTTGCAGAGAAGGCCCATATGTCAGACTCTATCAAATGCTTGCTGCATATCAATGAATACAGCGTTACAGTTTTCCAAATCGTCAAAGACCTGTATTGTATATGTTTAGTCAATCTGTGGACCTACTCCACAGTGCTGTGTCCCTGTCGAAATCCAAACTGGTTATCTGGGAGGATACGCCTTTCCCATATCTTGGATAGAGAAGACAAGAGACTTATGGGCTGATTCGATTGAGGATCCTCTTCAGGTTTCTCAGGTTTATATATCATTACTGCACCCTAAATATGGCGTTAAATATTAGCGCCATGAATAACTCGGATAGGAAGTGCTTTTAGGAGTCTTATTTATCGGCAGTAAATTGATGTTTTCG